>VZRW01010024.1:16658-39418 GCA_013398125.1 Aegotheles bennettii | reverse complement strand
GATAAACTACATTAAGTAAACTTACAAGCAAAAACACTGATTTGAATATTTCCACATGGAAATATGAAGAAAAAGACACTCTTACAACTTCTAAGTGATCAGAAGAGAAACTGGAGACATTTCATGGTCTCCTAAAAATCCTAGTCTTGACAAAAAGTAAAACTTGCTGTCATTTTCTAGACAGTAAATGTTTTACTGCTGGGAAAAGATTTTGATGTTTGTAATTTCTATTGAAAAGCACTATGAGGTAGTTAAAAATATTGCCACATCTGAAAAACAGACCAATGGGAAGTATAAGACACTTGTTCATCTGTATTTCTGTGACTTTTCTCACTTGGTATTATTTGCAACCATACTTTCATGTCTGGCAACAGTGCCAACTCTCCTAAGGATCATATATTACTTTTATCATGTTGATTACATATGTTCACCAGTTCTGCTGCCTATACATGATTAGTGTGGTTTGCACACACTTAGTGACACAATCCAGAGCATGACATTTTCGCAGAAAATGTGTTTACTGGGAAAGAGCTCCTTAGAAGTCTGTGTTCCTTTCAGCTTTGATCTACACAACATCAAGAATCCTACAGTTTGAATATATGTTTACCATTTATATTATTAAGATCTATCTCCTTCACACTATATGGCTACTGAGCACTTTCACAGTCAGAAAAAACTTCCTTTTCTCTTAAGTGAACTCAGTAGTAGCTGAATAAAAGAAAGCCTCATCTGTAAACTCAAACTTTGTAATGACTTGACATTTAAATTCTGTTATTCATCAGCACTTCACAGAAGAACTTGATTTGTCTAAATGGATTTGAAAGCCCACAAGTGAAGAAAATGAGAAAAAGATGGGTTTGAATATCAAAAGATTAGATGTGAAAAGTATTTTTACAGGCTGCACGTACCTGTTTTATTGATCAATTAAGTTATCCCAAAATGAATTTTTCTGAGACCATATATGAAAACCCAAGCCCCTTCCCCAGAGCTTACTGATAAATGTCTTTTCTGAGCACAGCTCTGCTAAGAGGGTTGTCAGCCTGAGGAGCCATACAGACAGATCCAATCTTGAGAACCAAAGTGTCTTCTTTAATTGCTGGATTAGCTGTAGTGGGCAGAAGAGAAAATATGTGTTTGATTAAAAGTCAAATGCACATAGCAGAAACACTAAAAATATTTCTTAAAAAAATCTAAAATAGCATTGTTGTCATTTAATTACCCCATAGAGTTTTATCACACAACTAAGTCCTGGTCTGTGACTTCTCATTTTGTCTAATGCTTCTTCTTTTTTAGTATGAAATAACATTGATCCCACAGACTTCTTTGTGATCTGCCTGTTTCTCCAATAATTATTTGCTGAAATATCAGCATGTAAAGCACTGTGAATCATGAACCCTTTCTAATAGGGACCTAAGTCCTTTAGATGTAAAACATTGCAGGATATTACAATGTAACTATCCTAGTAGCATTTGGTATGGGTTGCAACACACATGAAAAGTTCAAACACAAGGACTGAAACAAGAGAATCTGAAATCTGACACATATACAAAGAACAAGATGTAGTACTGGACAGTAAATGCCACATCAATAACAAAATTACTCCAAGAAGAAAAATCTCTGCTTTCCACTTCATCTCCATCATATTCAAATTTCAGCCACATGTACAAATTCTTCATTTTAAGAGCAGTAATTATATTAGATAGAAAACCAAAGTTCCACCCAGAAAAAAATAGCAGCACATTTCTTGCAGTAAAACTCTGTGAAGTTTCCTTACAGGGAAAGACTGAGTCTACACATCTCCTTCTCAGCACACACAGATATACACAAAACATTTGGATATGCTTCTGCTCAGAAGACTATGAAAAGCTCCTGAGAACATGTGATCTGAGGTCAAAGAGTTCAGCATTTGAAGTGAAATGGTTTGCTGTGTGATCATTGTGTATCACCAGTATGATACATAAGCAAGCAGGGAACAACATCACACTAGCTCCCATGTCCAAGGAAATTCTGTAAGACACTCATGTATGAGTTCTGAAAACAAAATGATAGTAGTAGCACACAGTTTAAATATTTTACTGAAGAGTGAAATGCTTGGTGTAGAAAGAACCAGCAAAACTTACAAGCTTAAAAAATGGCTTCTCCAGACGCACTGAAGTCTTTGTGAACATGACAAAATGCTTTGCCGCTATATATATATGCATATGTATATTTTTAAACAGATATAAGAAATCACAGAACTAACAGAGATTCTAATATGATATTTTGAAAAAATTGTAGGGAATATCACAGTAAACATGTAGCAGAGTGGTAGCACAAGTTTCTACACACAACTGAATCAGAACACAAGGGATTTACTTAACAGAACCTAATCTACGTAAAAAGCAAAGTCAAATCCTTTAGTTGCCAAAGCAGAGCAAAAGCTTATACAATTTGGTTGCCTGTACTAAGGTAGAAAAGTTAAATTGAAAACAAAATCCTGTTTGTGACAAAATCAGAAATTATATATTTAAATTTTAGATCAAAAAATAAGGCATTGTACTAAGTATTAAAACTCCTGCCACTGTACACTTGATGTTGCATTTTTTTTTTCCTGATACATAAGAAAAAGGATTAAATGTATTGAATATACTTCACATTGTAATTGCAACTGAATTAGGTGGCAAATGCCTTATTCTGAGAAGTGGTTCTTATATATATCTTAGGCTAAGAATTTTAATGTGTCCCTCACGCTTAGCAAAGCAAAATAAACACAGGACTACTGTCACAGTCTCTATTATGTAAGTGGGGTTTTTTTCCAAGGCTGGGCATGGTTATTCTGTGTACATCTTCCTGTACATCACGGAATTAAGCCAATCTTAAAACAGAAAGAATTACAGGCATTAAAATTTTCAGCTGGTTTCTAATGAGTGATATTCTGAGTCATGATTTAGGATGATGAATTAATATCTTCATTCATTACCTCATGAATTTTCCCATCAGCTTTTCAAAATAAGGGAATAACATAGTAAACATAACCACAGTCACTTAAAAATTTGAGGGGGGAGAAAGTCTACATTACACAACATAAGTACAATCTAGGAAAGACTTCCAGATTCAAGTGTAGTAATATTCACAATCTCACTTGTTTTACCCACTCATCTGTCTTCTTTTTGCTGAGCTAAGCACATTATTAATTTTTAATCCTTCCTTGTAAGGCTTCTTTTCCAGCACTTGCTTAACTTTTGTGGTGCTTTTCAGCATCCTCTCCAGTTTTATCAATTCCAATTTTTATAATACAAAGCAAACTGGACACGATATTCCATCACCTGCCCTTTGCAGTAGTACAGCTACCACCCTTATTTCTTTTCACTGAGTCCACTGTGACCCTTAAGCTGTTTACAGCTACTGTTTTCCATCATGGTTTCTTCAGTCCTGAAGATACAGTCTGCATATTGTTTTTTCCCTGATAGATTACTAACTTTAAAAGACTCAGTATATTTTCTACAATCAGTGATATAAACACAGTGATCCAGATGCATGGTCTATACAGTCCTCAAGCATTACTTTCTTCAGGAGATTCTTTGCAACATAAGTTAATGCTAGCAGCAACAGGTTTATATTTACTTTAAGATTATTAAATACCAATTTCACTTATTATTCCCAACTGACAATTTATTTTGTTTAGAATTCTAGTTAGCCATTTTTAATTCATTTAACATTTCCACAAACATCGTATGGGGAGGTATTTAAATTAGAATATGATGAGACACAATGTCAAACTCTGTACAAAATTCTAAGCACATTAAATCTTTGCAAACATTTTATCAACTTAGAATCATAACCATAATGAAGAATGGAAATCAGATGTGTTTAACAAAACTAATTTTTCATAAACCCATATTTATTATTGTGTAACAAATGTAATTCTTTATTGACTGAATCCTGTAATAGATTTTTTCCTTTATGTTCTCTGAGGGAGAGCAATAAAACTACCTGTCTTCGTTTTATTTGATCACAAATTTCATTTTACCTTCAGCTGTCTAAAACCTGCTCTTCCAAGGTGTGTTAAAAATTAGCCTCAGAAGACTAAGATCCCTGAGCACAAGTTAGTCTGACTGATTTGAAACTGTTTAATAGTAAGTAAGGAAGATGTTACACACCATATGTTACGACAGACTTCAAAGTAGGGAGTCATGCTCATGTGACAAGAATATATCACTTCTACAAATGCAGGACATACATTAATCCAGTATGCTGCCTTTTCTTTTTCACTATCAACGAATTTATCATGTTCTTTTTAGTGATTCCTGATATTTCACTCCTAGTGCATATTAAAAAAAGATCCTATTGTCCTCAAACCAGCCAGATGTGGATTTTTCCCTGTCTTTACCACTTAATAATTTTTTTTGCAATAGACAATTTTTATTTATACTGTTCTGCTATGTAGTATTTCTTGTTTCTATTTGTTATATATTGCTTTTACATCTTTAGTTGTCTTTACTTTAGCACTAAGTAAGTGAGGGCTGCTGGCCAGAGCTTGAAACACCATCTGATGTATTAACAAATCAAAAGGAGGGAAAGCAGCACTGCTTATTGCCTAGAATAGAATGTTGCCCTCAAGTCCACCACAAAAAGAAATGTCAATCTGTTGCCACTGCAAAATCCACGAAATGAAAATTTTCTAAAATTGCGTGGGTGTATTCATACATTGTCTATGTAAATTCCTCAGGAGAAAAATAATTCTTTTTATTGTTTCATAGTGGTTGTGTACAACAGTTCATGGCACAAGCTTGGTTTTTAACTGCACAAATAAAGAACAGATTTGGTTTTGTTTTTTAACTCTATATGTAAAGTCACCATTACACATGTTTTTTTGGGTAGGATAGTTTTGGTACCTACCGTTAGGTACAAGGTATAAACAGCAAACGGTCGACTAGAAAAAAAACTTAGGTCATTTTTCTTCTCCTTTTACTGCAGTGATCACAACTCAAAACACTCAAATCTTATTGAATTGAAAATTTCTGATGATCAATATATTATGAATGAGGTCTTCCAGGGTCACATCTCCACAATATGTAACACTTTTCTCACCTAGCACACCAGTAATATGGGTCATATTCAATCCTACTTCTTATTATTGTTTCTTCTTGAAGACAATAAGCAGCAGAAGAGAGAAATTACTTATTTTACATTCAGAAACAGACAAGAGTGTGGGAAAATCTGGGGTGAAAGAAGAAATGAAAAGAGAATGGTACTGATTTTTGTAGTGATGACATTTCAGAATTTTCCGGTGGAAGAGGTTAGCTGGCTTTCTTACCAATTTAGTAAAGCTAATCTATAGCATTATTCTTGAAAAGCATACATAGTTCCTCTTCCACGCTTAACCATGCCAATTCTGTTCTCTGCATGCATTTTCAAGCAAGGAAAGCAACAAGACCGAGTTTTTACAATTTCTTTTTAATGAAGTATGCAGCTATAGAGCTACAAAAACATACTTTCAAATAAAGATTTCCCTGACAGCATGCCCCAGAACTCCCAACCAGAATCAAATTCCTTCTTGCCAACATAGCCAGTCTAATTTTATCTTCCCATGTTTTCATCATTCCCAGCTGGAAAATTGTAGAGGATGCTGGCAAAAAGATGATCTATGTAAATTCTCATTGTCTGCACTTCTTGCAATTAGATTATGAGATAAATTTAAAGAATATACTTTTAAGATTATATTGTGTGCTATCATACAGAATGGTAAAAAAGCCCTGCACCTATAGGACTTATGTAAACATTTCATGATAATAGCAAAACAATTTTTTCCTTGTTTTTTTAATCTCTAAAAAGAATTATTGGTAAAGGAAGTGATCGCATTCGTACTAACAGTTACAAAATGTAATTTTAATGTCAGCACCTTTTTATTTATGTATAAGATTGTAATAGGGATGTAAATATATTTTATGTTTGAAAGGCAAAGAATTTCTTACAGAAAAAAGTATTATCTATAGATCAAGTGGCTACTTACTGTTTGAAAGAGCAGTTTGCGTTATCCACACCTCTGTGAACACCTGAAAGCCTCTTACATAAGGGATCTGAATAGCTTGAACTAAGACTTACTAAATAAATTCTAAACTTAATCATCTTTGGTCATCAATCACAAAGTGATTTTAATAACTTTTTCCAAACTGAACTAGAATATCTACCCACTTTACTATTGCATGATTGTCTAGGTGCCAATTTCCACAAGAGCTAAGGCTCTCTACTTACACTCCCATCGCTCAAACAGGCATCTATGGAAGACTCTACTGTTACCAGTGTAATGAGAGCTGACACAAGAATTACCACTGCAGGATGGGGTTAAGTTCTGTTTCCACAATTCTTGACCTTTTTTTTTTTTTTAATAATCACATACAAACACTTGCTAGAACTTGGAAAGCAAAGATAAAATAAATGCCTAAAAAACTTCTCAACAAATCTGAAGAGAAATAGCATGAATGTTAGATGTTTCCTAAATCTGACCCTTAAACTGAAGGCCCTAGCAATGGTCAGCAATTTAACTAAGTTAGAGTATTTGTCTACAACACTGAACAGCAAAAAAATCTCTAACATAAAATACTGTACCTTCTGCAGTATGCTGATCTTCCTCATTTTTGGGAAAGAAGACTCTTATTACACCCGTGTTGATATAAATCAGAGGCAAGTTGCGGGAAGTTAGAGCATGAGACCTCATAGGTTGGCCTGGTGATTTTCTTTTCTCCTTTTGACTCCTCGGCAACCTGGCTTGAAAAATGCTTGCAATTGCATTAAGCAAAGGAAAACAGAGGACCATGTCAAAGGCCTGAGCAGAGAGCAGTATCTCATGAAGAAAGCGAGGAGAACCATCAGTGTGACCTTCTGATAGCTTATGAAATGCTCTTCGTTCGTTTCTTGATATCAGTTTGTGTCGGACATTTTTTGTCACAGCTTTGGTGTAAGTGAGAGAAAGAAATCCATGTTGCTGGTGTGAGCCATCTAAAAGTTTTGCAGTTGTCTGTTTTAAGGAAAAAAATACAAATAAACTGCTGCAAAAATGTACACATATAACATCCATCAATTGCCATACTCTCTGTTAGAATTTTTAGGATTCTATATTTTCTAATGGCTTTCTACTGCCTCTGAATAATAGAAAAAAAATTCTCTTTTTTTTCTTTCATGACTATGTTGTACAAAATTCAAAACAAATCAGCCAAAGAACCCTCCCCATATATTCAAAGTCTAATTTTACCAAACATTTTCTGATAATTTTTCACAGTTAAATATTTTGATTTCTCCATCACTTTATGCATTTTAGAAGTAGATCTTACTCCCTTGCACCATTCCTTCTGTATGTGCAAACACCATAGATGCTAAAATAACACTTGAGTGCTGAGATAGCTTCACTTCATCTAAACATGGGTGTATTAGCCACCCACAGTCAACTAAATATTCTGAGAATTGAGCTGGTTTTGCTCTCATCACCTCTGAATATTTAAAGAGAACAGCTGTACCACGTGCTAAAGCACATCACTTAAAGATACACCGCTCTATACTTTAGAAATAGTACATTGCTTCACTTAGGATAGATTTCAAGATGACAATTAGACGCTTAGCTCCCAGAAGATGTATAGTACAATTTTCATATTATCTGTGAAAGTTTTTCAGTCATACATTGTGAATGAAAAATGTAAAAATAATAACTAGGAAAAGTCATTATTTTAACAATGTAATGAACATTTCTATAAGACTCTTTAAATATTAGCTTTAATCATGTGAGCACAAATGAAAGCAACTAATTTTTGCAAGTAGTTGCTTTTTTCAGCATCTTAGATTTGATTCAAAACAATTTCATGTAATTTAAACCTTGTTAATAGAAGAACAACACCTCTTTCTTAAATAAACAGGAAACAGCTTAAATGCTGAAAAACTGGAAGCTTTTATGATCAAGTGAATTAAAACAAATTAGTGAGTTAATTTCCTGTAAGAACTGAAACAAACAGAATAAGAGAAAGTATTGCCATTTTAATATGAAAATAAGTCAGACCACACAGAACTTCCACTAACACAAAAAGATTCTATACAGCCATACATTTGTTAAGATAAAGAGCCCAGTGTCATATCACAAAGTATTTCAAGGATAAACAGCAAAGAAAAACAGAGGCTAAATATCTCACATAGAGATACTTTGAATCAGGAAGTAATGTTCCAAGCATTCAAAAAATACTAAAATATTGAATTGATATTGTTGCATTATCATAATTATAAGAATTAATTTTAAAAGTTTGCATAAAGTTATATTGCAGTAATGCAAAGTACTTAAACCCCTAAGCAGGTATCACAATTACATGAACAAAATGCAGCGTTCAGTATAGGCTTTTATATAGTTGGACTTCAAACATTACTGTATGTGTTCACTTTTAATATAAATTAATCTCATTGACTTCTGTTATGTACCAGGCTGTGAACCATCAACTCTCATTCTCATATCTGCTAAAAAATGACTGACAATTATTACTAAAGGATAAGATGGAGATAACACAACTAATATAATCAATATAAGCAATAAATATATTCAAGTACCAAAAAAAATTTAGATTACAAGAAACTAAAGCCATTTGAGCTGTATCTTTTTTTTTTTTTCACTCCAACTGGCATTTATTAGTGGAAGTTCCATAGTAAAAACTTTTAAAAGAGATTCTTACAGAGGGAAAGAAGCCAGAGAAATTACTGAAAGGATCCTGCTTGCTGATGGGTCGAACCAACAAGGTACGTCTGTTCAGCTTGTCAGTGCAGGAAAGGAACACACCTCCATATTGCCCCAGAGACCAAGAATCTTCCCCAAGGCTTGAGGTAATGAACGAGGCATGGCAGAGGGGAGGACAATAAGAAAAAATAAAATAACATTGCTATAAGCAAAAAAAAAAATAATTACATTAAACTTGCACAGTTCTGTGTAACTGCAAGACAAAACCTATGCCATACCTTTTCCTAAAAAGGCTGAAATTCAACCAGATCAAGCAAAAAACTGTTTAAAAAAAAGAAACTTTGTAAAATTTTATGTGAAAGGACAACCTATAGCAAGAGGTCAAGACACTTGAGAATAGAAGTATACTGAAATCCTGCATACAGAAGAGGGACTTACCCCTGCATCTTGAAGAGATAGCTTTATTAGAATGAGGAAGAGAATGATTACAAGAACCCATGATTACAAGAAACTATGAGCAAAAAGCTGTACTCATGTGTTACAAAGTCACAGTATTAATTAGAAAAAATGAGCTATTAAGTATTAAAATGTGCTTTGTACTACAGTTCTAGTAATCATTCTTTTTAACATATATAAGAATAAAGAAAAATATGTTACTTAAGAATATTTATTCAGGTAAACACCTTAGTTTACTACAGAAATCTCACCAAAAGCTTTTCTCTGCATTGTAGAAATATTCCTTCAAAGTGTCCTGACTGCCAGTCTCCCCCTGGCCTGGAAGACAGAATGTTTACCTTATCTATTCTTTGCTTTTCATTTTAGTCCACAGAGATTTAAAGATAGAGAAAAGTACTCTGAAGAGATTAAGAAATATAAATGAGAACAATAACAATTTTGCGAAGTGGAATAACTTTTTTTAAAAAAAAAGTCTTAATATAACTTTATAAAAAAAAAAAACACGCTGAAGTTGAAAACATTTCTGATGGAGCATTAGGCTTCTGGGAGCGAAGTACCTTCTCTCAAGATTTCCATAGAATCTGTGGACAAAGAAGCTTGTTACAAGCACCTAGCTACCGGGATTCCAAAGCATTTTAAAGCATCATGACTTGATTATCAAATATTACAATATGTACAAACAATAACTGCATTTGTAACTTAGGAAAAAGAACAAGAATTCAATTTTTTTTAGACAACTGGTCAGAAAAAATGTTGGTAATTTTGCTAACTTAATACTAAATCTCTTTTCTATTGTACACAGGGAACAATAATGGGCCAGTAAGACCTTGCAGACATTGGCTCCTAAGCCAAAATTTATGCTTCTAAATATTTTTGTCATTTTCAATGGCAAAAAATGTTCTGAAGTTTTTAACTATTTTTTTTTTCCTCAGGGAATAACACAGCAACTATTCTCTCTTAATTTCTCCCGTAATGGAATCTGTTGATCTATAATGGCAAACACTAACCCAGTTGATCAGAGACTACATGGGCTCTCTCTTATTTTGCCAAGACTATTGTGTTAGTGGCCAACACAAGCTAGAATGTGGCACACGCAATCTCCTTGCAGAACTGTGCATCTGGGTGCCAAATGAACAGAGCCACTTTGTTACAGCAAACTAGTCAACTAACAACACTTGCTAAAGTTGCAAGACATACAGAAGGCCTAACTATCTATTCTGAATATACATAATATTGATGATATACTCATTGACATTACTTACTGAAATTTTACTTGGCCGTGTCTGCATAACACCACCCATGCCGCACAGTCACAGAAAATCAACTGAGTTCCCTACATTATGGTGTTGCTAAGCTACAGCAAAAGAAACTGTTACATTTTTTAGAAAATTCTTTTTAATATCTAAGAGTATGGTACCATAAATCATTAAATATTGGCATTTGCTAACATAACATGAAGAAATATTTAAGGAATTTCCCATTCAAAGGTTCAGCTAAAATTCATAATTTTTGTCTAATGGACCAACAGAGCAGTAAAAGTGTGAAAACACTCTTCTGATTTGCAATGATTTCTATGTATTTCTTTGGAATCAGATACAACTCTGAGAAAACGTAATTCTGATTTTTATTACTGAAAAGGTTAATATAATTTCACTGAAACTGAACAATTACCTTAAATTCAAGTTAAGAATAAAGAAAAAAACACACGCATCTTTTTCTTTCAGCCTGAAATTAAAGCAGAATAACTTCCGGGAATTACCTGTTTCTATAATGGTCAATATTGAAGCTTTCTATTTTACATTTGATTTTGGTATAGACATCCTGCATATCCACTGAGGCACTGAGATCTTCTAATTCACCAACAACACAAACTTCTGTGATAGTCAAAGAAAATACAAAGTATTAGTTACTAATCTGAAACTTGCAAGTTTTTAAGCAAGGAATACATCTGAGACACCATATTTTGTAAACAGAATGATGGTACTTCTACTCAGTTTTTCATAAAGCACTTTTTGATTCAAGTGTCACACAGGCAGGAAACAAAAATCCTAGAATTCAAACTTTTTTCGACAAATATGTAGGGAGTCTTATAGATAAGGGTTTTAGGTTTAGTTTAGGTGTAAAAACTATTTGCAAAGATATTTACTGTAACAATACTTGAGAATACTTGAGATTTCTTTCTCTCATGTAATTAGTTTTTTAAAATCAAATGTTCAAGTACTTCTCTTTGAAAATTAGCTTTTAACATTAGTCTCATTTTTTCACTTTTCTATGAGTAACAATGTTAATTGCTAAGTAACAGTGTTTCCTACCAAAAAAAAAAAAAATAATATTTGAAGTCCTGCAGTACATTTATAGAATCCAAGTTCCTTTCAAACAATTACCATCTGGATGATAACGCAACTTCAGACTTAAACAAAAAAAGAGCAGCTGTGTACCACACATTTCTTTTTTCAACATAGACCTTGAAACTTCTATGTTTAACTTCATGTTAAACTTCCTATGACTGTAAGGATTATATTATGATGAGTACATTAAATTTTAATTTGGAATTATCAATACAAAACTATATGTCTATACATGGACACATAAAACATACTACAAAATCATATCAAAATGAAATATGATTGCTTCAAAGGCAATAAATGCAGCAACCTATTAAGTAAAATAACTTATTTTCAATTTAATATAAACATCTTTCCACATGGAGGGGAAAGTTTATGTCTAAGAACAACAATGAATTCTGATTACATGCACTAACCTAACTACAGCTTGTTGCTCTAGTTTAAAATACAGATCCAACCCATTACTTCTGCATTACAGCATCTCATATTGTCCATAAATGCTCTGAATACCGTGCTGCAATGTATGGAATTTAAAAATGTATATTACTGGAAAAAATGCTGAATACCTGTGCCATTATTTCTAGGATCAGGAGCAAACAATTTTATAGTAATTTTTGGCAACATCCACTGCATCCATAGGCTGACACGTCCACTTGAGACTCCAATATTACTTGTTGTTTGTTCCAATGTAATGGAGTCTGAGAATGGAGAATCATCACCACCCTGGAGAGAATCACCCTATGAAAGAGATGTAACAGCTGAGGAAAACAAAAGTATTGCTTTTCACTGCTTCTCCATTTTGTTCTGTCTAGACTGATGCAGATGCCCAAACTATATAAATACAGACCCACGACAGTATATTTTAATTAAAGTCATTCTTTAACAGCAGGAGAAAAAATAAACAAAATCTATTCATCTTTTCTTAGGTAGAGATAATAGATTTTGGCAAAATTTATATGACAGAACTGTAAGGTTTCACTTGGCATAGTGAGTTTTCCTCATTAACTCTACACCAATGAAATACTGTCATTGATGAAAAAACGCAGGCTGATAGGAATATTCTGAGATGCAATGGCAAAGGGGATGAGCAGGCTTGTGCATATCTGGAAGGCGAAGGATGAAAGAGTTGGAGGTGCCGAATGAAGAGCCACCCAGGATGGTCATAGCACTTCTATACCACATTTATACTGGTTTTGGGTTGGTTTTTCTTCTATATGCTTCCCTGTAACTACCTGGGAAAATGATTTCACAACATAATAGTATTTTGTAAAAATTGGAAACATTTTAGTTGCCACTTTTTAAATGTTTCTGTTGTTTAAAAACGTATCACTTGTACTATTCTTAAATATATTATGTGTTGACAAATGAGCTTGTAGGAGCTTCTGTGCCATCAGTAACCTCCTTTCATTCCCTAAAACATTACTGGCTCAAGAAAGAAGACACAAAGGTTAATGTTTTTAGGAAAAGAACATGACAAATGAAAGCCATACTGAAAGTCCTTATACCTGGGCTTATCAGAGCCCTGCAGGCACATTCTGATAATTCTTGATGGAATCAAAATATTTACCAGCCACGGGACTTCATCCTGCTCCTTTACTGGAACCTGTTGCTTCCAAATAGGAAAGGAAAGATGCAAACATAAAATTGCTCATCATCTAGTGTTTACAGCCTATCAAACTGAATACAATGGACACATAAGTCACTGATGTCAACCAGAAGCCCCTTAAGATCCACCAGCATCTTCACTTGCAACTCCATCAAGCAATCCATTAGGACCAAGTTGTTTCTAAGATTTACAGATCAATAAACACCTGAAGTCTTAACTTTCAATGAAGGTTTGGAGGATTAGGAAATGTAAATTATGATGTACAACATGTTTGGGAATTTTGAGATTTATCTAATGACTGAGATGATCTGTATAGAAGACACACTGGAATCAGACCTAGACAGAAAGCATTGCAGTTTGACTGGATCCATTTTAACTTGTCAGGCAAAAAATGACAACACACTGATTTTAGCTTCAGATGTCCCAGAAAAACTTACTTTCAGTAGGAAAATTTAAAATCTGACTGTACTTGAATCATTCTGTAGTCCAGGACTGGAGAATGCAAGTATGAAAATTCTGTTAGCAATCTATTTTTTGGACAGGCAGAACTTACCCCAAACCAAATGACATATGGAAGCATTTATGTTGATAAATCACATTTTCAATAAACTCAGGAATAGAGTTTAATTATAGGATTTCTATCATGTATACATGTTCTCTTATCACCAACCTAACCATAACAGAAGGCAAGAAGGTAAGTCAAAATCTTACAAAAGTTGTACATGATTTTGGGCTATCTGATATACACCAAATGGAGCAGCTGACATTGTGCTTTCAGAATTTATTGCACAATAAAGAACAAGATTACCTTTACCACTTTCTTTTTCAGAGAAACACTAAACAGCTTCTGCTTCAGCCTTTCAGCTCTATGTCAATCAAATTAATATTTACTGATTATTTTTTTTTTAGTCCCAGCAAAACTCTTAGAGGACACAGACAGAAACAGCAAAGGTACTTTATCTGAATGCAGTAACCTTTACCTTTGAAAAACTCAGTGATACCTACTACAACTGGTAAGAAACCATCTACGTTGTCAATAGCTGACATAGAGAACTTACCATACCAGATATTCATTCATATGAGGAAGGGAGAGCTAACTGACATGTTACTGCAAAATACTACCTAAACACAAGACTATAATATCTGGACCAGTTCAACAGAGGGTATGAGTAAGATTAATTAGAAAGAGAGAAGGAAGATATGTCTGTGTATGTATATATTTATTTGCATGTATAGTGGAAGGAGGAGGGAGCTGTAATAATGAGAGTTAAGGAAATGAGTTTAGGAAATAAGATTCTGAATGTACTCACGGAAGACAAGTTACAGAAACAAGGGATGAATGGGTGAGTCCATTGATGAGAGAGCTGGTAACAGAGCATAGAAGAGGTGAAGCAGATAACCAGAGTTAAAGGAAAAGGAGATTCCCCTCAAACAGACCTCCCAAAGGGAAACTTCCCTATACCCTTCTCCTGAAATAGCAGGCTCCATTGACAGAATAGCAGCATAAGCCAGGAGGCAACAATCACACAGTCATTTTGCCATCCTCTGACTATCCCTGTCTACCCTCTTCAGACAGTAGCCTGCCTCCCCTCCAACCATCTACTCTGTCTACTTGTAAAGCTATAAAAAACAGAAACAAAAATGTATCCTTCCAGAGCTGGCAAGAACACAAAACTTTCAGAATCTTGTCTCCTTTTCTAATGAGTCTTTATTTGCAAAGACCTAATTCTTACACCAAAGAAGCCTCATCCTATTCCATGACTTGCAATTTCATGCCATCACCATGGCAACAGTTCTGAATCTTTCAATTTCTGACAATAAATCCCTTTTTTCTTACTGTTTCCTTTGTATAACTCATCCAAATTGTTCTTTGACACTCTGTATTCCAGTAACTTCCTACACCTTCCTAATTTGTCTTTGGATGATACCCCTAAAACATGATGCTTCTGTGTGGGTTTTGTTGTGTCTGGTATGCCTTTTTTTTTAAAAAAAAAAAAAGAGCTGAGCATTTTTAAAGTTCTTTTTGTAGTGTAGCCACACTTAATTTGCCTAACTGTAACATACAAACTGTGATGGAGGGGTGGGAATGAGACACAGTCTCCTTGTTCTCCATACACACCCTCATTCTCCCACTGGACATGTTCCAAAATGCTTTTCATAAGAAAATCAACTTTGTTCGAAAATATTGGCAGGTCTCTACATTTCTGATAATTAAAAAAGAAGAAAACAATAGTAAATTACCCTTCAAGGGGTACAGTTAACAGTAAATACATACTGCCTCCATGGTAAGTTTTGAATTTTATAATTGGGTTCTTTTATTTTCATAATTTTATGTGTTCAGATGTGCCATGCATCTTGTTAACTATTTTTTCCATTGTTTTTATTTAGTTTTATTTAGCTGTTTTTATTTAGTGGTTTGTGTACATAGATTACTTGGTTCTGTAGAAAACTAGACACACTTTTCTTTAAGCTTGTTTTTCTGAAGATATTAAATGATCTACCTTTACCTCTCAGAGAATCAGCCAGTTGAGAATCTTGGCAGGCTACTTATAACAGTATTTGTAAGATTCTTGAAGAACTGCACTTATCTAACATAACTCCAGACATATATAAAAAGCAAATTAATCCAGGAATGTGCAATCAAATTTAAAAGCAGGAAACCCTAAATTTTAGGGAATGTGGCCCCTACCAACTTCCAAGCCTATTGTACCTATGAAGTTTACAAAGAACCTGAGTTACAGGTACAGGCCCAGATGTATTCCTCCTAATGTAAACTGCTTCCTCCTTTTTGAAATGCATATTGGAATAGCCCATACATCTGATATGCTATAACCAAAAGATACACAGGTGAGGAAAAGAGGCCAAGGTGCTCGCAGTTTCCATTACTATCGCTGGAGCTAAGCTTCTGCTCACATCATTCCAATGTGTCTTTTGCTTACCCTTGTCTGATTTGCAGGTTTTTGGAACTTG
Organism: Aegotheles bennettii; assembly: GCA_013398125.1. NCBI lineage: Eukaryota > Metazoa > Chordata > Aves > Caprimulgiformes > Aegothelidae > Aegotheles > Aegotheles bennettii. The sequence continues at coordinate 23,355 of VZRW01010024.1, read as the reverse complement.
TTCTACCACAGGGCCTTCATATTCAAGCTAGGGCCTCAACTCACTTGCGCTTAGCTTGCCACTGCAATTCTGTACTCGGGTTACCGTGTTCCCATTCAGCATTCCAGGTCACTGGCACGTATTGCTGCTTGGACTAGCTAGCTTGATGGTATGGCTAAAACTGCATTAAGCTGAGCCTTTCAGTGATAACCTCTTCCGTTTGCAGCTATGCCAGCTGCAGAGCTTATCAACAGACATCCCCAGCTGCTCAACACCATGTCCCAGGCAGAGGTTACTGGGTTACTGGCTCTGCCCACCCCTACTTCAACAGTTCAATGTGAACACACTATCTAATTTTTTTCTGCCATTCAAACATATGTAAACAGTTGAATTGGCCCATTCTCTTTCTCAGTGGCAGAAGCACTGCAGATGCTCCTCTGAAGGCAGATGTTGCTATATGGCTATCCTTTGGGAGGTGAAAAATTAAGAGATTGTATTTCTTTTTAGCCTTCTGTTAATGGTACTGTACCCAGAACCACTGGGCAGAGTCACAGGGCCTGACAACTGATGGTCTGCAGTAGCTGACACCATATTTTTTTTTTTAAATAAACTCAAATTCTTGGAATTTTTTTGCAGTGAAAAACAAAGAAACTCAACTGAGAAGAGAGACCATGCTCTCGTTTCTCATGCAGTTTCAATTTTCATTTTGGATTTTCAGCACCCAGTGTGGTATCGTTCAATATTTTTATGCATTAATTTTCTGCTCTGTTTCCAGATTTACAGAAAAAACAAGCCAGAGTCAGAAACCCTGAACTATTTTCCCACAACTTCTCATGCCAAGTCCTAAAATATACAATTTAATTCTTTCACCAATTGTTGCAAATTGACCAATATACTGAGTTTATTTTCTTAGCAAAATTTATCTTTGTTCATCAGGAAGATCCAAACATATGAGGCCTTCATCCTTGGCCTGCCTAAAGCTCAGGGATGATCACAGTTTGGCCACACTAATGCTATGCCTTATCAAAATAACTTCTGCGTTCTTGCTCAATCGCTGGGTTTCCCCAAGGACTAAACACTTCTACCACTGTTTGTACTTAAGTAAACAGTAACAAGTGGCCTGTTGTAGTCTGTACTACCTTTGCTTTTGCAGTTCCAAAGGAGGGATGGTAAAAATGATTAACTGTTTCCAGCCCTCCAGTACTTAAGCCTCTCACTCATGTTTCCCTGTCTTACCACCACCCAGACTAAAATCCAGTAAGCTAGGTAGCTTTATCCACAGAGGACTGCGGTGCTTACTATCAACTTGTCAGCATGAAAAGAATTACACACAGCTTAAAATATAAATCATCCACAGATCACATAAACAAATTACTTCTTTTGCTGTTTAATATAAACAGTTGGGAGAGTTCGCTTTCTTCCGATTCATTTATAGCCAGTCCACTGCAGCTGAAAGAAGCTTTAAAAATAATCATTTGTCTCCCACAGAACTAAATAACACATTAACTGTAAAATCTCTAAACTTAAAAAACCCCATACCTATGGCAGCAAATTATTTTTGTTTGACAGACTTCAAGATTAAAAAATACAGGAATGTATGAACAAAATACAAACTGATAAAACGTAAACTTCTGAAAAATCTTCTGAAGTCAAACCTGTTGAAATACATATTATTGTTTAATTACTCTATTTACTTCATTACTGCTTGTCAGCAATAATGACTATAAAATATACAGCTGCAAGGTGAAATTGTGGCTGATGCACTTAATTTTTATATATTACCTCCTCTATTTCTTTTAGTAAAAACATTACTGTTACAATAGTCTGAAAACAAGTTATAATTTACAAATACAGGATGGTATTTTTCAACTCAAACACCACAGACCTGGATTTGCTCCTACTGACTTCTTTGAAAGTAACATTAGGCCAATATTAAGTACCTTCAAATTCCTAAAGACCTAAATATGCATCTATAAGTACTCAATCCTAGTATTTTAGAGAACATAAAGACACTACATACACAGTATTTAAAGAAATTAAACATATTTTTCTATTTCTCCAAGTATTTGCAAGTTGTTTTCAGACCTGCCAGTATCAAGGCAGCAATTAAGCAAGGTTTTGTTGCTGATAGGTCTCCTGGCCAGTGAGTGCCTGCCTGCACTGTAACTGCCTCATCTGCTTTTATTGCTCCCTTGATGGAATTCAGATTCTGTGGGAAGGGAAAGAGTAGCTGAGTTTCAGCTTGCAGCAAAACCATAGACAGGGATAAATCGGACCCAGAAAAATGGTGGAATGCTACTCCACTCTTCTCAGTTGCATCCCCAAAGTTGCCTCCACCTTCTTTTTCCCCTTCACCATTCACTGAAATCATGCCTTTTTCACTCACCCTCCGCTTCCATGTAGTATCTTATTCTCAGTTGGTTAACTTTCCTGACATCCCAGTTCCTACAGTCACCATTTCTGTGAGGTTATTAAAGATAACTTTTGCCTTCCTGTCTCCAAACACCACCAATCCTTCCTCATGGCTCAGATTTTCTACACCAGTCTACACCATGATGTATGAAGCTGACAAGGTTGCTCTGACATCCCCTGCCTTGCTTCTACACTTTTTGAAATTAAAATTACTACTTCAGAAGGTATCTGGAAAAATTTTCAGCCCTCAACTGTACTTTGGTGCAAGACAATGCAATTTGGTTTTAAAATACTTATGTGGATGTCACTAGTTAGGCTTTTGTGAACAAACAGGGTCTCCAGATAAAAGGTCTTATGTCTAAGATAGTTGTTGTATACAACAATCCATACTTGGATAGACTTAAACCAGAAAAAAACACTTGGCCTCATTGAAAACAGTATGGTGTAAAAGACTGACATCTGCAGCCCATTAGGCACTTTGACAGGTAGAACTAGCTGCTGTACTTCACAGCAGACAAACAATAATAAAAAAATCTGTCTACATTTCTTGTCTACAACGCCTGTCGACTTTGTCTGCTTTTGGGGCAGAGGAATAGCTGTATAGCTCTCTGTAGAGATGCCACTCAGATGCACCCCTGCATCTATAACAGGGTTCTGTGCATATATGAACATATGAAGTAGGTTATTTTTCTTCAAATAAAGTCTATATTATATAGACTATAACTGAGGTACTCAGCAGACTGAAGCAGTTCAAAGTAGCAGCTGGAGACAGAAGTGACCAGATTTTCTCTCTAATCTTCATATCCTACTCTCTTCAAATAAAGAAGTACAATTTCATGATCACACTATCTATAGCTAGGCACAGTGATAGTAATTAAGTTAGCAAAGGCAAACAGAGAAACCAAGTGATTAATCACTCTCAAAGGACAAACAGCTTTCACTCTTTCTTCTGCTCTGCCTTGCTGCCCCAGCCACAGACAGAACACCTTGGGCCTGAGAGCTCTGAATGGAGATGGACAGGAGCTCTATTCATAGAATCATAAAATCATCAAGGTTGGAAGAGATCTTCAAAAGATCATCCAGTCTAACCACCTACCTACAGCATCACTTAAACCATATCACCCAGCACCACATCCAGACACACCTTGAACATTTTCAGGGACAGCGACTCCACCACCTCTTTGGGCAACCTTTTCCAATACCCAATCACCTTTACAGTGAAAAAAGTTTTCCTAATGTCCAATCTGAATCTCCCCTGCTGCAATTTAAAGCCGCTTCCTCTTGTCCTTTCACTATGGGCACGGCAGAAGAGACCAAGCCCTGCCTCACTATAATCTCCTTCCAGGTAGTTGTAGAGAGCAATGAGGTTCACCCCCGAGCCTCCTCTTCTCCAGACTGAAAAACCCTAGCTCCCTCAGTCATTCCTCATAAGACATATTTTCCAGTCCCTTCACCAGCTTTGTTGCCCTTCTCTGGACACGCTCCAGCACCTCAGTATCTTTTTTGAAGTGAAGGGCCCAAAACTGAACACAGTACTCAAGGTGTAGCCTCACCAGTCTTTCAGTCATATGAACTATGGCTTCAAGCAAATGTTTTCTCCTGTTGGTACCTTTTTTTCTTCTTTCATATCTTTAATAATATCCTCAGAGCATGGTCAATTTTTTAATTTATTTATCCTGTCTAGGCACAATGACACATTCCTTTCAAAGCAGTTTTCAAATCTCAGTTGTAAAGTGCTACATCAACTTTAAGACCCCTATTGTGAAAAAAACCCAATATTAATGCCATGTGTTTAATAGAACTTTCTATTCTAACAAGACTGACATGGTCTTAGCTTCAGAGTGGAAAAGACTGAACACAAATTCTGACATTGGCCTCTGTTGGCTAATTCACCAAACTTCATTTAGATCAGGAGATGTTATTTAGCTAGTGCATAACATTTGTAGAGAATAGGCAGAAAATTAAATGATGAACAACATTTTGCAAAGGGGTAGGATATGAATTCTGTACTTGGACCCATATTACCAAAATAATCTTGGTAACATACGTATTAAAACAATTACTGAATCAGTTTCAAGTAATGCTCCAAGTACAGCATGTACTCCAAATATTACTGTCTATATAGAGGATCAAAACCAAATTATTTATAAAGCTGGTGGATTCTGATTTTAATGAGAAAAGGATTTGATGTGAGTAGGTGGAAAAATGCTATTTTTGTGACCATATTGTTTTCTTACTATTATTGCTTATCTTCAATTTTGTATCCATGACAAAATTTTTCACAACTGAGATCACAAACATATAGAAATAGATCAAAACCAAGGCTGTTCCAGAATTGTTCTACAAGGTGCCCCCCAAAATTACTGTGTTTATCCATAGAATAAAACTGTCTCTCAGTACAGTCTCCCCACATTCAAAATAGCTTAATGTTAAGAATAAGGCATTGCATACTTATGACATACCACTGGTATATCCAACTAATTATTCTAACTAGTGAGCCTGACAGAGGAACTAAGAAAATCACGAATACTAGGCCTATTCATTTGCACAGCCTGCTGTGACCACCCATTTTACTACTCTGAAGTGAGTCCAGAGGAGGGCCACAAAGATAATCAGGGGGCTGGAGCACCCACCTCTCCCTATGAAGACTGGCTGAGAGATTTGGGGTTGTTCAGCCTGGAGAAGGCTCCAGGGAGACCTTAGGGCAGCCCTCCAGTACCTGAAGGGGCTACAGGAAAGCTGGAGAGGGACTTTTTACAAGAGGATGTAGTGATAGGACAAGGGGGAATGGTTTCAAACTAAGGAAGGTAGATTTAGACTGGGTATTAGGAAGTTCTTTCCTGTGCGGGTGGTAAAGACACTGGAACAGGTTACCCAGAGAGATTGTGGAATCCTTTCCTCCCTTGCACCCCCCTGAAGTGTTCAAGCCCAGGTTGCATGGGGCTTTGAGCAACCTGGTCTAGTGGGAAGTGTCCCTGCCCATGGCAGAGGGGTTGGGACATCTTTAAGGTCCCTTCCAACCTAAACCATTTTATGATTCTATATATGAGCTATCTGGCAACTCACAGAACCGGTAAGTTTAGGAGGGACCACAATGGGTCATTTGGTCCAACTTCCCTGTCCAAGGGTCATGCTAGAGCACGTGGCACAGGATTGCATCCAGACCATTCTTGAATATCTCTAGTGAGGGAGACTCCACAACCTCCCTGGGCAATCTGTTCCAGTGTGTGGTAACTCTCACACATGTTTTTCCTCATGTTCAGGTGGAACTTCCTGTGCATCAGTTTCTGCCCATTGCCTCTTGTTCTATCGGTTGGCACCACTGAAAAGAGCCTGGCTCCATCCTCTTGACACCTCCCCTTTAGGTATTTGCACACATTAATAAGGTCCCCCCTCAGTTGCCTCTTCCTGATGCTGAGAAGGCCCAGCTCCTGCAGCCTTTCTTAATAAGAGAGATTCTCCAGACCCTTGACCAACTTAGTGGCTCTCTGTTAGACCTGCTCCAAGAGCTCCATGTCTCTCTTGTACTGTGGAGCCCAGAACTGCACACAGTACTCCAAAAGTCACAGCTAATGATACTCATGGATGAAGTTTAACATCATATTCATGCTGATAAAAGAATTAGCCTTCTTTCCTCAGTATGACAGAGAAACAGAACTCATTCCCATGCCTCAAAGTAACATTTTACAGGCTTAGGCACATACAGAGACTAAGATCAAGTACCAGATTGCTCCAGGCAGTTACGTAGTGCTGTAAATTAAGCAGAAATACATTAAACCAAGTGGCCGATCTTCCTTATATTTGAAGCTGCATATGCAAATCCTCAAGTGACAGAGTTACAAAAGCACTCCTGAGACATGGGACAGCTGGGAGAGGGGTAGGAACTGAGCTCCAGAAGTAGTTCATACATGGAGGATAACAATGGCTGGATGGACCTGGGGTGAGTGTACAGCTGGGTGACCTGCAGCACCAGGCTTGGCAGCCTTCACTGCCACTGTACCTCTCCTGGTTGTCAATACAGTCTACACACAGCAGCTCTCAACTGACTCAGGCATCGTAGTGACTGTCTTCAACATGACAGGGTGGCTGCTGAAGCTACTTGAAACAATTCACTAGCAGTACAGGTATCACAGGTATTTCCAAAACACCAGTTACTATTCTAATGATTCTGGACTTGAAAAATGCTTTATGCTTCCTGACCTGAAAATACTAACCATAATTTTCTGACTAGAATATTAATTCACTTCAAAGAGAAACAAGCTAGACAAATAATAACAACCATAGGAGCCATACAACCATCCCCACC
>VZRW01010024.1:0-16648 GCA_013398125.1 Aegotheles bennettii | reverse complement strand
CCCCCTTTTCCACATTTTTTCTAAGAAAGCCTACCTCTGTAGTGGTCCCAATGTCAGCAGATGGGCTGTATGTGCTGGTATCTGGTGGAGCGGTACCAATGCTACTTTTAACTGGAGAGCTAGGAGGAGCAGGTCCTGTCATGGTTTCAGTATAGACAGAAGATTGATACAGGATTCCTTTCCTCTGAATTTTATTCCAAACTTTACTTGTGATCTCAGACAGTTCATACAGAAGCTGCACCTAAAAGGAAAAAGAAAAAAACCCAACCTTTTTTAAGACGAAGCTTTCCTTAAAGAGGTGAAGGAAAATCAAAGTCCTCCACTGAGACTATGTAGCAGAACTGAACTTCTCATCATTTATAATGTTCTGACAAGCAACTACATTGCAATTGAAATAATTAATTTCAGTTACAGTATAGTGATTTTGATAAAAATAATCTGTGCTTTGTGTAAACATATGGTACGTAGCTCATAAAAACATACCAAATAACATTGTCTTGTAAAACTTTTATTAGTATCAATTTTAGCAATTAAATAAAGCTAATTTATGGTATATTTCAGATGTATAGATACTGCCTTGAGAAAAAGGCAAACATGTAAACTTTATGAAATTTTAACAATGCAAAAATTATTCATTTAAATTCTATTAAAATAATGATCTAACAGTATATGAAACTGTTTTATCTTTTAGGAAGCATATCCACTATCAAACTCAATAGTCTCCTGGCATATGTCGTTCCAATATTCAGAAACACAGTGTCTAACCTTGCACATTGTTTGACTCAGTTCTGAGATATTTACACAAGTTTTTGTAAATAAGTATTAATCATGGAATTTGTATGACAACATACTGCAATATATTGTATAAAACAAGCTCAGAGAAAACTGCAAACAATATATAAGCAGATCCACAGCTGGATACCATACCCAGCCTGCCATTATAAAAAAATGGAAATTCTCATATTTATAAGAACTTTAAGCCTCAGGACACATCTACTCTATGAAGCTGGCTTCTTATGTGGGCAGAACAGATGCAGAAAAACACTGTTGTCAATCTACATTTGATATAAAACAGTACTTGATTTTGTGCGAGAGAATGCGTGATGAAGTCTTAAAGTACATACTACAGTCCTTTCTTAAGAGGTGAAGTGTTGGAATTTTAAAAAATCTTTTTAATTCATCTTGGATTTTCTTTTGAAGTTTCAAGGCTTACACTGAGCAGGTCACATACTCTTTTCACAGAATTTTTCCTTAAAGGACATAAACTTCCCAGTACTTTTTTTGTCTGCATATACAGAGCAATCTACAGACAAACAATAACTCTGGATGTGGTAAGTTCTTCTAGCTTTAAAATATTTTGTGCCTGTAGCACACTAATATGCACTGGTAGCCTTTAAATTACTAATTATAAATGTCTAAGTTTCCCCAAGTCAGTTCCATGTAACGCAAGAAGATCAACTAATAATGTCCATCTGATTGATTGAGTAATATAACATTAACTGGTGTTGACACTTTGCTGGCAAAAGAGTCTCTAGAAAATTAATAGGATACAGGCACATATCCAAATCATACATGCTTGCAACCTCCACTCCCTCAAAATATTTTTTGTCAAGAAACCAAAGGATAATTTAAACTATATTTGTCCTAATGAAGTAAGGCTTACAGAAATTTAATTATGCTACTGTTCATAAAGGGACAAAATAACACAAAAGAAGGAACTTCTGCACTTACATACATGCTCATACACAAGTTGAAGAGGTTTGTCATCAGCTAATCCAGCACTGAAGAGTTTAAATCTTACTAGAGTTGCAACAGCCATAGCCATTAAAGCTAATAATTACTTATGTTATCAGGGAGATTTTTAAAAATTGCTCAGGCTGGAAATCTTGCAGTCACTCTGAAACAGTGGCTATTTCAGACAGCAGTAGCTGTCCCACCGAACAACACCAGCAACCAGACAGCCAAGCAGTATGACCCTAATACTCTACCCTGCTCTGAAAACAGAGAAAAAACAAATTCACCAAGAAAAAAAGCACGCTTTGATTAGAGAGAGGCAATTTTCATGGAGATATGTTAAAAAGTAGAAAATACCAAAAAGCCTCAAACCAATACCTCATTAAAACAAAAAAAGAAGGAGCATGTCTACATGTAAATAAAATGTTAAACTTCAGATAAAGAGCTGAAGTTGTGTCTTTGATTATTTTTAATACACTTAAATTTATTCCATTGGTTGTTACTCATTAAAATGGAAGAACTTCTTCTCTTGTTGGCTGCACTTTTTCAAGTGAGTAGTCTTAATATTTTGAAAATCCATTTCTGATTACAAGAGCTAAGTGTAAGTGTAAGGCCTCTCTTACTTTTGAGCATAACAGTTAATATATAATAATTATTTTTAGTACACTATTCAAGAGAAGAAAAATGGTATGACAAAAATAAGAATAATGCTGACAGTATTTGTTAAGAAAAGTTTCCTTCTCTAGCTGCTTTAACTCCCTCCCCAGCAAAACCACACATAACTCAATAAAGACCCCACTGACTACTCGGCAAAATTTGTAAAGTTCAATATGTTACAGCATTTTTTCCTTTAAAAATAATACTGAAAACTACAACAAAAGGCAAAATCCTGGTAAATTTGCATGCTGGAAGTACCTATTGTTTTTAAAAGGATACAATCATCATAACATGGCTTATTAAATCATAATAGTCATATAGTAAGTACTTCACCTTTGCTACCATTTAAGAAATTCACTAAGTATCACCTACTTTAAGGCTGTCATCTATAGACAAAATGCAGCCCATCATTTTAAAGAATCGAATTTCATAGTTACTCTACTGTGAATTTATAACTATCAAATGCTGTTTATGTAATTGTATTTTCCATTCTTGAACATCTGGATAAAGAAAACTGATGATTTTTTTTCCCCTTTTGCATAAGTAAAGCAGAAAGGACAAGTAAGGCAGATGTAAGGGAGAAAGGACAGCTCAAGAACCTTCACTAAACTCAAACAATTTGTCTGCATCCTTTTGGTCATTATAATACTTCAGTAAATGAGTAACATCACAGTGTACAAGAACATCCTTTAAGACAACAGTATTTGGTCTGATATTTCACTTATTTAGCACTTGACTATACTCATAATATGATTTACATGGAGCTTACAATTTAAATTTTTTAGTGCAAATATTTTCTTACAGTTTGCAAAACAAATTATTTGATCACACTTTGGTAGGAAAGCTTAGAAATGTTTTACTTACTTCATTTTTCTTTTTAATTGGCAACTCAAATTTAGATGAGGCTTCCACTTACAACAATGTCATTCTGCTTATGTAATACTATTAATGTATTATATATGTCAACCATGAGTAACACATTTTGAGATTTTAAAGAACTCAGAGCTGATCAGACAGTTTGCTGGAATTTTACTGAGAGGGTATTGTCAAATGTAGCAAACTACACAAACCTTTAAAATATTTTCCAATTCTCTGAATAGCTGCAATATCAAGATGAATTTTCTACACTTCTAAGAAAATGAATACAGGATAAGGCAGGTTTCCTCAGGCTGTGAAATTATTGCATATGAATTCATTAAATATTATGGCAATACCACAAATTTGCAAAGTAATGCTTTCAGAAGTCTTTAAATATAGAATGTAAAATTGTCAGCAAAAGCATAATTTGTCCTTTCCTAATTATATATCTATAACACAGTGACAAGCCTTTATATGTGCAAACACACCTGTCATACAGTTTTACAAGCCTTGTTGAGGCTGCTCAATTTTAAATTTTAATTTACTATGTCCAGTATGCAATCTCACTCTACCAACCCTTTTCCTAGAGAGTGTGAGCCCATCCAGTACAGAAGACAACGGCATATAGCAAATGAGTCAGGAATAACTTGGATGGAAGGCAGTGAATGTGTCAGGAGGCCACACACTGAGGATAAAATAAATTTATAGTTTAAAACACTTTTTTCATTCACAGAACATGGAATAAGGCAAGGGAAAAATTGAATGTGACTGAGAAATGTAGAGAGTACACACAAGGGATAATATTAAAATTACACCAGCCACATTAGCTTTAGTATTCCCAGGCCATAGGTCCATAAATCTTTACAAATGTGAAGTGCTGTCTATCAGATCAAAATTATAATACTTCATGTTCTTTCCCATTTCTTTCTATTAATTGAAGCAAAAACCAGTCAATTTTGTCCATGACATAGTTTGAAAAATCTTACATACAGCTAAAACTTTGGAGCAGAGAGAATATGAATGCAGAGCCCTACTCAGACTCAACAGATTTGCAGTTCCCAAGAAAAGGATTGTTCTCATCAGCATCTCTGGAAATGTTGCAACTGTTAGTAAAGCGTTAAGGAAGCTGCAGTAAAGATTGCTCAAAATTTATCACAGAAAACCTACTCTATTTGGAACTACAGCAAACTTGATCCAGGTCAGTAAAATACAGGGTGCACTTTCTGAAAATCTATCATCATCTAACATCTTTGCCTTTTAATAAACATAAATGAGGTAGCAACTTTTGTTTTAACACATTCATCTGTGTTTTTCCTTTACCATAGGATGCCATTGTTCGCCTAAAGAACATTTTATGTTTGAAGAAATGTTAGTTCTATGAAAATATGGTAAAAAATTACATTAAACCACTTCAATACATGTGACAGTAGAACAGCACTATAGCATTTAATGGTACATCTGCAATTCATTTCACTCCATCAGCCAAAAGATGCATTTATACTGTAGCTATTACATTTTGAGAAGAGTTTAAATTACAAAACTTGAGAGAGCTTCAAAGCAAATCTTAATCTAAGCACCTTGATCTTGATGGCCCAGTTAAAAAAAAATAAGATAGAAGAAACCCTCTTCAACAAAATGCAGAACAATCATACTTAAATCGAGTTATTTTTAATTTCCTTTCATAAATCAATTAAATGTACCAACCTGGGGGTTGGAGCATTTTATTTCAAGTGACTCAAGGTCAACATGGAGGCAGACAACAAATGAGTGTCTAGATTCTGGCCCCGAAGCAAGCAGTTTCTGTGAAGTAACAGCTAAAGTAGAAGTACAGCCCATTGGTTCCACTAAATTAAGTGTCATTTGTTGTCCAAGAAGAGTATATATACTGAAATGATGCAGACTAATAGTCCATGGAAAAGCATCACCTAAAGATTAAAAAGAAGGTAAAATGGTTAAATAATTGCATACTAAAAACTTGTTCATTATTTTCTCAAAACACAGTAAAAGCCTTAACCTAAAGCCCCTTAAAAGTTAGTAATCAACAAATTTTAACATCCATTAAATTGATCCCAAACTCTCACAAATATAATTCAACCATCAAGTTCATTTTATACCTCAAAATCTAAACAATAGCAATAAATATTTTACAACTTTTTAAAAAATGAAATCCATTGGAAATTTTAACCCAAACTGTGAACAAACATGCACGACATGGTCTTTAAAGAACTCTTTATGCTCTATATGATTTTCCTCAAACTGAGGAGTATTCTGAAACCACTCCCCACTTATTTCAGCATATGGATGGCAGAAGCAGCTCCTTACATTCTATACCTACACATGTTTACAGGTTTTACTACTAAAAAGGGAATTATCTTTCTTCCAAAAATTTACAGCTTGCATCTCAGAGTAGTGCCACAGAGTAAAGCCTATTCCAACACACTGCTCAGGTAAGTGAGACCTTGATTTCAGTGCGGCTCTTTCCACTGTCTCCAGTTAACTTCCTAGGAACAGAATGGTGATGGATTTTGTAAAAATTTGTAATTTGAAAAAATAAATTTTTGTAAAAAAAAAAAAATTGTAAAAATAAATTACTATTTTGAGTGAGGGAGATCACTCATCACTTAGTATAGTGTGCAAATCAGACTTGACTTGGGGAAATTAATTTAATTTGTTGCTAGTTAACACCAGAGTAGGACAGTGAGAAATGAGAACAAATCTAAAACCACCTTCCCCCCACCTCTCCCTTCTTCCTGGGCTCAACTTCACTCCCAAATTCTCCTCCTCCTCTCCACTGAGCGGCACAGGGGGACAGGGAATAGGGGTTGTGTTCAGTTAATCACACATTGTCTCTGCTTCTTCTTCCTCCCACTCTTCCCCTGCTCCAGCATGGGGTCCCACCCATGGGAGACAGTCCTCCACAAACTTCTCCAATGTGGGCCCTTCTCACAGGTGGTGGTGGGGTCCTCTGTGAACAGCAGGGTGGATATCTTCTCCACCATGGACTTCCACAGACTGCAGGGACACAACCTGCATCACCACAGTCTTCACTGCAGGCCACAGGGGAACCTCTGCTCTGGTGCCTGGAGCAGCTTCTCCCCCTCCTTCTTCACTGATTTAGGTGTCTGCAGAGTTTTTTCTCGCACATATTCTCACTCCTCTCTCCCAGCTACTCTTGGGCAGGAGAGTTTTTTCCCCCTTCTTAAATACATTATCACAGAGATGCTACCAATGTCGCTGATTGGCTCTGTCTTGACCAGACGTGGGTCTGCAGGTGGTTCCAGAGCCAGCTGGAACTGCCTCTATAAGGCATGGAGGAAGCTTCTCACATCATCTCACAGAAGCTGCCCCTGCAGTCCTCCATGCTATCAAAACCTTGCCATGCAAACCAAATATAAACCCACATATAATAACTGGGTGACAGAAAAGGAATTTATGTTCTACAAGAGACATTGAATCAAAACCCAAAGAATGCTTAACAGAAGTGAGGAAAACAAGACAATTAAAGATACATGGGTAATTCTCATTTTACCTGAAACAGATACAGATTTTTTGCTCTTTAGAAGTACAAGAGCATAACAATTCTTTCAGGTTTTGGGGTTTTTTCCTCTAAACAAAGTCTTCATCATTCTATTTATCATATTTTCCGCTGAGGAAGTTGGGCTTTTTTGTACCCACTTGAATGATGGAGAGTCTATGCCTAGCATGTGAATTTTCAATCCACCAAGATAAACTGCCTGCCCCACAATTTGAAGTATCATAAAAGTGGCTGGATGCATTCTCAGATCCAAACACAGCAGGCTGGTGAACACCCACAAACCTCAGTCTGGGCTGAAACAGTCTTCATCTTTGTACACAGAACATTCATTTAGAAGAAGAGAAGGAGAAAAGTTTTCCATTCTATACCCAAATTCAGAAGATTATTTGGTAGGAGGTTTTATTTTTCAAGATTTGGACCAGGAGTTATAGGTAAGAAGAGTCCAAATCAATCTAATACCCCAGAAGCATAGGAGCCAGACTTGAGAATTAGAACAGAGATGGCAGACAAATACAAATGTACACTGGGATGGGCCCTTGGAATCACAGTGTGTTTAAACAATATATGGAGAGAGTGTTTGCTGCCTGGTGTGGCCTACAGTCAACACTGTCCTGATAAGAAATCACAACACTAGGAAACAGCACAAATGAAGTGTTAACTGTGGTTATTTAAAAGCAACTTTAGAAAAGTTTTGAAATTAAAACAAAGCTGGATTCAAACATCTTTTTACCATATTATTTTAGTAAGAGTTCTATTGTTTCTTCCATAGGTGTCACCAGCAATAAATTTATATGGTCAAGAGTATATCTCAAGAGAGTCTGTGTGGCTCATCATAAGAAAGAACTAAAAACTTCAGTAGTTTATTTTGAAGACATTGCATGTTGAAGAATTTGGCTCAGCCAAATTAACTTGAAAATATTTTGGAAATATTTCAGACTAGAAATTTTAGCAATCTGTATTTTTTCCAAGTTCAGTCAGCCAAGAAATACAAAATATTAATTGTAATAGATGGAAAAAATTCAAATGCGAAGTCAACTCTAAAGTTTCTAATTACTACACATGAACTTTGTTTTTCTCTGTGACTACCACAGCAAATTAATATAATTTATAGTTCATGGATTAAAAAGAAAGAATCTCCAAAGAAATACTGAAAGCTGACTAATTTGCTGCATATATTATCTACCTTAAAAAGAAAACACCGGTCAATTTTATCAACGTACAGAAACCTTAGTGTGCTAAACAGACATTGTAGTAAAGATACGGAGAATTTATAACTATAAAATTCTCCTTAGTGTCATCAATTACCTGTTCTTTGGCTCCATACACACCATGTGATCATTCTAACATTACACTGGAACTGTCCACCTGATAAATCCTTGTTTTGTTGTTGTAGCTATGCTTGCTTTGCTCATTTAAAAAAAAGAAAATGTACCTGCATTCAATTGCAGATTGGTTTTATGAAATTTTTAAAACAATTAATCCAAAGTGTCTAAACATCAAAATCAACACTTTTTACAGCATTTATTTAAAAAATTATTTATTAGTAGGAAGGAAGGAAAATTCAGTGCCACATTTGGCCAATACTTTCACAGAATCATAGAATGGTTTGGGTTGGAAGGGACCTTAAAGATCATCCAGTTCCAACCCCCCTGTCATAGGCAGGGACACCTCCCACTAGATTAGGTTGCTCTAAGCCCCATCCAACCTGGCCTTGAACACTGCCAGGGAGGGGGCATTTTTTTCTGCATCTAGCCTTCCCATACATGTATGCTATTGTTTCATCACCTAATTGTGAGTTTCTTTTACACTGAAATATTATAAGTAAACCTGACACTGCCTTCAGTGGAACTAGAGCACACCCCACACCTCTTATGGGCAAGATAATGAAATATACACATGAAAGACCCTTAGTATGGTTGACGATTCTAGTTAATTCTTGATCTACCATCTCACAAATCCTTATTTCTAATTTCTTCAAACATGACTACTGATTTAAAAAACTTGAAAATGTATACATTAAGATATTTCAATTGCTTTGATAACATCTTAAATTTAGAAATACCATTTTCATATCTCTGGGAGTTGACTGACCTAA
The DNA here is from genome assembly GCA_013398125.1 of Aegotheles bennettii. Taxonomy (NCBI): domain Eukaryota; kingdom Metazoa; phylum Chordata; class Aves; order Caprimulgiformes; family Aegothelidae; genus Aegotheles; species Aegotheles bennettii. Next base: position 7,769 of record VZRW01010024.1, on the reverse strand, counting down.
TCACCAGACAATTTTCCAAGAACTGGCGTTCATCATTTGTCTCCTATTCACAACAGTTTAGCAAGACTTCTTTCCAACAGTGTTTGAGTTACTTCTCCAGTATATACAATTACAAATTTTTGCTATGTGTAACCACTTTCTTTGGTAATTATTTGATGTACTTTGTTTCTTAGCTAGAGTTAATGCTCATTATAAGCCTTTCCATATGCATGACATACATTATGGATAAATGTACTTAACTACTAATAATTGTTATATGTTCGCCCTCACTTTTGTATGACTTCTCTTTATTTTAAAAAACAGATTGCAGAAATGGCAGTTGTACACAATGTTGTGTATACCATGTTGTCAGTCATACAAAAGAGAAATCTTGTTTAAAATTAGTAATGGTAGGAGACAGATCATGAAAGCTTTGTCATGCATATGATCCGAGATCTATTCCCAGGCTTGCTAAAGGTATCCTTTACCACCTTCAAAAAGCTTCTTGACTAGTCTGTCTTCATTTCCCTTTCTGTACCCACCTTGCAGGGTCTTTAAATGGATTTCCAGTGCACTCCCCTTCCCATGCAACATGCAATGTTTAAAAGAAAAACTATTGCAATCATTACATGTCAGGTCACTGTTGTACTTCCTCCAAGTCATGCAAGAGGGAAGCAGTTGTATAGCTGCATAATCCTGGGTGCACTCAGCTGAAATCCCTAAGGGCTCTGCCCAAGTCCAGAGCTCATTTTCAGCAGATGAGATTTAGTCCCACAGGCTTCAAATGTATACACACACACATGCTTTTCTAGCTTGAACCCAGACACTAGAGAGCTCTAACAGCAAAACATGTTAACAAGTTGTTTAATGCAGAACTTAATTGCTATTCAGATACTGAAGTATGTCATGAAAATGTAAGAAAAAATCTTCTAAGGTCACTAACTATAACAGATAAGTTAAATACAATAATTAATGTTTTACAGACAGTGACACTGAATATATATTCAACTAGCACACTATTTGCATGTCAAATATTCATCTTACAATTTACAGAAATTATTTTTCAGTTATTATGCTGAAGTTGAGTTTTTTGAAATCTAAGGCAAGATGATAACTTCTAAGAACACCAGCATACTGCTGCTTTACTTTAAGCATTTAACTGCCTTTTTTTGCAGGTTGAAATCTATATGCTTCTATTATATTGTAGCTGTTTAGGACCAATACATTTCATTACAGTTAATTCACATACTAATATTAGAAGCCCTAACTTTTTATTTTTGTACAAGTCACTTGACAACTTACTGAGTTTAAACATATGCCACAAAAAATCTGTGATATTATGTGAAATATGAGAAATTATAAACAAAAGTAATCTCTCAGATTGAAATGTTTGGAATACAATTATTTAAATGATTATCAGTGTACTGCTATCCATACAAGAACGTGAATATGATATCTAGCAATATCAGTAACAATTTCAAGAGATTTTGAACACTGGTTTCTAAAATGTACTTAACTGTGTCTTACTTAAATATCTGTATCTTACTGTATCTGACCTAACCAAACATCTTTATAAATATGGATTCATAAATGTGACCAGTATGAACCGAAAGAGGAACACTTTGGATGCGCCAGGTAAAGATTATTTAAAACAAAAAACAAACAAACAAAAAAACAAAAAAAAAAAAAGAAAAAAAGAGAAAAAAAGAATAAAGGATTGAAGAAGAGAGAACAGACTGAAAAAAAAGTAATTGGTTTAAAAATGTGAGTGGAAGCCACAAGACTCTAAATTTAAAAAATTAAAAAGGTAAACTTCTAAATACAGGAAGGTTTAACAGATGTCGAAAATGTTCTCATTTGGTTTACCTGAAGCAAAATTTTAGTTCATTTCATGTCTTCAATTTATTTTCCTATTATAACATCTTAAATTTTTGGAAGACCACTTAGCAATCCAGAAGTCCTGATCATAAAAAGATATTTTGTTAAACTGTAAATTTACCACATTTTATCCTACCACTATAGGTTGGGACTTAAATAGTATAAAAGTGAATTGTCAAATATTTGAAGTTGGATGTACACAAGCATCACAACCCACCCTAAGCATTTCAGTTCTGCTCAAACCGAGTTTCTAACTATTTAACGGATGACACCAAGCTGAGTGGTGTGGTAGACACACCTGAAGAACGGGATGTCATCCAGAGAGACCAAGACAAGGTTGAGAAGTGGGCCCAGGGGAAACTCATGAGGTTCAACAAGGAGAAGTGCAAGGTACTGCACCTCGGTTGGGGCAACCTTTGGCACCAGTGAACTGAAAAGCAGCCCTGCTGAGAAGGACTTGGGGGTACTGGTAGACAAATAGCTGGACGTGAGCTGGCAATGTGCCCTCGCAGCCCAGAAGGCCAACTGTATCCTGGGCTGCATCAAAAGAACTGTGACCAGCAGGTTAAGGGAAGTGATTTTGTCCCTCTGCTCTGCTCTGATAAGACCCCTCCTGGAGTACTGCATCCAGCTCTGGAGCCCTCAGCACAGGAAGGACATGGAGCTGTTGGAACAAGTCCAGAGAAAGGCCACAAAAATGATCAGGGGTCTGGAACACCTGTCCTATGAGGAAAGGCAGAGAGAGTTGGGGTTGTTCAGCCTAGAGAAGAGAAGGCTCTGAGGTGACCTCATCGCTGACTTTCAATACCTAAAGGGGGCCTATAAGAAGGATGGGGACAGGCTTTTTAGCAGATCCTGTTGTGATAGGAGGAATGGTAATGGTTTTAAACAGAAGGAGGGTAAATTTAGGTTAGACATAGGAAGCAGTTTTTCACCATGAGGGTGGTAAAACACTGGAACAGGTTGCCCAGAGAGGTGGTGGATTTCCTGTCCCTGGAGACGTTCAAGGCCTTTAAGGTCCCTTCCAACTCAAGCGATTCTGTGATTTCTTCTTAGTAAGTATTTTATTTAAAGGGTAGCAATAAGTAGGACAGAATTCCCTCTCTTCACCAGGACAGAGTACCCCCTCTTCACAATGAGCCAAAATAGAGAAGACAAGGGTCAACAGGTACAAGTTGCACCAGGAGAGGTTTCATCTTGATATAAGAAAGAAATTTCTTACAGTAAGAACAATCATTCACTGGAACAACCTTCCCAGGGATCTGGAATTTTTCAAGAAGCAATTGGAAAGGAAGCCTGGATAATCTCATGTAGGCTTCCTTTGCCACAAAAGTTTGGACCATATGATCCTTCAAGGTCCCTTCCAACCTGGGCTGCTCTATGATTCCATGATTCTATTTTAATATCCCCAGTAAACAGTACCAGTACCTGAAGGGGCCTACAAGAAAGATGGACAGGAACTTTTTACAAGGGCACGGAGTGATAGAACAAGGGGGAACGGTTTTAAGCTGAGGGAGGGTAGATTTAGATGATATATTAGGAAAAAATTCTTTCCTGTGAGGGTGGTGAGACACTGGCACAGGTTGCCCAGAGAAGCTGTGGCTGCCCCCTCCCTGGCAGTGTTCAAGGCCAGGTTAGATGGGGCATGGAGCAACCTGGTCTAGTGGGAGGTGTCTCTGCCCATGGCAGGGGGGCTGGAACTAGATGATCTTTAAGGTCCCTTACAATCCAAACCATTCTACAATTCTATGAATACTACACTATCTCATAGATCTATCATCTCACTGATTTGGACCATAAAGGTAATACTTAAGGTAATTTAAGACCTTTTAATTAACTTATTTTGTTGTATTCATTATTCAACATAAGTTCAGAAGAATATCTTGGTTTTTACATAGATAAATCCATTTCTGTTCATATGTTACTTAGTATGACTGAACTAAGTTATGTTTCTGGATCTAAGTACTGTACTTAAAATATTCTTTTAAGTATTCCTACAAACTACAGTTACCTCAGAAAAGAAATGTATCAGAACTCTGAAAACAAATGGAAAGACCTGATTGTGGGATATTGTATAAGCTATTTTTACAGTATGTTGACATGTTGAGGTCAGTAAGTATCTGTGAGTAGGCTGCAATATCCCCAAATGACAGTATGACTATGCTTGCTTTTCATGCTCCTTTAGTTTTTCATGTAATAAGAAAAATGTAGGACTGAGCACACAGATTTCTTAGAAGTAACAATGCATCCTACTAAACAAGCCTTTTATACTTATATCTTCTCTGTAAAAGAACGAAAATTCCAAGAAGTAGTTTCCAGGAAAAGCAAGGTTGAATAAATATAACTTTAGAGAGATGGTAACATGTCTTTAAGAATCACAATCACAGAATCACAGAATCCTAGGGGTTGGAAGGGACCTCGAGAGATCGTCTAGTCCAACCCCCCTGCCAGAGCAGGGTCACCTAGAGAACATCACACAGGAACGCATCCAGGCAGGTTTTGAATGTCTCCAGCCAAGGAGACTCCACAACCTCTCTGGGCAGCCTGTTCCAGGGCTCTGTCACTCTCACAGTAAGGAAGTTCTTCCTGATATTCACATGGAACCTCCTGTGCTCCAGTTTGCATCCATTGCCCCTTGTCCTATCATTGGTCATTACTGACAAAAGCTTTGCTCCATCGTCCTGACCCTCACCCTTTACATATTTGTAAACATGGATGAGGTCACCCCTCAGTCTCCTTTTCTCCAAGCTAAAGAGACCCAGCTCCCTCAGCCTCTCCTCATAAGGGAGATGTTCCACTCCCTTAATCATCTTAGTGGCTCTGTGCTGGACTCTCTCAAGCAGTTCCCTGTCCTTCTTGAACTGTGGGGCCCAGAACTGGAGACAATACTCCAGGCGTGGCCTCACCAAGGCAGAATAGAGGGGGAGGAGAACCTCTCTCGACCTACTAACCACCCCCTTTCTAATGCACCCCAGGATGCCATTGGCCTTCTTGGCCACAAGGGCACATTGCTGGCTCATGGTCATCCTCCTGTCCACCAGGACCCCCAGGTCCCTTTCTCCTACACTGCTCTCCAGCAGGTCAGCCCCCAGCCTGTACTGGTGCATGGGGTTGTTCTTCCCCAGATGCAAAACTCTACACAATATGTCCCTGAATTTTTGTTCAAAGACAGAATGCAAATTAAAAGAATTTTTCAATGTAAGTCCATAAAAATTATTTACCTCTACACAAGAAGAAACAAAGAAAGTGCCTTAAAAGCTTTGAAAAAACTTTTAAATAATCTGTTTAAGGGGGAGTTTTGGCATTGGAGAAGGCAACAGCTCCATTAGAGAATCAAAAAATATCAAGATTGTGAGAACTTCTGTTTGGCATTGTTCCCAGAGCAGAAAGCCACATACAAATAAATTCCTTACCATAGGCTTTATCCCAACCAGGGGGATTCTTTTCTCTCACTAGGATCTTTCCTTCAAATCTGGGTTTGACAAAATTCAAACGACTTCTTTCTTTCATACATGGTTTAAATTACATCATCAGTTTAAAACAAACAAAAGACTGGTTAAATTTATTTCTTTTACAATGATTACCAAATTAGATCATTCCTACTGAAAGTTATTAGGAAAAACACAGATACTTTTCTCTCCCTCTCTTTTTTTCTTTTTTTTTTTTTTCCCCTTCTCAATTGGAAGCATCTCTAATAGGACTTTCAGTGATAAAAACTACAATTTCATTCTTGTTGCTGAGAGTTAAGGTAAAATACAGGAAGGAAAAAGGTCCAATATAAGTGGCAGAACAAAGGGAGAAGGAAAACACTGTTATAAATCTAAATGAATTTCAGATGGCAGGAGCAGGAGTAGCTCTTCAATGTGCTTTTGACTTAATTTTTCTTAGCACATCTTTTATAATTCTTTATGTTTCAGTAATAAGTATGCAGAAACCAGAATAATTTTCCCAGAAAATGTTGTCACAAAAGCAATGGAGCAACTGGTGCATCTCCCTCTCTTCATCTTAGAACCAACACACAAAACAGCAAAAAAACTTTCCAAAAATATAGTTCAAGAATACAATAATGAACTAACTGTACAACAATGTACTAGTTTTGGGATTGACTTCATTTTCTTCATAGAAGAAAAACGCTTGTATGGCGCTGTGTTTTGTATTTGTGATGGAAACTGTTGATAACACAGGCATGGTTTTTTATTGCTGACAGTGCTTTCACAGTGTTAAGGTGTTTTCTGCTTCTCATACCACACCACCAGCGAGTGGGCTGGGGGTGCACAAGAAGTTGGGAGGGAACACAGCTGGGACAGCTGACCCCAAGTGACCCAAGAGATACCCCATAATATATGATGCCATGATCAACAATAAAAGGTGAGGAAAGGAGGAAGGGAAAGGACATTCATAGTTACAGCATTTGTCTTCCCAAGTAACCGTTATGTGTCATGGAGCCCTGCTTTCCCAGAGATGGTTGAATACCTGCCTGCTTATTTTGCTTTGCTGGTACATGCAGCTTTTGCTTTACCTATTAAACTGTCTTTATCTCAATCCATGAGATTTCTCACTTTTACCCTTCTGATTTTCTCCCCACGCTGTCAAGAGAAAATGAGTGAGTGGCCGTGTGGGGCTGAGCTATCTCCTGGGGATAAAGCACAACTGGCACTTCCATGCAATTTTAAACCTGGTTATAATGCTGCATCTCAGGGATGCCATTAAAATAAACAAAAACCCCAAGACTCAAGACTGTTAGGGATACTTGCCTCACCTATTTCAAATGCACAATTTTTCATATAAGTATCTACAGAACAAGACTTCTACATGAGTATTCCTTCACAATACTGCTGCAAATCCATTTATGATTTACTTTGCTCATTTCTAAGGGCTCTACTTTAAAAAATAACCTTGAACATAAGCAGCTTTTTTGACTTACTAGGTCCTTTGCAGCTTACCCCTCCTTTCATTTCTCAATCAGTTGTGGAATGTTAAAAGCTGATTCATCCCTCAAATTGTTCTACAACACAAAGCTCTCAAATATAAGCTTTCCAAATAAGAACGATTGTACTTTTTCTCATCTTTAATCTGTGCACAAGAGCATCCCCACATAAATGCTTGTACAAACCTCCTCAATTTTTCTCTTCAAAACTCTACAAAGACCTTGCTACAATCTCTATAAATGCAAAACAGAACACAGAATCACAGAACAGCCTGATTTGGAAGGGACCTTAAAGGTCCCCCGCCATGTGCAGGGACATCGTCCTCTAGACCAGATTGCTCAGGGCCACATCCAACCTGACCTTGAACACTTCCACGGGAAATCCACCACCTCTCTGGGCAACCTGTTCCAGTGTTTTACCACCCTCATGGTGAAAAACTTCTTCCTATGTCTAACCTAAATTTACCCTCCTTCTGTTTAAAACCATTACCATTCCTCCTATCACAACAGGATCCACTAAAAAGCCTGTCCCCATCCTTCTTATAGGCCCCCTTTAGGTATTGAAAGTCAGCGATGAGGTCACCTCAGAGCCTTCTCTTCTCCAGGCTGAACAGCCCCAACTCTCTCTGCCTTTCCTCATAGGACAGGTGTTCCAGACCTCTGATCATTTTTGTGGCCTTAAACACAACTGTTGCCTATCACAATGACCAATAAAGTATCCTTCTTTTCTTTTGATAGTCTGCTATATTTATGAATTTCTTTTCTCATCTTACAATGAATCATAGAATTTCTCAAGTTGGAAAGGACTCATAAGGATCATCAACTCCCTGCTCCACACAGGACTACCTAAAACTAAAGCATATGACTAGCATTGTCCAGATATTCTTGAACTCTGAGAGGCCTGGTACCATGATCACTCCCTGCGGAGCCTGTTCCAGTGACCACCCACCCTCTCAGTAAACTTTTCCTAATGTCCACTCTGAAT
>VZRW01010021.1:21383-40282 GCA_013398125.1 Aegotheles bennettii | reverse complement strand
AGAGCACCTTCCAGTGCCTGAAGGGGCTCCAGGAAAGCTGGAGAGGGACTGGTGCCAAGGGCAGGGAGGGATGGGCCGAGGGGGAACGGGTTCCAAGTGCCAGAGGGGAGATGGAGATGGGATGGGAGGGAGAAATTGTTTGGTGTGAGGGTGGTGAGAGCCTGGCCCAGGGTGCCCAGAGAAGCTGTGGCTGCCCCTGCCTGGCAGTGTTGAAGGCCAGGTTGGATGGGGCTTGGAGCAACCTGGTGTGGTGGGAGGTGTCCCTGTCCATGGCACTGGATGAGCTTTGAGGTCCCTCCAACCCAAACCAGGCTGTGGTTCCATGACCCTCCCGTGAGCACCGCTGGGCACAGGTGCCCCAGGGCCTCAGCTCCTCTCCAGTCACTGGAGAGCCTCTGGGAGGTGCCTGGAGCAGAGGGAGTCAGAGGGTGACTTTCCTCCTTCCCTGCCTGCGCTGCCTCCTTGCCCCCAGCAGAAGGTGAGTGTTTCAGCTAGGGGAGCAGTTCCTCCCCACGCCCCCGCGTGTCTCTGCTCGGATGTTTCAGGGATGTGTGTTACTGGGATGTCTGGGAGCTGCCCCATCCCCTCTCCCGTGGCTCTGCCTTTGCTGTTCCTACCAGCTCCACTGTCCAAGAGTGTGTGTGACTGCAACAGGCACCTGCTACCCCACCTTGCCATGCCCAGGGGTGAACATCAGAGCTCCTCTGGGGTTAATTGCCCTCATTGCTGTTCCCCTGGTGCATAGTGCACCTTCTGTTGATGTAGTCATGAGAGAACTGGGTGTCATCAACCAAGAAGAGGGATGGAGCAGCTGGATTTGGGGGAATGGGCACTCTGCAGGCAGGCTCCTTTTAACTTAACTTTGCACCAGCACGTTGGCAAAACCAAGGAGTGAAGACAGTACAGTGTATTTATTGCTTTATTTTTGTCACTTTTTTAAAAAATGAAGCTATCATAAAGCCTACTGTTGCTGTATTAAAATTCTAGTGCTTAAACCTGAGTTAGAAATTGAGAGTGAAGAAAGAAAACAAATGCAGTTGTGCCGTTGGCTTTGTCTTTGCCTTTTGGGTGGCCTTTGACACCTTAGTTTTATGTGAAAAAGGTAAATACGAGCTGTGCTGATAAAGAATTGCAGTTTTTTCCCTGGGTAAGAGAAGCTGTCACTGGTTTGTTACAGCATGTGTCTGGTTTATGGAGCAGTGTGTGCTCAGGCTCAGTTTTAATACAAGTTTTCAGGTTCAAGATTTGTCCAGACTTCATTGCCTTTGGGGAAGTGTGTGTTACGTAGGGCAGTGTTTCCCAGCCCTGCTAACCAGGTAACCTGTTAAAAACACACCCGAGGGCTGCCTCGTCTTTTTGTAAAGGAAAAATTAATCTGCTGATCAGCTGGTGCAGAATCAGTCTGGTGGTTTCTGTTTCCCACCAAATAAAATGCAGTGCAAGCCTGGCATGGAATCTTTTACCCTCTGTTTATATGCTTGAAGGCCTGGGTGTAGCTTTTGGTTTCCTCCTGTGAACCATCTCTTGCCACCTCGTGAACTTGTCAGGTGGAGACACCTTGATGGAGGTGAACATGAGAGAGATGGAGACACCTGGATGAAGGTGAACGGGGGAGAGAGATGGAGACACCTGGATGCAGGTGAACAGGGGAGAGAGATGGAGACACCTGGATGCAGGTGAACGGGGGAGAGAGATGGAGACACCTGGATGCAGGTGAACGGGGGAGAGAGATGGAGGCACCTTGATGTAGGTGAACGGGAGAGAGATGGAGACACCTTGATGTAGGTGAACGGGAGAGAGAGATGGAGGCACCTTGATGTAGGTGAACATGAGAGAGATGGAGAGACCTGGATGTAGGTGAACGAGAGAGAGAGATGGAGGCACCTTGATGTAGGTGAACGGGGGAGAGAGATGGAGGCACCTTGATGTAGGTGAACGGGAGAGAGATGGAGACACCTTGATGTAGGTGAACGGGAGAGAGAGATGGAGGCACCTTGATGTAGGTGAACATGAGAGAGATGGAGAGACCTGGATGTAGGTGAACGAGAGAGAGAGATGGAGGCACCTTGATGTAGGTGAACGGGGGAGAGAGATGGAGGCACCTTGATGTAGGTGAACGGGAGAGAGATGGAGACACCTTGATGTAGGTGAACGGGAGAGAGAGATGGAGGCACCTTGATGTAGGTGAACATGAGAGAGATGGAGAGACCTGGATGTAGGTGAACGAGAGAGAGAGATGGAGGCACCTTGATGTAGGTGAACGGGGGAGAGAGATGGAGGCACCTTGATGTAGGTGAACGGGAGAGAGAGATGGAGGCACCTTGATGTAGGTGAACGGGAGAGAGAGGGAGACACCTTGATGTAGGTGAACGGGAGAGAGAGATGGAGGCACCTTGATGTAGGTGAACGGGGGAGAGAGATGGAGGCACCTTGATGTAGGTGAACGGGAGAGAGAGATGGAGGCACCTTGATGTAGGTGAACGGGAGAGAGAGGGAGACACCTTGATGTAGGTGAACGGGAGAGAGAGATGGAGGCACCTTGATGTAGGTGAACAGGAGAGCGAGATGGAGGCACCTTGATGTAGGTGAACGGGAGAGCTTTGCCTTGTCCATCAACCTGTGTTGGGATGGTTGACAAGGGCCACTTTGGGAGCATTTGCTCTAACAACACTTCTGACTTAATTTTGGAACGTGTGTTGTGCTCTTGTCTGCCTGCACTGCTCGGAGTGAGGCCTCACCTGCTCTTTTGGCTGTTATTTTAGCTCTCTGGTTACTTAGAGAGGTTTCTATCCCATCCTGAAACTTTTCTTAGCAAAGCCCATCTGTTCCTGAACCCGCTGAAGTTTCACACACTGTTTCTGCTCTCCAATCTGTCTCTTTCGCGCTGAATAACATTTCCATATCAAACTTCCCCCACCCAGATCCTCCTGTTTGCATTGGTGTTTAGTCACCCGTGAATCAGTTCTCCGTATTCCTAGGAAGTGTTGCTCACCTGCTGTGTACAGACTGATCAGCTGCCTTCAGGATGTGCTGCAGGTTGGGATTTTGACGTGGTTTCTGGGCTGGTTCCCTTTGGGGTCCTTTCTGTGGCCAGCATGCTGTCATTAGGGATGAGTCCCAGCATTCGGAGTCACCTCCTGGTTACCTGGACACTTCCAAGCCACCGTTGCATTCTGGTTGAATTGGTGTTCACCCATCAGCCTTCAGGACAGGAATCGTACCCAGCACAGTTCCCATCTCCCTGGGGTGGCTCCAGAGGTAGCTTCCAAGTGCAGAAGAGCTTCAGATCCTTCTTTGCCAGCAGATGCATGGAGGTGCCATCTGACAGCACTTCAGCCTCTGTGGTTTAACCCCATCCTGAGGCTCCCACGTGAGGTTTGCTTCTGAGCTCTGGAAGCTCCAGTCCTTGTTGGGGGAGAAAGCCCCCAGGTGACCAGCATATCCTGCTTCCAGGGCAGATGCTGGGCATGACTGTCCTCAGAAAGGACCTGATTTCAATCAGCCTGGGGCTGCTGTGGCTCTCTCAAAGAGCAGGCAGCTGCCAGTGAAGTTGGTCCAGGCTAAAAGCAAGTCCTCAGCCACTGTGGTGTTCCCTTCCCTGGCCCCTATTTTAGCTGCAGGTGGGAGATGCAGAAAAGAGTTTGCCTTCATTCCTGCCCAGGTGGCACGTGGGTCTGGGATGGAGCCTGCAGCAAGAGAAGCAAGCCCTAAATCCACTTCCCAGGGGACATTTCTGTGACACTGGGATAAACAGAAAGAGGTGGGGAGAGACAGAGCAGCAGTGCAGGGGAGAGCAGACCAACAGGAGCCTGGGATGGAGGTGGAAGAGGATGAAGTTGAAGCCAAACCCAAGGGTTGTGCAGAGTCCACGTGCGGTGGTGTTACGCACACAAGGTGGGTACGTCAGTGTTGAGGGATTGTTGAGGACAAGCTGAACACCTTCCTCAGTGCTTACTCAGCACCCAGAGCTGCTTGTGTGGAGTCTGTCCTGGCAGCTCCATTGCATCTTTTCCTACTGGGCCAACCCAGCCCTGCCTCCAGCCTCCTGCCAGGCTCCCACACCTCTGCTGGGTGGGGTGAGACCCATGGCTGCCTCTTGGCATGGTGAGTCACGGGGACCAGCGAGCACATGGTGCATGTTTGGGGCCAGATCAGTTTATGTTTCATCTTAAACAACTGCTGTAATTATTACAGGCTGAAGATGTAGATCAATGTTTTGGGGAGGTGGTGGGGAAAGTGTTTCAAGGCACCGCTCACTGCAGGGTGGGTTGGACACGTGCTGTAGCTCAACTGCTCCAACAGCAGGGATTGAGGTCCAAAACAAGTGGGTCTATGGCTGCATGCATGGGTACTGAGTGGCAGCTGGTCACAGGGCAAGAAGGAACTTTTGGGGTGAAGAACATGCCCCACCGAGTGATCTGATACTGCCTGCTTCCCTGAGACTCAGAGCCAGTCAGTGCTGTTTGGTGAGAGCATCACCAGGGCTTAGATCATGGTCTCTGAGGAGACTTGGCTCTCAGTGCTCTCCTTCAGCTGTGGACTTGGGTAGGTTGGGCACATACAGGCAGTGTCACCAGGCATGTGAGCCTTTCTTCTCAGGAGGCAGAGCAGGAAGGTGAAGAGGCCAGCGATAGCTCCTTGGCTGTGTGCAGGCTGTGGAAATTGCCCATTTCTGCACAGCTTGACTGAAATCCTTGGAGGAGGGGGTTTTCCCTCTGACTCGAGCAAAGCTCACGTTTCCTTCAGTGCTTCCCCTGTGCTGCCCCACAGTCCGGTTTCTGGTGGCATTGTGGCTGACCTTCCTACCAGTGCTCTTCTAAACCAAGCAGCGGGTGTTTTGAGATCTCCAAAGGACAAACCCCATGGACTCCTGAACACTGTGGGAGCACCTGCAGTGCTTCACCATGAGTTATTGTGTGACCCTCTACAAGTACCTAAAGGGAGGTTGTAGTGAGGCTGGTGTTGGTCTCTTCTCCTCAATTGCTGATGACAGGACGAGAGGAAATGGACTCAAGTTCCGTCAGGGGAAGTTTAGGTTGGAGATTAGGAAGAAGTTCTTTCCTGAGAGGGTGGTTGGGCACTGGAATGGGCTGCCCAGGGAGGTGGTGGAGTCCCCGTCCCTGGGGGTGTTCAACAAACGGGTTGATGAGGCACTTGAGGCCATGGTCTGATGGTCCAATGGTTAAGAATATGATGGGATGAAGGTTGGACTTGATGACCCTGGAGGTCCCTTCCAACCATAATGAATCTATGATTCTATTTTCAGGTTGGTTCTGGCTTGAGTTGGTTGCTAGACGTGGTGCAAATGATGTGTTTCAGGTGAGGGCTGGTTGGGTGCTCTGATGTTCCCTCTGACAGGGATGTCCTGCCCTTGGAGTGACACATTTGTGTTGTGTGGATATGGAGAGCAGCTGAAGATTCCCCACAGACCTCTTTGTAGGTCACTTTTAGACCTGATCTGTAACCTTCCTGCCTCAAAGGATGCCAAGTTTCCAGGAAGTAAAAAACGTTTGTTGTTGTGGCTTGGTGACTTTTGTGGCTTTTTTAAATTTTGAAACAGCTTTAAATTGGGTAACTGGATTAGCAAACGGCTGCTGGTTTTTACAGGGGTGATTCAGACTAGTGGAAAGCTTAATTGCGGTGCTGTTAATCTTTATTACCCTACAAAATGCATGATGGAATACAGGAGGTGTGTGAGGACGAGGTGGTGGGCTTCGATGTGACCACAAGGGACAGAACTGAGCCTCTGAGCAAGGTATCTGAACAAAAACTCTTTGCTGAAGTGGCATTTTGGTGTGCTCTGGTAGATTTCCCTTCACTCTCCCTTAGATCAAGGTGGCCAAGTCCAAAATATCAAAGCCCTTTGGAAAAAAGCTGTTTGAGTAATACAAATTCCTGCCATGGAGCAGTCTGGATCCAGAGCCTGGAGTCCTTCCCCCTCCGTCCAGGGTGGCAGGAGGAAACTTGCACTCGCCTTCAAGGTGCTCTGTGCTTAATCCAGGCTTCCCTGTTCTCATGGGGAATGGCTGAGGGAGGTGGGGGTGTTCAGCCTGGAGAAGAGGAGGCTCAGGGGGGACCTCATGGCTCTCTACAGCTCCCTGAGAGGAGGTTGGGGTGAGGGGGGGGTCGGTCTCTTCTGCCGTGCCCACAGTGAGAGGACGAGAGGGAACGGCCTGAAATTGCAGCAGGGGAGATTCAGGGTGGACATGAGGGACAATCCCTTCCCTGGGAGGGTGATTGGGGGTGGGAATGGGTTGCCCAGGGAGGTGGTGGAGTCGCCGTCCCTGGAGGTGTTCAAGAGGCGTCTGGATGTGGCGCTGGGTGCTGTGGGTGAGTGGGGATGGAGGGGGGGGTTGGACTGAGTGAGCCTGAAGGTCTCTGCCAACCTTGATGACTCCATGGTTCTGTGTGACTGCTCTGAGGGCAAGTGCTGCAGTTCTGCTTTCCTTCTCGGAAGGAGGGCAGGGAGCTTCATTTCCACGGTGGTAATTACAGTGGTTTTATGGAAGCTGATGTGTTGGTCTCACTGAATTATCTGAGGGCTCTCTGGAAATGTGTCAAGGCACTGGCTCACGCTTCTTCCATGGCTCTGGGGGTTTTTTTCCCTCTCTGTACATAATATTTTTTGCCCTAATTGTGGAGGCTGGAGTAGCACCTTTGCTTTGGAATCAGGGAGACTTTTTCAGAGATTTGCAGGGTTTTACTCCCCTTCCCTGGTTCTGACTTTGACTTTGGTCATCTGCTGCCTTTCCTGCTTCTGTTTGCTGTCCCACAGAGTTCAGCCACCCTTAGGTTGGTTGAGTGGGTCTCTCACCCTCTGGTTAATATGGTTTCTTATCACCAACAGTGGCAAACATCCCATTCTTTGCTTCATAAATCAAAAATACCTGTTTAAAACAACTGCTTTGATCTTAAAGCCCTGGATTTATCTGATTCAGGGGAATGGCAGCTTGCCACGTTGTCTTGCTGCATCAGCATCCAGGAAGAATTCCCGGCGTGCTGTTGGGAGTGAATGAGTAGTGATGCTTGGTTTTGGCCAGGGTGATTTCCCCAAGTACTCCTCTGGGGGTGTGGGGGAAACAAAACTGCTTCTGTGTTGTGCAACTTCACCATTTGGACAGTAATCCACGTGTCAGAGAGCCATAGCTGAATTTGTGCTAGTTTTTTTATTGTATTTTTCCCTCTTCAGGGCTTGCACAAGGCTTGTGGAGTTGTTCAGGGTGATGCAAGAAGTATTGGCTTCCTACATCAGATGATGCAATGTAGAACAAATGTTTTCTTGCCAAATGGCTCTCTGAGGCAAGGAGGGACTCTTGCAGTTGCTGTGGTTCTGATTAAATCAAACAACTGGCTGCGGTGCCGTTGGTTGGCAACAAAGGCATTCTCTGAGTGCCATAGTTCGTGGTGGCATTATTGTTGCCCAGCTGGTCCCTCTCACCTGCATGCCATCCTCCAGGAGTCTGGAACGGGAACCTGAGCTGGTTTAGAGCTGTCCCAGCAGCCCATACCCAGTGTCTCGCTGGATTTGACCCTGGCAGAAACATCTGTGATCTGTGTCTGGTGTGTGGACACAGTTCAAAAAGGGCATCAAACTGCTGGAGCACGTCCAGAGGAGGCCACGAGGATGGTGAAGGGCCTGGAAGGGATGAGCTATGAGGGGAGGCTGAGAGTACTTGGGTTGTTCAGCCTGGAGAAGAGAAAGCTGAGGGGTGACCTCAGTGCAGTCTGTGGCTTCCTCCCGAGGGGAAGAGAAGGGGCAGGGACCGATCTCTGCACTCCTGTGACAGTGACAGCACTGGGGGTGACAGCAGGAGCTGAATCAGGGCAGGTTTGGGTTGGGTGTCAGGAGAAGGTTTTTCCCCCAGAGGGTGGTGGAGCACTGGCACAGCTCCCCAGGGCAGTGGGCACAACACCAACCCTGCCTGAGCTCCAGCAGCGTTTGGATGATGCTCTCAGGCCCATGGGGTGACCCTGGGGTGTCCTGCACAGGGACAGGAGTTGGACTCGATGGTCTGGGATGGTCCCTTCCAACTCGATGTGTGCTATGGTTCTATCACAAGAGCCACGTGGTTTCATGTATGTGTGTGACACAGCCTAGTTGAACGTGTCTGTTATCTCTGCTGTTTAAAGAGGAGAAAGCTTCTGTCTGATGCCTGTTACCCTGATATCAGCCAGTTCCAGTATATCGATGTCTCTTGGAGGAAAAGTGTTCCCAAATAAAACTGCCTGTCCCCAAGCCACAAGTACAGGACTGGACTTGATGACCCTGGAGGTCCCTTCCAACCATAATGATTCTGTGATTCTATGACTCATCTCTGCCAGTTCAGCACAGTCTGGTTTAATGTTGTTTCATTCTGGTTAAACTTAAATAGCTGACTTGCTGGTTAAAGGAAAGAAAAGTGTGAGTTGTTTTACTCTCTGCAGTCTTAAAAAGTACTGGTTGAAGTTGTTCACAGCTGGTTGTTGGGGTGTTTTATCCAACAGGTTACTGGTCACTTAGATGACTGCACTTGTGACGTAGAAACCATCGATGCCTTCAACAACTACCAGCTTTTTCCTAGACTGAATGAACTTCTGGAAAGTGATTATTTTAGATACTACAAGGTAATTTTCTCGTGCAAGAATTGTATTTATTTTGTGTGCTGCTGATTTTTTTTCTTAATCTATTTTTTTTTAATCTCCCTTGAAGCTATTGCTGATCTTTTTAAAATCAGATACATTTTAATCTTGATCTCCTAAGAATGCAGCCAGTAAGCAGGACTCCTGTTATCAGGAGAATCTTGATGTGGTACAACATGCTTATAAGATGCACGAGTTTAAAGGTAAGTGTTTCTCCCTCTTAAGAACTTGGGCAGCAGATCAATGAAGTGACTTTTTGTTGAGCTATGGCTCAAAAATGCTGATGAGCAGAGATCCAGCTTGCATAATGAGAGTATTGGTAGTGTGTCCCCATGGACATGGGTTTAGTTACCAAACGTTCAGGTGAGTCAATGGCTGTTGCTGCCAGAGCACCAACATCAGATGGGTTCTGTCCCCATTCAGTGAGGCTGCACGTGTATGACTGAGTGTGGGGGTTGTTTGGGGGTGCTTGGGTTACAGGGCAGTGTTTTACCTGCTGCATACAGATACTGAGCAGTGACTGTTGCCTGGTTGTTTCTGCAGACAAAACAAGTGCTTACTCTCTGTAAAAACAGTTTAAAAAGCTTCCAGCTTCTCTGCACTGCAAATAGAATGGGTCCATATATAAAATCACTAGGGTAGAGGTGCCTCTTCATGCTCCCCCTCTCCACCAAACCCACAAAGTCTTGTTAGATGTTCATTATTTTGGAAGAATGACACTTGATACCAGCTCACAGGAAAGACAGATGAGGAATTGTTGAAGTTAATGTCCTTTCCCCTTCCAGTGTTGGGATTTGTAACAGGAATATTAAGGTTGGTCTGGATGAAGCATGAATGGAGATGTCTGTCTGTGAAAGCACCAGAAGAAACAGCAAAGCAAGGATTAAAAGAATAACCTGTACTGCTAGCAGGGACACGAGCATTAGCAATTAATCTGGTAAACACCAAGGAGTTACTCGTTTCTGTCAAGCCCAGAAGGCTGGCACACAGAGTCCAGAACGCACATCTCGTGCAAGAGACAAGTGAATGAATGTGATCAGCTTTGTTTGAGATAAATAACAGTTTATTTCCACTTTGACTGCATTCATGTTCTGTTATCTGAAGCCTTGTGCTATGGTGCTGGAGATGTGTGTTGGGAAACGGTGGTGTGGAAGGTTGGCTTGGTTGCACGGAGGAAATGTGTAATAGAATAATATGTTATTTGTAGGTAAACCTAAAGAAACCTTGTCCTTTTTGGAATGACAACAGTCACTGTGGAATAAGAGACTGTGCTGTAAAGCCCTGCCCATCGGTAAGTACCAAACCCATTCTTTTACCTCTCTCCTATATTTTGGCTTTTGCAGACCAAGAGGAAGAAGCAAGCAAATGATTGACTCTTCTTGGTCCATAACTACAGCAAAAATAAGGCTCTGATGGAGCTTTCTCAGGAGCAGTAATACTGGCATCCATGAGAAAAAGGCCAGAATGCTAAATTCTGAGAGTTTAAAGAAAGGCTCAGCTTTTAATAGCTGGCCCTCCGTGAACAGCCAAAAGCACGTGCTGGCATCTCTTTGATTTTTGGTATTAGTGAGATGGGTTTGGGGCAGACCCACTGCTGTTGCAAGAAGTGTCTCTTGTGTGAATTGCCAGGATATTCACCCTGTTGGCCCATGAGCCATGCCGTGATTTACAGTTTTGGCTGACAGACCTGCCCAGGCCCTTCCCAATTCTCTGTCTGTATGGGAAATGTCTCTTTCAGAGCCCTCTGTTTCTCCATACGAAAGCTCTTATCCCTGTATCCTGGACAAAAGGGTTTTGTTGAACTGAAAGAGAGCCTCTAGACTGCACGTGCCTGCCTGGAAAGAAGGGGATGAGGAAGAGAGTGAATGAGAGCTTGGCTGCTGGGTTGGTAGAGGTGATGCTCTCGGTGAGAGCAGCCTCCTGACCCTGCTTGTGTGCAGTTTTCCAAATTGCCACTTTATTTTCATGTACGATTCCAAGTGAAGGAGGTGTCTGCCCCCCTCACCTGGTAACGCCGTGGTAACCCGCTGTAGCGTAGCTGTTGGCTGAAAAAAGCATCGAAGCTGCTCTTGAAGCAGTCTGGTATGGGTGTGTGTGTGTGGGCATGGCTTGTTCTATAAATTCTGATACATCTGTTAAATTCATCTGTCTCCTCAGCAGCTACCCTACCCCTCAGCCAAGTGTCCTTTGCTTCCCTAGTCTTCACAAAGCATCTATTATGGACCCACAATGGAATGATGATTTTTCTCAACCCTAAATTCTGTTTAACTACTTTTTTCCTGAAAAAGGATGTCTTTGGTAATGATTGACCAATGTGACAGGGTAACGTTACAAGTATTAGGTAGAAGTTGTTCTGATTTTAAGAACTGGCTGTCACTGCTGTTTTTAATTATTTTGGTTTGGGTCCATTTCATTCTGAAAGCAACAAAAACAACAGTTAATTCATCACTTAATTCTTCTCTTCCTGTGCTGCTTGCCATCGTGGTGTTTGCTCCTACAGTGCAGAATTGGTTTTATTGCCCTCCTACCGATGGAATTGAGGAGAATTTAGGGCCTGATTGTCTTGTGCATATTTGTGTGGGGCTGGTGAGCCTGGTGTTATGTGATGGAGTGGGGAAAGGGAAGTTTTTGAGTGCTGTTATCAGGGGCTGGGAGATGCAGTATCCAAGGAGGTGCCTGGGCTGTGCCAGGAGCACCGGCATCGCTGGGAGACAGGATGCCAATTGACCAGAGGCACCTCCAGCTCCTCTGGAGTTGATATTGGCTTCCCCCAACCTCACTTGGGTAAGCAAAACACAACCTGGTGTAGCAGCTGACCTTTTGAGAAGAGCCTTGCGAAAAATCAAAATAAACCACCAAGAACATTGCTCAACCTTCATCTGTGGAGGAGCCAGAAATGGGATGTGTTGTCAGCTGGGTGCTCCAGTTACTTTCTGACTTACAGAAACTGTGTTAACCTTCCTCATATCTCTCAAAGATGAGGCTGAAAGGCCACGTGAGCTCAATTTTGTCTTTCAGGATGAAGTCCCTGATGGGATCAGATCTGGAAGTTACAAGGTGGGTGTGTCCCTGTGCACAAAATCACACCACTTACAGCACCAGTTTTGTGTCACTGCTAGAAGCTGCCTTCATCAGATGAGCAGCATTCACTGAAATGTTCTTTGTGGCTAAATTTTTATGCTCTTCAAGTGCCTGGCGTGGTGTAGAGCTTTTGAGGTGGCTCTCCTGAAGCCAAGAGTTCCCCTCCACTAATGTGGAGCCATTGAGGAGACTTCTTCTCCAAGAGCATGTATCACCTCGCACCGAATGCTCCTATGGCAGTGCCAGAGGCTGCTGTGAGTCCCTGCAACAATCCTCACCATTGCATAAGCCTCTGAATATCTGCAGGCATCCTGTGGAAATACAGGGTGGGATGAATCATAAAAGTGTTTCTGATGCTTAAATTGGTTGGTGCATTAAAGGCAGAATTATAACAGCAGAAAAATTGCTTTTTAATCCTCTTCCCTCCCCACCCCTTTGCTTTGCCACTCAGTATTCGGAAGAAGCCAACAACCTTGCTGAAGAATGTGAAGAAGCCAAGAGACTTGGAGCTGTTGATGGCTCTTTGAGGTTTGACTTCTTTATTCCACAATCCTTACTTGTCTTGAAGGAAACCTCACATCCCTGCTCTTTCTGATGGGGTCTTTTCCCACTTGCTTTGCAGCAAGGAAACCCAGCAGGCAGTGCTCCAGTGGACACGACACGATGACTCTTCAGACAGCTTCTGTGAAGCTGATGGTATGGGGACCTGTTTGACCTGACAAGCCTTGTAGCAGGATTTTGAGCACCTCTGCAGAACTTCCAGGCCAATGTGTAATATTTCAGCAAGCCTGGAGCATATATAGCATCGCTTCCCTTTTCCATCCCCACCTGCCCTCAGTATCTGGAAAATAATATGATGCAAATATTTCTGACCAGGCTTCATGGCTGGTCAGGGACTTGACATGTTCTGCAAGTTAGCAGCTCGGATGGAGCATGCTCAGTTTGCTTTGCCATCAGTGGCCTTGCACTCTGAAGGCCAGAGAGCTGTGCCCTGCCCCAACAGGTTGATGCGCTGCAGATATTATGCAGCTGCCTCTCTGGAGAGGGCTGAGCTGGTCTCTGCTGGAAGACTGCTCAGTATTGGCAAGGGGGTCTGGAGCAGCCCTGGGAGATGTGATTTTCCTTCAGGAGGTTTGGTCACTGACCCAGCACTCTGCTTTGCAGACATCTATTCCCCTGATGCGGAGTACGTGGATTTACTCCTGAATCCTGAACGCTATACGGGCTACAAAGGGCCAGATGCCTGGAAGATCTGGAACAGTATTTATGAAGAAAACTGCTTCAAGTAGGTGCTCTGGGGGATGGGTTCCACAAGCCTGCAGGTACTGAGTTTTGTGGAGAGGCTGCATGTGCTTTAACTGCTCCATTAATCATAGAATCATAGAACCATTATGGTTGGAAAGGACCTCCAGGGTCATCAAGTCCAACCTTTATCCCATCATATTCCTAACCATTAGACCTTTCCTCCTGTCTTTGCTGCAATGCTGGTGTGATGTGGGCTGCCAGAGGAGGGGACAAGCCATGTGGCTGTCCCATGAGCCCCCTTGGCTATTGTTTGGGCCACGACTTGCCTTGGTGCAGGCTCCCAACAACAAGCCTTGCAGCATGGTGAGGCTGCAGCCTGGCAGGGGGATGTGCGTCTTGTGTGTGATGTGGTCTTGGGCACACAGTCCTGTCCTCCCTGGCCACTCCACAGGTGAGGTGAGCTCCACCCTCAATCTGTGTTCAGTTCTGCACTGGATACCCCTGGGGCTGAGCACAGGACTGGTGGGCACTGGTGTGTAGGCTTGCCTGTCCTGATCTCTCTAGGGATTTCCTCCCTGTTTGTACTAGTGTATCATGTTGCACCATGGCCGTGGGATAATGTCCACTGGCACCTTTCAGACACTTGAGTTTTCCTACCTGTTCCTTCTAAAGAAAGAAGGAAAAATAAGTACAACCCACATTTTCTCCTATCCTTTTCCAGTCTCAGCACAGAAGAGGTTCTTAGATCTGCTTAGGCTGTTTGGCTGCAGAGGAGCAGCTACTTCTGCCATGCTGTGTTTCTGCATGGCAAGGAGACAGTCACTTATTTACATATCTTATTGAAATGATTTTTTTTTCCTCTCTTAGGCCTCAGAGTGTAAAAAGACCTTTGGCATCTGGTAGAGGTGAGTCATTTATTTATCTCGCTAAGTGGTTTAGTGGTGTGCTGATCCTAGCTCCAGGAGCAGTAAATACTCCCTGAGCTACTTCTGCTGAATGAGAAATGCTCCGTAGCTCTTGATGAAGCCTGGAATCCTATGGCTAATGCAAGGGCACCTGGGAGAGTGGCTTTCAAGCATCTGTAACAGAGAAAGGACTTTTGATCCTTCACTTCTGGAAGAAATGTGAGTTTTGGAGAGACTGGAAGCAGGACTGAGCCCTGAGATCCTCCTGGGTCCCTGGTTTCTGTACTTGGCAATGCCAAGCCGTCTGTGACGGGCTGAAATAAGAACCTGGCTGGGATCCTCTGTGGAACCATCCTGTAGGAGAGACTGCCCTAGAGGCAGGCTAAGGCTAGACCATGTAAATAAAGCAGGGGAGGGTTTTGGAAATGCAAGAGCTTCTTGATCAAAGCTGCTAAAAGACACCGTGTCTTCTGATGCCCCATCCTGCCCAGACATCTAGAACCTCATCAGTCTCCTTCCCTCTTCATTTGACCTGAACACTGCTCCAGCAGCACCCTCTGGAGTGGTCTCTTCATTTCCCTAAACTCTGTGGGTGCTTTTCCCCCCTCCTTTCACCTTTGTGCAAACGAGTGGCACTTCAGGAGCAGCACTGGTGAAGGAGTTGTACAACATCCTTTAAAATACCAGTGCTGCCCTTGATCACCTCTCGTTAGGGCAAGATCTGAATGAAATGACACTGGGATGTTAAAGGGAGAGGGAAGGACTGCTCTTGTGCAGATGAGGAAGCAGGAGGACATGAAAACAGAGGATCTGACCTGATACCTGCCAGAGTTGTTGTACAGGAAACAGGGATGGGGTCCTTGAAGTATCCATCAGAGGTCATGCAGGAGATCTCTGGCAGAGGTAGACACCTCTGTCCCCTGTTTTCTGGTCTCTGCTTCAGTTGTGTTTCAGTTCCTTTGTGAATATTGGTCCCTCCTGCACTGGTCAGGTTATTCAGGAGCATTGCTCACCTGGAATGCTCACTGCTGCAGTTTGAGATGATGTTTTCTGGGGTCAGAACATCTCTAAACCTCCCTGGAGAGACTCGTTCTCTTGTCAGAGCAGATGAACAGAGCAATCTTAACGCTTGTGCTTTAGGGTTTTAATTTTGGTCATGTGTAATTTTTACCTGCTCTTTTCTCCCCTCCACCGCTCGTGCTTTTTTCCACCAGGAGATGATGGAGGTGAGTGGCACTCTGTTTGTTTTTACTGATAACAGAAACAGACTCCATCGTGCTGTCACAAGCTGTACTATTAGATAGTGCACGTGGTTAGCAAAATCAGAGGTTGTCTTGAAATTCTGCTGCGTTCAGGACCCTGTGGAGAGACCCCTCTGAGCTCCCTCAGGCCAGCCTATCCTTGTGCAGAGGCCTTCAAAAGCACCAGCAGTTTTTTAAGAGTACAAGTTCCATTTGAAGGCAGTCACTGAAGTGTCACAAGCCTTTGGGAACAGGACTTGCATTGCATTTTTTTTCCCAGTGCTTGTTATTGCTGACAAAGCAGCTCTCGGGCTGGAGCTTGGCAAAGACTCAGTCCCAACAGCCTCTGGTAGGAGCTGGGTGCCCAACTCCCTTAGGCCCTGCAGGGCTCCCACCTGGGCAGGGCAGTGCCCTGGAGCTGTGTGCCCTCTGCAGCACTGGGCTGGTGTTACCTGGCATGGCTTTGTCTCCAGGTTGTCTCCAAATCATTTTATGTTCTCCAGATGACCCCTGCCACATGCTTGAAAGCAGTGGGAAACACTGACCTGTGTGATTGCACACACTTGGTTGCACCATGTGGGGTTTTTTTGGTCTTTTTTATAAAAATCCCCCTCTCCCCATCCTGGCCAGAAGAGAAAAGCAATCCCTGATCCTTTTCCCCCTATGCTGTGTGGTTCTGCAGCACTTCTGCCCCCCCAGCCCTTGCTGAGATGGGTGGAGAAGCCCACGTGCTATGTTTAGCTACTGCCACGCTGTGTTACAGAAGCATCAGGCAGAAGGCTGGGGAGGAAAAGCTATTTTCATGCTCTTCTAACACTCCTTTCTCTGCTTCTGCAAGCCAGGGTGGGCAGAGGTCCTCTGGGGGCTGCCTCAGGGGTGCTTCCAGGGCTGGGCAGTACCTTCCCCTCATCTCATTCTGGTATCATCCCGTTGTGCTTTGAGCTGTGGCCAGAGGAGCAGCCCAAGACATGACACTGTGTTAAAGTCCTCCCACTGCTGCAAGGCATCTCAGACTGATGTGCTTGTTTCCCTTTTGTTTCCAGGGCACGCATTTTACAAGTGGCTGAAAGGTAATCCCTTGCTCTTCCTGGGGAATGCAGAATGCCCGGGGAGTGGGTGGGAGTCACTGCCCATGCTTAGGTGGGATGAGAATTCTGTCTGACAGCCAGGAGAGGAGAATTCAACATCTGCTTTCAGCATTTTTAAAGTGCCCATTTCTTTCCAGGTGTCTGTGTAGAGAAACGAGCTTTCTACAAGCTCATCTCTGGTCTCCATGCAAGCATCAACATCCACTTGAGTGCCAGGTACCTTTTGCAAGGTAAGGGCTACTCTTTGCCTGAGTCCTAACCTGATGCTTCTGGGGCTCCACTAGATGCTGGCTGGAGCCTGTTCCAGCAGGGTTCAGACCTTCTGTGCTCTTCCCTTCGCTCCCTCGGCACGCAGGTTGTGTAACAGAATCAGGAATGCAGTTACCACACACCTCCAGGTCTGAAAATGGCTGGACCATGCTCTGTGCTGGGACTTCCAGCACATAGTCCTTCTGTTCTTCCTCCAAGGTTATTTGGGAGTGGGTTTCTAACTGCTCATTGAGGTTTTGGTCTTTAATCATAGAATCATTATGGTTGGAAGGGACCTCCAGGGTCATCAAGTCCAACCTTTATCCCATCATATTCCTAACCATTGGACCATCAGACCATGGCCTCAAGTGCCTCATCAACCCGTTTGTTGAACACCCCCAGGGACGGGGACTCCACCACCTCCCTGGGCAGCCCATTCCAGTGCCCAACCACCCTCTCAGTAAAGAACTTCTTCCTAATATCCAACTGTCTTCTTATTGTCTTTATGACCATCGGTTCAGCAATAATTTCACCCAGGCTGTGAAATGCTCAGCGGGGCTTTCCCAAGAGCATTGATCCATTCTCTCTGTCCATAAGAAGCCATCTGAAGAATCTAAATTTCAACCCTGGGTTTGAAAATCAGGATGATGTGAAAAATAATGATTTGTGTGTCTTGCCCAGCCAAGGGTTGTGGCACGGTGCTCGTGCAGGTTCCACCTGACTGCCTGAAGGATTCAGTCGTAATAGGTCCAAGTGGTACCTGTGGACCAAGCCTCACCACCTTCATTCTGCTAAAGCTTACAGAAATCAAGCACAGATTTAGAGGTAGCTGTTGGAGTTTGGATAAGTCATTTAGATTTAACTGAGTAATTATATTTAAGGCCTCACCTTGCTGTGAGTTAGACTGTGTTAGAGCTGGGAGAGAGAATAACAAGAGGAACATCAAAGGCAAGAGATGAGTTGGGACCGCAGGGAGGATTAAGGAAATCAGGTTGGCTACAGCCAGCTGGGTGAGTGTCTGTGCTTGGCTCGTGTGGAAAGGGGCAGGTTCTGCTGGTGAAAGGCTACAGGAGGTGATCTCTGCTCTGAGGTGTTCCTTGGCTCAGCCTGGATCCATGCAGGGATTGCCCTTGGTGGGTGCTGTGGTCACCCTGTAGAGAGCCAACTGGAGCTGGGAAGGAGTCCTTCCCTGCTGGGCTCCTTATCCATTGGTGATTCAGAAGATAAAGCTTCTCCCATTTTTTTTTTTAATTTCATTTTCACACCTCAGCTCAATATGACTCTGTTCCACCTTTCACTACATAACCCTTCTTTGAACTGACTGACAAAGCTCTGCAGGCATTCTGCCTTTGTTGGGGTTGGGGTTTGGCTAGAAGTGTGCCTCTCTTGGCTCCCAAACAGTCTGTGGTCAGTGAAAGGGCTGTGGCTGTTGCAAAGCTTGGATCTCCAGGGTTGGAGTTCCATCACACCGCTCGGCTCAGGATGGCAGGAGGGGCTGAACCAGAACCATACCCACCCACCTCATGGCTTTGGTGTTCTTTGCTCTCTCAGATACATGGTCAGAGAAGAAGTGGGGCCCCAACGTTACAGAGTTCCAGCAGAGATTTGATGAAGTCCTCACCAGAGGGGAAGGTCCCCGAAGGCTCAAGAACCTCTATTTTCTCTACCTGATAGAGCTGCGTGCCCTATCCAAAGTGCTGCCCTTCTTTGAGCGCCCGGATTTCCAGCTCTACACGGGAAATAAAAACCACGATGCAGAAATGAAAACCCAACTGCTGGAAATTCTCCATCTGGCCAAGTAATTATGCTCAGTACCTGGGGAGAATGGCTCTTCCAACCCTGGCATCTCTGAGTGTGCTTAACCTTTCTCTTAAAGTGCCCAGCAAGGCAGGTTCTGGGTTCTGTCTCGTCGTGGGGTAGTGTGGTTTGGGCAGGGGGTGATGCTGCTGGGAGCATGTTGGTATCTGTGTTCAGACTGCAAAACAGGGTAATTAGGCACAGGGTTTAATAGTCTGGGCTGCCTTTTTGATTTGGAATTGAATTTAATAAGCGCCTGTGTGTCAGCCCTTGACTCATCCGTGGAATACCAGTCCTGGCTTTGTGGTTTTGACTAGGAAAAAAAAAAGTCCTTCACGCTGCTGGTAACGGGGGTTTAGGCTGTTGGAGAGACTTTGGAGTAAGAGGAATGGAAAATACTGGAACCAGATGGAAATGGGACCTATGTTTGAATTTATCAGTCGGACTCCTGTGCCTTCAGTCAGTAAGAAAATAGACTACAACTGCTTAGGAACCATAGGGCAATGGCTGGAAACGGCTCCAAGGTGAGATGCAAGCCAAAATTGAAAGCCTCTGAGAGAGGAGGAATAGGGAGGTGATTGTCCCACTGTGCTGGGCACTGGTGAGGCTGCACCTCGAGTGCTGGGGTCAGTTCTGGGCCCCTCACTGCAAAAAAGCCATCAAGGGGCTGGGGG
>VZRW01010021.1:274-13349 GCA_013398125.1 Aegotheles bennettii | reverse complement strand
CAATAGGGTGTGTGCGAGAGAGGGAGGGGGGGGACACAAGGTTGGGTTTCTAGGTACAGCTTTCCCATTGCCTTTATCTTTTTTTGCTCTTTATCATTAGAGACTCTCCCCAGCACATGGGGAGGGACAATCCCATGCACAGATTGGTGCATGGAACCTGGCTTTGAGGAAACAGGGGTGAGGAGAGGAGCACCAGGCCCTACAACAGTGGTCAAGAAGAGCCAGAACCTCTGAACCCCTCCCTGCACTCCTGGGCAGGTGGAGTTCAGAGCCCTGAGCAGCTCAGAGCCTCGAGCAGCAAGTGGATCATAGAATCATTCTGGTTGGAAGGGACCTCCAGGGTCATCAAGTCCAACCTTTATCCCATCACATTCCTAACCATCAGACCATCAGACCATGGCCTCAAGTGCCTCATCAACCCGTTTTTTGAACACCCCCAGGGACAGGGACTCCACCACCTCCCTGGGCAGCCCATCCCAGTGCCCAACCACCCTCTCAGGAAAGACCTTCTTCCTAATCTCCACCCTAAACTTCCCCTGATGGAACTTGAGGCCATTTCCTCTCGTCCTGTCATCAGCAACTGGGGAGAAGAGACCAACACCAGCCTCACTGCAACCTCCTTTTAGGTAGTGGTAAGGGCAGGGCTGTCAGGTTTCCCCTCACAGCTTTGCAGGGGGCACCAGAGCAGGTGTTCCCACAGGGCTTTGTTCCAGCTGGCTCCCAGAAAACCATGTCCCTCCCAGGACATCACATCTTCCAGTGGAGAAACTCCTCTGGAGGTCATTTAAGAGCCCTCTTTCCCTCAGCAAGCTGAGGAAGACCTCTGTAAGATCAGCCCTCCTGTCTGGAGGCTCTGCACGTTGTCCCTGTGAGCACCCAGTGTGACACCCACCCCTCAGACTGGTCACTTCTAACAAAAGCAGCTCCCTGTGAGCTGCAGGAGGGAACAGAACCAAGCTCACTCATAAGGCTCCACCTCACCCAAGCTGCCTCTTGGACCTCATTTCTCTCCCCCAGTAGCAGAAGCTGAGAGCTCTGTTGCTCCCATGCAGGGCAGGACACCAGCTGTGCTTCCCCTTGCCCCACACAACACTCACCCTCCTCCTTCTCTGGCCCCAAGCCGGGACAAGTCATCATCGCTGTCGTAGCGCCTTGGATTGTCAAAGAAGTAGGCTCTGGAGCTGTAACTGTGACTATTGACCATCCCCGCTGGAGCCTGGAGGAGAGAGAAGAGTTAGAAATATCTCACTTTGGCCTGAAAGTCTTCCTAAAGAGGTTCCCCCCTGCCCCAGGAGCTCCTCAAGCTGCAGCAGCTTGCTCAGACCTACCAGGTTCTGACTCAGTCTCTGAGCCCGGAAGAACAACACCACAAAAGTCGTTGGCACCAGCTCCCATAGGAAGAGGACCACTCCAAACACCACATACTCCTCGCTGCTCACCTCCATGTGTGCCTGTGGACAGAAGTCAGAGGTCTCTGTGTGATCCCAGCCATCAGCAGAGCTACACAGCACCCAAAGCTGGACACAGCACACAGAAATGGGAATGCAGAGAAACCATTATGAAGACACAAGTCCCAAAAACCAGTAGAGTGACCATTACCTGGCTGCTGCAACTGTTTCTAATGAGATCACTCTCTGCAGGGTACCTGTAGCTCCCTCCCCACACCAACAACCCTCCCTTGCAGACAGCAATGCCACAGTAACCATTGCTTTTCTGCTCTAGTTGACTTGTTCCTCCTCTCCCCCAGAAGAAGAGTTGGAGGGTTGACACTGAAGAGCACAGCAAGGAATCCCTCCTGAAGCAGCAGCCAGGTAGAGGAAGATTCAGGTTTGCTCTAGTGGAGAGCATGAGCAGGGCTTCTGAAGGCATAGAATGGTTTGGGTTGGAGGAGACCTTCAAGCTCACCCAGTCCAACCCCCACCTCCATCCCCACTCACCCACAGCACCCAGCGCCACATCCAGACGCCTCTTGAACACCTCCAGGGACAGGGACTCCACCACCTCCCTGGGCAACCCATTCCCACCCCCAATCACCCTCCCAGGGNTCCTTTCACCGTGGCCCCGGCAGAAGAGACCGCCCCCCCCCTCACCCCAACCTCCTCTCAGGGAGCTGTAGAGAGCCATGAGGTCCCCCCTGAGCCTCCTCTTCTCCAGGCTGAACACCCCCAGCTCCCTCAGCCATTCCCCATCAGCCCTGTGCTCCAGACCCTTCCCCAGCTCTGTTCCCTTCTCTGGACACCCCCCAGCCCCTCGATGGCTTTTTTGAAGTGAGGGGCCCAGAACCGACCCCAGCACTCGGACCTTAAAGATCATTGAGTCTGGAGAGGCAGCAAAACAGGACACCCCCACACAGCCCCCTTTTCCCCTCCCAGGAGGGGACAGTAACTGCCTTCCACTTTGCTACCTCTGGACTGGGGCTCCCAGACACACTTACCTTGTCTGAAAGGTTGTCCCAGCCATAGTTAAAAGGACCAGGAACATTGTCTGGAGATATGGCCACAGCTACCAGATTATAGCAAGCCCTTGAGGAGTACAGAAGAGCCACTACAGATCCCACAAGAATGGCCTGGCAGACAGATGTTCCCTAGAACAGGAACAAGAACAGTTTTCACACAGATTTTCCTACAGAGCTGGGATGCCACCCTCTTAAAGGCACGAGAAGCTGTGCAGGCAAGAACGACCTAGAACATTTGTATCTTGTTGCTGAAATATTCAGAGATGGTTAAGAGCTTTCTGGTGTCGAGCTGTAAGCTGGTGTTGCTGGGGAGCAGGGGGAACTCGAGACACAGGAGTGTTAAGTCTCAGGATCTCATCAGGCAGCTTCAAAGTGGTAGCCCAGAGAGACACCAGCCCACCCAGTGCCTTTCTGTGGTGAAGAGCTTTCTCCCCAGTGTTTCAGATGCTGTGCTGTCACAGGGATAGCTGCATGAGGCACCTGGAGCTCATGGTACCCACCTTGCCTGGACAGGTGCTCATGGGAGAGGAAGCTACTTGAAGACCTGCAAGTGTCTCCATTTCGCACCAGCCTCACTGGGTTTGAGTTGGGAGGGACCTGAAAGCTCATCCAGTGCCACCCCCTGCCATGGGCAGGGACACCTCCCACCACACCAGGGTGCTCCAAGCCCCATCCAACCTGGCCTTCAACACTGCCAGGGAGGGGCAGCCACAGCTTCTCTGGGCACCCTGGGCCAGGGTCTCACCACCCTCACACCAAACAATTTCTCCCTCTCATCCCATCTCATCATTCCCTGCACTTGTCACCAGTCCCTCAAGTTTTCCTGGAGTCCCTTCAGGCACTGGAAGGTGCTCTAAGGTCTCTCATCTTTATCTTATGTATGTGTCTCTCAGTTTCTTTGTTCAATACAACTGTGAGGCCTTTTAATGCCTACTGGTAGCCACCAAGTCACTGCACAGCAGAAGCCTGTAAGAGGGCAAACATCTCAGCAGCTGCCTTGCCTTTGTATTCAGGCAGATGATCTGCTCAGGAAGCTCATCTCAGTGACCTGCTCCACATCCAGGCTCTGGGTACGTAGCTCCATTTTCTGAGCTTTACAGCACTCACCCAAGACAGTGCCTTGGAAGAGGCAGCATGGACGTGCTCCTCACAGCCTGTGGCCCCACCAAGGGCCAAGAGCACAGCCTGCTCCAGCATGGCAAGCTGAGTCCTTGGTGTGCAGGACAGCAGGGCCAGAGGCAGGAAGGGCAGCAGAGCAAGGCTGCAGCAGGCAGGGAGCACAGCACAGGGTCTGGCAGCAGGTCAGCAGCCCAGCTTCCTTCTCAAGCATCAAACAGCTCCAACCTGCCCACCTTGAGCAGAGGGCAGCAGCCTCCTGAGGCCCCTCCAGCCTCACTGTGTGGCTTTGAGCCAGCAGGTTCACAGCTGGAGGTCAGGAGGCAGGACAACTTCCTCAAGCATTTGCATAAGGCTTCTGCTCATCCCCATCCTATTCCTACAGCTCCTCCACAAAGTCAGCAGGTGGCTCCGAGGCAGGGAAGGGAGGCAGCATTTGAATGCAGGAGACCTTTCCCAGACAGTCAGGTGGAGCATTCAACCACAGCACAGGCTTCTCCAGAGCAAGTTGTACCAGAGCAAGGTCCCACAGGCAGCCTCAGGCACATCACCAGAGGAAGTTGCCGCGTTCGTGAGCTACTGCTGGGTGAACTTGATAAGTTAATTAATGTCCAGAGCCAGCCAGAGCTGGAGACCTGGCCCATGCAAGAGGGACTTGAGCAGGTTCTCCAGCTTAGTCATGGCTCCTCTGTCTCACTTCAGATCATCTGGCTGCAATCTGCAACCTCTGTGAACAGCTGTCAGGAGAGGCAGCCAGTCCCAGCCACCCATGGGCCACGCATAGAATCATAGAACCATTATGGTTGGAAGGGACCTTGAGGGTCATCAAGTTCAACCTTTATCCCATCATAATCCTAGCCATTAGACATCTTGGATTCTGGACAACCACCGATGCTCTCCACTGCTTGAGGCTCGGTCTCCTACAGAAAGCCTCAGCTTCAACCCTGACAGCACAACTCTGGCAGCCCTCTCAGCTTCTCTCTAAAAGAAGGGGGCAATGGACCACAGACACTTGAGTGGCTATGCAGAAGCCTGCTAAGGAGCAGCAAGACACCTCCAGCCAACACAAGGCAGTTGTCTGGATCCAGAATGTCTTCACAGCAGTGTCTGCTGCAAGGCAGCTTGTCACCCTCCTCCTGAGAGGAGACAGAGGCACCCAGCAGTCTCCAGGAGCTCTACACCCCAGGCAGCTTCTCACCCAAGCCAAGCACAGCAGAGATTTAAGCAAAAATACCAGAGCCAGGCACAGCTTCCCTGACCCCAGCTGTGCTCAGGTGCACAAGTTCTTCTACAGATGTTTCCAGGCCCATCAAGAGGCTGCTGCCTGCCCTTTCCACCAGGCCAGGGACCCACCCTGGAGTCACTGCCTTTGATAAGAGTGATATGGCCTCCCAGAGGAAAAGGAGGCAGCTTGGGTGCACACCTAATTGCAGCCTACAGCCACGCTAAGATGAGACTGCTGATGGCTCATCCACTTTCCTACCTGCTTGAGAAGAGCTGGGTATGTTCAGACCTTCACCTGGCCTTCTGCCTTGGGGCAGGACCTACAGGAGCTTCTCCTTCCTTTCTAAGATGCTCACCCAGGAGAAGCGAGCACCATCTCTGGCTCAAGCAAGCAGGCAGCTAAAGCTGGGCTGATCCCCCTTCCAGGGAAGGATTTTGCATCTGCCAGAGACAACAATGTGCTGCAGACTTCACTGTTCTTGGTGATGGCCTACAGCAGAAGCTGCATCTGCTGCTCTTAGGGAACCCTCTCTTCCAGTCAAACCCTAAGTTGTACTTCTAAACCTGAAAAGCATAAGCAGCTCTTGAGTCTCTTGGGCTCTGTTAGGGTATTTCCCTTAAAACACACAGCATGCTTCATCCCTACAGCAGGAATGTGCACTGTCTGGAGGGAGGAGTCCAAGAGCCACCACCTCCACACTGGAAGGAAGATTTGAGTGGGAGTAGCTAAGGTGCCACCAGGCCAGCACCGCTCTGAGGAAGCCCACACAGATCCAGCTGATGATGGTGCTGTTCCAGAGGAGCTGACAAAGCATTTACCTACCTTAGACTCGAGGTAGACGTTTGCTGAAGACATCTTTCCTAGTTTGCACATGCAGCAAGCCAGCGAGATAGCACAGAGGATGAAGAGGCTGTCGTTGACGAGGGCACGGGCAAGGACTGTCCACCTCAGCTGGTTCTCTGGGACCTCACCGTGGATCAACATTGCACAAGTTAAGTTCACAACTAAGAAGAGGAGGCTGGTCAATATGGAGCCCAGATACAACAGGACCCTGGAGAGAGAGTGAAAGAAAATAAATGGAGTTGGAGTCAGACAATGCTGTGCTCATCCTGCACCACCCTCCCATCTCATCAGGCGAGAGGACCTCCCAGCACACCCAGTGCTCTGCTTGCTCTGAAGATCAGACGTGCCAGCCAGTTTAGTGGTTGTACTGACAGCCCAAGCCTGCAGAGTATTTGTTTGAGCTGCTCTCATAATGCATGAGCAGTGTAAGTAGTCATGAGTTACAAGACTCATCTTCTGACAGTCGGGTTCTTATCTTGCAGATTTGAAGTGTTGCTCTAGCTCTGCATTAACTTCAGTCAATAAGCTATGAGTCATCACAACCACTGCAACTTCTTCTTGAAAGCCACTGGAGCTCACATTTTCCACCATGGGTTTCCCTGGAAGTGCCTAGGAAGCACCTGGGCTGCACAAACACAGGTCCCCCCTATTACCCAAGCCTTGTCCTGCAGATCTTTTCTGGGGTGGGACAGCTCAAAATGACCTCAAGAGTTCATCTAGTTTGCTGACAGCATGGGCACAGGACACTGGTGACATGAATGGAGGACTTAGCATCCTCAGTACCCTCAGAGCAACCAGTCCCACTGCAAGCCACGACACTGACCTTTGGTCAGAGCACCACCACGTGTGGCATCAGCTCTGTGCAGTCTCTGGGGGCTGAAGCTCCTGTTCCCAGCATGGCAATAACATGGATGAAGGGAACATTAAAAAGCATCACTTACTTGTACTTGTTGAATTCAGCTGCACATTTCACTTTGAAAATGACCTAGGGGAGAGATTTGCACAGCATTACTGAACACGACCTGCAGCTCTCCTTTAAACTCCAATAAAGATACACACAACAGCATCCAACTGGACATCTTGAGGGACTTTAGATCATCTGTTAGCACCAAGCCTGGCACTGGACCCACTTGCACGAGCCAAGCCTGAATGTTGATGTCCAACAGGCATAAACATATTTAATACTCTGTATGTGACAAGGACTTGAACACCACAGCCCTAAGAGCTTCTAGATAAGCAGGGAGTTCAGCACTAAGTCACTAAGAACATCTGTGTGGTTGACACACCTGAAGGACAGGATGCCATCCAGAGGGACCAAGATAAGGTTGAGAAGTGGGCCCAGGGGAACCCCATGAGGTTCAACAAGAAGTGCAAGGTCCTGCACTTAGGTCAGGGCAACCCTCAGTATCAACACCAGCTGGGGGATCAAGGGATTGAGAGCAGCCCTGCTGAGAAGGACTTGGGGGTGTGGGCAGACAAAAGGTTGGACATGAGCCAGCAGTGTCCCCTCGTAGCCCTGAAGGCTAACTGTGTCCTGGNGTTGGAACGAGTCCAGAGAAGGGCCACAAAAATGCTCAGAGGCCTGGAACACCTGTGCTACAAGGAGAGGCTGAGACAGTTGGGGCTGTTCAGCCTGGAGAAGGCTCCAAGGAGACCTCATTGCCACCTTTCAATACCTAAAGGGGGCCCATGAGGGAGGATGGGGACAGGCTTTTTAGCAGAGCCTGTTGTGGTAGGACAAGGGGTGATGGTTTTAAACTGAAGGAGGGGAGATTTAGGTTGGACCTAAGGAAGAAGTTTTTCACCATGAGGGTGGTGAGACACTGGCCCAGGTTGCCCAGAGAGGTGATGGATTCCCTGTCTCTGGAGACGTTCAAGGCCAGGTTGGATGAGGACCCAAGCAACGTGGTCTAGTGGAGGATGTCCCTGCACATGGCAGGGAGGTTGGACCGGATGAGCTTTAAGGTCCCTTCCAACTCAAGTGATTCTGTGATTTAAAAATACATCTGCTCTGCCCGGTGCTCTGTGCTGCACATTTCAGGACCTTGATTTCCCTTCTAGAGGAGGCTGCTTCAGCTGCTGTGCTTCAGCAAGACAAATAGCTGATCTAAAATAGCCCTCTGGTATCGGATTATGGACCTGCAGGCTGTGACAAGCATTTGGAGCTCACAGCTCCTCCAACCCTGAAATTGTTTGTAGGCCAAATACACCTGAGGAGTAACCCCGAGATGGTAGGAAGCCCTCCAGAGGTGGAAGACCCAGCCTGCCAAGTTGCATGGCACACTTGACAGACAAGTGTATTGGACAACAGAAGATTCACAGAACCCAAATCCACTCTCAGATAGGGTGCACATTGCTTTGAAGAGTGAGCCGAGGTCCCAGTCAGTCTGGGACAAAGCTGATGTCCCAACTGGAGACTTTGAAGGGACTTGGGAAGAGGTAGAGAGTCACCTAGCCAGATCCAGCAGACAGGTACTGGTGGGGTGAGCACAGATCAGTGTGGGACCACCCACAGAACCAGAGAACCACTACGGTTGGAAGGGACCTCCAGGGTCATCAAGTCCAACCTTTATCCCATCATATTCCTAACCATTGGACCATTAGACCATGGCCTCAAGTGCCTCATCAACCCGTTTTTTGAACACTTCAGGGGTGCAGAGGTTTAGTGTCACTGTCTCTGCAAGGAGTCCTCCCTGTCAGCTCCAGCCTGTGGCTGCACTGAAGGACCACTCATCTTCTACAAGCCACCCTTAGTCAGCTTTATTTTCTGATGGAATTTCTTGGCTCCTGCCTTCCAGTCGGCACTGAGGTAGCGATGACACTCTGAAGCTTCAGAAATCAGACTCCTGCCAACAGGATTTCCAGAGACTTTTCAGGATTTGAGGATTGTCAGATCCATTATAGCAGTTTTAAACATTTGAAAGCCCTCCTATGGGGCATCAGACAGCTTCAGCAAGCCTGTTCCAAGAGCCACTATCACTTTCTGGCTCTTCTCCCCCAGTCTGAGGGAGGATGAACTCCAGAAGAACTTAGTGGGGGACAAGATGGTACTTAAGAAGGAGGTACCCAGCCCACGTGGGTCTCTGAAGCCCTGGCCTAGTCCAACCCAGAAATGTGGCATAATTCACTCTGAGCCCCAAAGCTTGTTTGAGCTGCAGGAAACGTGGGCCTTGGAAGGACCACATGGTGACTTCAAAACAGAAATCCCCAAGTCCTCCTCTGTCCTTAGTTTGCCCATAGGCTCCATTCAAGCACTTTGGCAGTGTCTAAACAGACATCAAGGCCACCCAGCCGGGAAACCTCTTGGTTCAGCACCCATTCATTCGAAACACACCTTTGGGTTCTTATCCATGAGACAATCCTGCAAGGCGCTCAGCCCTGGACTAGCTCTGCTGCTTTCAAAGCCCAAGAACAGCTGATGTGGAGGGTTCTGTCGTGAAGAAACCAGTGCAGAGACCTCAGGAGTGCTCCTATTCTTCATAAAAATAGGAAATGCAGACCCTTGCCCTCAAGCAGGCGCATTATGCCAAGTTGCTAATAGTAACCTTTGCAAACTGAACAGTTTCTTCAGCTCCTAGGTGAGGGGCCAGCCCCAGGAGCCATGCAGTTGCCTGCTGAACACAAGGAACAGAGGTATCTGCTAGCCCAGGGCAGCAGGACTGAGAACATTTACTCCTAAGCCAGCCTTTAGCAGCAGTCAGGTGACAATCAGGTGGCTTTCTGAAGCCACAAGTCCTCCAAGTGCTTCAGAGGAGACAGCCTTAGGAAGGAGAGGCTGAGAAGGACCTTGCAGTCCCCTGTGATGTTGGAGGCTTCTGGGTTTGTGTGAGGGGATGCAAGCATCTTGCTCACATGACTGGGCCCAGCAAGTGAACTTGCTCAGGCGTATTCTCAGAGCATCAAGAAACAGACTCACCCTCAGAAGGTGTACTGAGGTGTCCCAGCTAAGAGAAGACAAGTGACAGACACCAGATCCCACAGCCAGCTCCAAGGACCACTTTCAGGACCTCAGCCCTAACACTGAGCCTCAGAGCACCTCAGCTTGGGTTTGGCACAGCCATTCACAACAGACCTGAAAGATCCAGGGCAGACAAACTTGTCATTGTCTGTCTGGTGGGATCAAAGCCTCTTGCTCCATAAAGAAATCATGAGTTTGGCCTCTCCAGATACAAGACACAACCATGTCCTGCCCTGACAAATGCAGCCCTCACTCAGTTGCAAGAGCATCCACAGATTCCTACCCTCACCAGCAAGCCTTGGAGCACAGACTGCTTTGGGACTACACCCCAGAACAAGTGCTCAAGCCCCTGCCCACCACTCAGAGAAAATCTGGAACTGAGGAGGATCTCTCACCATCCCCACTGAGATCATCCTATGCCATCCTGAACACGGGGTGCAACTGGCATGTACCTGATTTCCTAGAACACTGGTTGCCAGCATGGCCACCATCCAGGAACCACAGGAATCAACAGCTATGGGAGTTCAGTTCTCAGTCTAAGTGACCCCTTCCCAGGTGTCCCCTGAGGCAGAGGGCACCTCCTCGGTGTCTGCAAGCCAAAGAAAGGGGGAGAACACAAGAATGGATGGAGATTTTTCCAGTTTTCCATGTGAGAATGCAGGCAGCTAGAGTACAGGAAGGACAAACAGCTCCCAGGCTGGATGCTCTTTCCATGCATGTCTGCTCCAGTGCAATTAGAGCAGCAGGGGATGAAAGAGGCTGATGTCATCTCATCAGATGGAGCACTTAGAGAAACCCAGACAGGTTAAGGGTGATGGCCACACCAGTCTGGCAGAGCAGCCCTCACCACCCCAGCAGAAGGCCTTACTCATGGTTGCACACAGCTGCTGACTCCCAAGCAAGAGCAGGACAGCAACTGCTCAAGAAGGTCTTTGAAAGGGTCAGGATGGAGGTTGTTGTGGCTGTGTTTCCGTGTGCTGTGCTCCTGAGCACGACCTGGGGGAAGGCAGGAACTGGCAGACTTGGGAAAGGTGGAATTACTCAAGCAGTGTCTGGCTGGCAGCAGAGGAGCTATTCCAAAAACAAGGCATGGAAGCACCCTGGGGTGGGTATCTGAGCTATGGTTCTGCCTGTCTGAGGCAAGACTGGGAGTGGATCTCAGGAACTCTGACCTGATGTGCTGTGTTCCTGGAAAGGAACTTGACCTGTTATGGGCTGAAGCAGAAAGGAGCAGGCACTCCCAAGCAAGAGGCATCACACCTTTTGCTGTTCCAAGTGGAAATAAGGCAGTGACAAAAACAGCCTCACCACCAAATAAGCATCCCACAGGCATTTTTTTTTTTCAGGCTTCCATGTCCCCTCAGGAATCTCGGGAGCCAGAAAGAGATAGGAAGAGCATCACCTCTCCCCACAGAAAGGAGGAACACCAGGTAGCTTCACGAGTTTAAATTTCAGCCCCAGAACCACCTGGAGTGCAAACTAACCCCAGCTGTTCACAGGTATTTCTTGTTTCCTTCCTGGAGCTCTTCCCCCCACCCAGCACCATTTCATCCTCAGCTTGCACACAGCCTGAGGAGCTCCACAAACCAAGCAAGATCAGCTCAAATAACATAGCATGGGCCACATTTTCTTCCACTGCTCAGATAAATGCCATCTCTTCAGCACCTCCACAAAGGAGGCACTGTGTACAAAGACAATTAGCCAGGCTCCCAGCACAGAGTCAGTCTCTGCTTTTATCTGAGGACATCTCAGACCAGGATGCCACCCCAGAGCAGCAAAACCCCCACGTCCATGTACAGGTCACTACCAACTGGCCCAACTGGGAATAGATGGGCTTTCCACAACAAGTTCTGCTTGGAAGCCACATCAATAAGCACACCAGTCCTCTCCAGACCTTGAACCACTTCAGCTCAGCTGCTGTGCTTCCACCCCAGCTCCTCTCCTTCCTCCAGGCAGTGACAATTCTTGTTTAATTACACCCTAAGCCCCTTAGCACAATCCCTCCCATGCTTTAGGAGAAGCCCTGGGCCCAGCCAAGCCAGGCACATCTCTGTTAGCAGCACATCTCTGCTACCAGCACACAGCACCCTTCTGTCAAGAGAAGGGTGGGTTAGATTTATCAGCCTGTTCCCCAAGCAAAGGAGGCCAAGTATCACCCCTCAGCATCATTTCTTTTGTTGAAACAGAAGCCAGAAGAGCACCAAAGGCTTTCAGTCCACCCAGCTCCACTTCTTCTCCAAACCTCCACTACCTGCCACCACCATGAACTCACCCACAGCCACCACGAAGTGCTGGACACCCGTTCTGCTGCTGACAGCCAAGGGTCAGACCTCCCTGCACCTAAGCATGCAAACCCATTTTAATAAGTCATTTTATCCTTCCCCACTCTACATTCCGAGCTCTTATTTCCTCAGACAGGATTTCGCTCGGCTCTAGGTCTTCATGGAGAAAGAAATGGGGTATGTTCAGCCAGAGCCCACTGAAAAAGAGGTATCATGAGAGGAAAGGAAGCCTGAGAACCTACTTGAATTTACTTCTCTGTTCTTTAAAGGAGCCTTTCAACCACCCTACAAGAGAGACAAATCTGGAGGAAAACAGAAATCCAGCCACTCCGTGGCACCAGGAGATGGGATCCCCCCCCCTCAGCTCGCCTTCCAAGGGACACACAAACACCTCCTGGCTGGAGCAATTGGTAGGTCAGGCTCCCTTTAGCTGACAAGATGGATTATGCACACTATGCACCATTTGTTATTTTGCTGCCACTCGGTCAGCAGCACATCTAACACCAAACAGCTTTCTACCCCAAGCTTCCAGGTGTTTGTGTGGGAAGAGGGGGGGGAGAGGAAAAAAAAGAACCAAAACAGCTGAACAACCCAATTCTCCCAAGTCTCACATCATCACATGAACGCTGATGTCCTGGGGAAAATGAAATCATAACTGCCATCAGTGACACATCGGGGCGATGGAGCGATTCTGCTGCGTGCTAGCGATTCCTTTGTGAGGCTGGCGAACAGCTGAGAGCTGCAGAGCAAAGAATCTGAACAACAACAACAACAAAGCTGGAAGGAAAGTGCTGCCTATTTATGAAACAAGTCGCCGAACTGGAAAGCAGGCGAGCGAGGGGCTGCTCAGGAGAAACTGAAGCAGAAGCCAAATAATTCCGGGGAGGAAGGGGAGAGGCTTTAAAGATCAAGTGAAAGGATTAAAAGAGGGTAAAAAAATCACCAAATAAGTGATGGGAAACCCAGAAAAGGAGGAACAGAGCTCGGAGACAACAGCAAGCAGCCCCGTGCTGTCCCAGTGGCGATGGAGGTGCTGGGAAAAGGCTCCCCCTCTCCAGCCCCGGGGCAGGCAGAGGGATGGAGGTTTGTGTGTGGGGGGGTTTTTTTTGTGCCTGCTGAGGAGCTGCAGAAGAATCAGCCCAGTTTGAGAGCGGAGGGATGGAGAGAAGGAGGGAGCGCAGCAACAATAGCAGAAG
>VZRW01010018.1:441096-454605 GCA_013398125.1 Aegotheles bennettii | reverse complement strand
CTGTGATTCTGTGATTCTTGTTGCTGCATCTCACTTGTAGATACCATTTACCATCTTCCCCTAAAACTACCTGTGGGCTTTTCAATGTAGTTTTTTATAGTTAGGTTAACTTGAACAGTGCCACTTCCTGGCAAGTAAAAAAAGGCTATAGCTTGTATGGTGAGGCCCCTATATAATTTCTGAATTGGAATTGATCATATTTTGTTTTGTTTGTAGTGAGCAAAACACCTGTCTCCAGAGTACCCTGGTTCCACCTATCACTCTAAACTGAAAACCACTCTGTTCAAGTGGAATAAATATGCTAGAAACCTTTTAAAAACATTCTATCATACAAGGAAGAGTAAGCATTAAAATCTCAATGTCTTTTGATCATCTTTTGATATCTCTGTATTTACCTGTATGTTTATCTTTGTCTCATATTTTCTAATAAAACAAATGGAGGAATGAGCTTGAATAGAATCTCCAGCAAAGTCCTGAAATATCTTTGGTTTTGCTCTTGATACACATCCTTCCTCAAAATCCTTGTCTTGGGAAGACTTGAAATTCATTGGAAGCACTCTGTCACCTCTGAACACAGTTTACTGTATGTTGAATAGGGAACATCTACTTTTAGGCAAACATTAATGGAGGACCTCCAGGGACAGGGGAGAAAAGTCCACACTACCTATAGAGGACTTGGCTTCATATTTTTCCATTTATGTATTTATTGTTATATGGGGAAATTTCAGCATGTCAGGGATAAGTGCCTCATAAAAAGGTCACTAAATAGATTAATTAAAAATACCCAAACATATTCAGGG
Source organism: Aegotheles bennettii (assembly GCA_013398125.1). Classification (NCBI taxonomy): domain Eukaryota; kingdom Metazoa; phylum Chordata; class Aves; order Caprimulgiformes; family Aegothelidae; genus Aegotheles; species Aegotheles bennettii. The sequence continues at coordinate 453,805 of VZRW01010018.1, read as the reverse complement.
AAAAATCTTCCTTTCAGAAATAAATGAAACATCTTATGTTCATCATGGAAATTACCTGTAGATCTGTTTTACCTAAATTTGTCAGTTTAACTCAGGTATGAACCACGGAATGTCACACTGTTATAAAGATTAAGTGCAATGATGTCATTGTTTACAGTTCAAACCAGGAGATTAGGCATACATTTGTCTTTTTCTTAGGGGTTATTCAGGAAGAACAAGGTTCTAGCTGTAGATTATTTACTAGTGTCTGAACTTGTCACTATGAACAGGAACATAATAACCACAAAGTAATGTACAGATACATATTAAAGAAATAAAGCAAAGTTTCAAACATGTCTGTTCTAATTATCTAGACAGATTGGTAGCTATTTCTTTTAGTCCATAATGCATTGCAATTACTCTAATTAATGTAAATTATTTGGATACTTTCATAGGATGTGGCAAAATTTTGTATTACATCAGGTTCCTATATCAATTCCAAAGTCAGCTCCTTTAGGTATGTAGCTGATAAAGCTATGGCTATCATTTTGATGAAAAAAAAAATCTCTTACATTTGCTGGGTGATGTTGGTGTTCTCTTATTTTCTTAAATCATTTCCTGAAGAAAAATGGCCCCGTTATATCCTTAGTGCAGTCCTGAATGCAGTACACTATTGTGGAATTGTGTTGGGGTAGGACGATGGCATATTGATGAACCAGCCTTTTGATAGCCTTTTGATTAAACACGCAGTCACATACCAAAGGTCATCTTGAGAAGCAGGAAACAGGAAGAATATCAATTGTTTCCAAGTCAGACACAGGAAGGGACACAGGAAGAGACACCAGGAAGTAAGGCAACACTACTTCCGAATGACGTGGACAGTGTATTACCAGGAAGAATATGGACCAATGGGAGTGTTGCTAATTGGACCAATGGGACTGTTGCTAGCATGCATGACTGCCCCATGTAAGAGGGACGTTAACCAATCAGAGAGAACATAGTAGGCGCATGATGCAAATGTATATAAGAGATAGTTAAGTAAATAAAGAGGTCTTTTGCATGATTCACATTGAATTTGCAAAGTCCATCCTTGATTCCCCCGCAGAATGGTAAGCTGAATTGTGTTGTTTCTGAATTGCTGTTTGGGTTTGCTTCACACACTGGTTGCTGGAAGAGTCACAGTGTATTTTTGATGGTGACCAAAAAGAAATTAAATATCATGAGATATGCAATTTGATGGTTTCTAGCATTGGCCATACTTTGTGGTTATAACAGTATTAGTACCCAGTGTTTGATGCAAAGTGATTGCTAATTACTGTAATTAATCAAATATCATTCAGTATTGAGGGGTTACTGACATCACATATACACATACACACATAAACACACACAAAAAAATCCCTTACTCAAAAGAGACCACCACAAGTGCAGAAAATACTGCTTTATGTTTTCTTCAGAGAAAAGCAATGTTACTTTCTCTGTTTGCTGAAAAGACAAGGCACCATGTGCTCTGAGACTAGCCGCATGACACTGGGAAAATTTGTGCTTCATCTTCCATCAGCAGTCCCTAACTCAAAAAATTTCCAGGGTCTTTAGCAATGCTGAGCTACACTAATGGTCCAACTTAACATGGAATATACCTTAACAACCAGGTATTTTGTCTGCTTGACATAACTGTTGCAAAAATATATAAGATCAGTGAAAAGGTTTTATGCTGGAGTACAAACCGATAACCGGGCTAACAGCTGTTCTTCAGTTACTGTAGAGAATGGAAATGAAAATCTTGTGTAATGTTAAATTGCTAACATTGCTAGTATCACAAGTAACTTGAATGTATAAAAAATGTTGAGAAGTTCTTCCCTTACATGTTCACTTTCTTTCAAGGTTATGGATGTGTGAAGCAGGTACTGAAACTAAATGTATCTGGCTGTTAGAAGCAGAGTTTTGAAGCTATTACAGAAAATATTTAGCAATAATTGCTGATTTTTTTCTCTGCTTACACTGCGTATGCTGCTTCTGCATTGGCTCTCTGTAAACGTTCAAGCCCTGACAGGAGTATTTGTTTAATATTTTTAATTATTTCTGGATATTACTAGAACTGTTGCTGTATAGTGACATGTGAAAGTCCAAACAGGAACAGCTCATATGTATTCAGGGACTAAAACCCATTCCATGTGATAGCTGAAGACCCCACAGTACTCTGCCCTGAAGTGTTTAGATCCCATACTTAAGTAAACTGTTTGCTGTCCTGTCTATAAAGTTCACAACATTGACATTGACAGTATGAAATAGGTATACTGGGGGGGAAGAGGACAGAGACAGACATTTATATTAATTGAAAACATAAAGGCCAACAGCCACCATTGAGATTCAAAGACCGACCAGTTATAATCAGTGTGTAATGCAGACATGCAGTGACTATGAAAAAAAAAAACAGTAAGAAAACTAAGCAACAAGTAAAGTTAACGGCTTGCTCAGATGGGGACAACAAGCACAAGAGAAGCAGAGCAGATGTGTTGGGTGAGTTGGGGCCTTCCCAAAACAGAGCTAGGCAGCTCTGGGAAAAGATACTTAGTTCCTCTGGACAGCTCCATCTGTCTTCTCTGGAAGCTTCTTTCCTTCTTGGTGTCAGCATCAGGTTACTTGCATTATCCTTCTGCAGAAAGTAAGCTCATATAAAACCTGCTGTAGCAGGCCAGAGCTGACCAATTAGGATCTTGTTTGGCTTGCTTTCAATGATTGCCCGGAGCAAACATCTAATATCCGTTTCATGGCAAACTGGCAAGAGCTTCTTTGTTTTTTTTCTTGGCCAAAATCAGAAAGAAAAATGCATACTTAACATAGAAAAAGCATTTGATACTCTATAAATTATGCATTTCTCATTGTTATGGATTGGGAAAGATTAAAATGAAGAATTAGGCTCTCTGCTCTTTATTCTCTTATGTAACTAAGCACTTTGGTAAAAGAGAAAGTTTTGTAAACAGTATTTAGTAAAGATTTTCAACTATTCGGTATTTAAACATATCAGTAAATAGTTTCAGCTTATTAATTAGTTCAAAATATACAATGAAAGGGATGACAGCCTCACAACAAACAATATATGCCTACCACTATGAAGTGTCACTTGAACTCTGAATACTTTGTTATTTGCAGATGCTGTAAATCACCAGAATCCATTTCATTCTACAGCTGGAAAACAACTATTAGTCCACTAAATACCCTTGCAATATCATAATTTGTCTATGCCATCCCTGGTGATCATCTTATCCACAACGTATGCCATCAAGATATTGCTCCTGGGAGCATCTTCAGATGCAAGATTTAAAAGTTATTTTCAGTTCTTCTTTATTTTTTGCCAAGAGGTGAAATTAAAGAAATCATTGTTCCAAGCTTTTTAAAATTTTTTAGCTAACAGCAACAGAGATGAATGAAGGACATCCGTAAGGGTATCATATATATACATATAGACACATAGCACTGCCATTTTATATGACTGCATCAGTTTTTTAGGCATAGGCAGCATACTGCCAAACTGCTCTGTGAAAAAGCAGAATCTCCTCCATCCACTTCATGTGCTGTTTTTTCATTACACACTTCAAATACAGTGTTTTTAAACTAACTATGAAGTACCATGGCTTCTCAGTAAACTTGACCACTGAACTTGGGCACATCTGGGCGTGCTTTTCTTTTAAATTATCAGAAATTGAGTGACTAACTTGCAATTGTTATTTTTTCTTTGAAACAGATCCAAAGTAAATCAGTACTAATCAGTTCAGTCTTTCTATCTACCTCACAGGTACAAAGAAAAGACCAATGAAGTCAGTCTCCAAATTTATACTTCTCTTGCTTGTGTTTTCTGAGATCAGTAGCAAGTCAAGGCTAACCTCTGCCAGACACTTAATATTTGCTTCCTGCATTATTGACATGGCCTTTTTTTATTGTTGTAATGGAACATAATCTCACTTCTGACTCACACACTTCTCTATGGCTCTCACCAACCTTTTTCTTCACTGTCACCACAGGTCTCCCGCTTCAGAGATCTGGCAGACATATTCCCTCTCTCTGTGGATGTTTTCACCCGACTGGAGGCACAGACACCAGGAAAAGGAGGCAGAGGTATATCCTCTAATTCAGGCACCTCTACTAAAAAAAAGCCCCATGGTGCATTGAGTGAACATACAGTAAAATGTGGACAAAATAATAAAACAAATGTTCTTTCTATCAGAGTACCTATCTACCATGTGTGGTCAATAACAATAGGGTGTTTTCTTGTGTATCCCATGGCATGCCTGGCACTAGAATATTTTGCATGTTTGTATATGATGAGACATATGAATGTAGAACAATGCAAGTTTTATTTAAACTTCTCTTTGTTGGTGGATTTTTGTGAATAACTTTTACTGTCCAGACCATCAAAACATGTCTTACCACCTGCATTTTTATATGAGGTGCAGTGCAACCTGAAGGACACCATATCTAAGAGAAAAAGCCAGGAAGGAGCAAGCCCACCAGTTCAAGGAAAGAAGAACCAACAGCAGATGATAACAAAAACACCAAAGCCTTTTGTGCCTCCAAAGCCTTTTGTACCTCCAAAGCCTATAATAAGGCTATTCTTGAAACAGAAAGCCTATTCCTTCAAAAGGGGGAAGGATGCAAGAAATGACAGATAAGTTGGTCATTGAATTACCTCAAACGACTGTAGTTCACCCGCATCAGGGACTGTAGGTCTGCTGAACTGCGGCTTGCAGTTTGAAACATCAAAAATGTAAAGGCGAGTGACTGTCACACTATAAAAAGGAGATAATATGAAGCTGAAAACAGCTTTACAAATGCTGGAAATGCCTCTTACAATTTGAAGTAACAAAATAACTGGGATCCAAGGGTCTGAGAACTGATCACAGCTGTTATTCCCTACCCTTGCACCTTTGCTTAAAGGATTGAGAGAGCAATGCTTCGAGGTGTGCCAATTTTCTCTGCTTCTGAAGAGTTTCAAAGAGAACAAGTGAACAAATTTTAGTTATCAGATTTTCATCTGGTCCCTCAGGTCTTGGAAATTCTTATGAATAGTTTATTTTTTTAATGACCATCTTAAAAGTATTATTTTTTAGTAGTAACTGGACATGTGTTTAGAACTGTTCTTGAACTATATATGTAAAATAAGTTTCACAACTTTTGTTACATTATGAATTCTTGCAGTAATAACAACCTGTTTTCAAGTGGTCTCCCAGACTACTGTACTTAAAAAAAAAATAAAATCAAAGGTTTTAAACAAAATATTTCTTTTTTTTCTGATAATTCATCTAACTCCATCATTCACAATTTCACTGAGTGTATATATGAAAGATATATGACTACATTAACAGTCTTGTTTTCATATGACTATGAAAGCAATTCTGTTGATGTTGAATTCTCTAATTCCAGCAATTATGTATCAATCATCTTTCAAAAAAAAGTAGTTGAGTTGTGGGAACAACATGGAAATGTTTACCTGATATATTAAACAACAATGTTTTCAGTCAAATGGATTAGGTTATGTGATAAAAGCTCATTTGCACATCTGCAAAGATCCTCTGCTGGATCTTTCATCCACAGGAGCCTGGTGGAATACTACAGCCCACACACCCTTAGGCTTTGGTAAATTATCCATCCATACCATGATGCTCAGCAGGATGCTTATATTCATTAGTTAATAACATTTGCAAAGAGCACAGTGCTATAGGGGAAGATATGCAAAATGGGAAGGCTAACACTGTGGGCTTGATGTACCCTCCGGAGGCATTTCAACAGTTCTACGTTGGAGTAGCACTAGCAGGCTCCTGTGGATCAAAGATCCAGCAGAGGCTAAGTGCTGCTTTTGGTCTGTCTTGTCAAAAAGGAATCCAGTTCGTGCACTTCCATACTGCTCCATGACGTGATACAAAATGTAACAAGTGGAGGCTGAGCTTGGTTTAAAAGCCTCGCTTCTCAACTGAAACAGTACTGTAAATTAATCTACTATTGTATTTGATACTGTTCAGCAGATCTGTGTCTTCCCTGTGCCTTTCATAAGAAAGCAATCTTTTGTATCTATAAAAAGAAGGTTTTTGTTTTTCTGGTTACATATAAGTACCAATGTCTGAAGGATACTCAGATACTCAGGATAATGTTATAAAGGGCCAAATTATATTAAGTGTCTCTCCTGGGCATTTTCTGACCAACTTTGAAGAATATATTCTTACAAATTTTTAGAATACCTAAATCTAAATCATTTTACAATACCTAAAATACTGAATACCAGATCTGATAACAATTTATAAATTGTTTTACCAGAAACCACAATCTATTAACCATGTGGGTTATAGTGATATTTCTAAAATATTGCCCCCCCTTTTTAAAATTGCAAATGTCAGATAAAATCTTCTCTAACAAAGTACAGCCCTGCATTTTAAATGTTATAGTATTACAATATTTACAAATTTATTTCAAAATTGTCTTGGAATATTTAGTTAGTGCAATTGTATCTGTCTACCTATGAAGAAATAGAGAGAGAAGCAGGATAGAGAGATAGAAAGATAGATCATTGCATAACAAAAAGGACAGATTCAATTTTCATTTGTACCAGTGTAAATGTGAAGCAAATTTACTGACGTCACTATGGTCACTCTTGTCTGACACCTCTGGAAATAAGAGCAGAATGTGACACTTAAAATGTAAAAAATCCTCCATAGGAGTTATTGTACCTCAGAGATAACTAGTGTTCTTAAAACTGATTAACATTCTTTAATGCAGTATTTCTCTCCATATAGCTATGAGTTCTGCCATCTGGTGAACTGGTCAACTATCAATTTAAACACCAGTCACTCAGTAATGCTTCATATAAATACAAGTGGAGGTGATAAGATTATCATTAAAATGTGAAAAAAAATAATTTTGTGTTTATTAATGGACTTGGAGAAAACTTCATCATATTGTGTAGAGAATGTAGAGGTTGACCAGAGGGCTATCTGATTGTTGATTGACAGGGCAGCCCTCCTGGTCATCACATTCAGGTGCTAATTGTTTGGTAATAATAAAGCTAAATGCCTAACAAGCGGGTGGACCATAAAAGGCAGGGCTCGAGGCATTAGGGTACCTTCAGTGCCTGAGCACTGGGGGAAGGAGCAGGATGTGCTCTGCGAGTTGGATGTTGAGATACTCCTCAACGTACAATACCAGCAAGAACATTGAGTGCTGGGAAAGGAGGCCGGCTCTGTGCTCTCTGCGCACCCAGTGCTCCGGGGCAGCTTGCTGCCAGCTTGGTATTACATTGCCTGGCTTCGCCTGGATCCCGGACACATCGCCTTGCCTGGATCCCCAACAATATTGTTAATAGTAAGATCTTTGTGACACCTTGAGATAAATATAGATATATTTGACACTTTATGTATATGGAATTACTTAAGAAAATTCTATATATGCATGTAAAAAATATGCGTATTTGTGTGGATCCATAACCTCCACTTCTGTACACTAGCAGCTTGTAAAGACCTATATTCTGCAAACACACTTGTGCTTGATTTCACTTATGTAAAAAACGTTATTAACCTCAAATAGCATAAATATACAAATGCATTATTCTCAAATATGCCTATATTTCACCTAGCATAATACAGCTACAAGACTGACTGAAATATTACTTAGCTTATTGCACAAGCTACAGTAATAATAATGTAATTTGAGTCAATAATAACTTGTACTCCATTATGTAAGTGTATATACATGTTTATATCAAATAATAAACTAACACCAGAAAAACTATTGTAATGAACAACGTGCAATAAATTATGTTATTTTTAATTCTGTAATCATACTGGGGAAACCCAGGACAGCATATTATTTTCTTCTAATTGCATTTCCTAAGTGCAAGAGTTGTAACCTTGTAACAAAACAACAGATGCTAGGCATCATTAGAAATGTGAATTTTTGATTTGTTTTTATAGCTTCTCTGACATTTAGGCTGTGGGCTTTAAGATGAAATTCCAAGGCAAATATTTTCATCATCATCTGACTAATTTTTGCCTGAAGGAAATACTAATTAAAAAGAAAAAGTAAATAAGGAGCAGTAGAGGATTATTGTTAGACACAATTTCCTCCAGTAATTCTGCTTTGTTTGTGATCAAATGTCTGAACACTTTCATTAAGCATTACACACTTTCTTACACTCACACACTATGCCCCTGCTCCGGCAGGGGGGTTGGACTAAATGATCTTTCGAGGTCCCTTCCAACCCCTAGGATTCTGTGATTCTGTGATATTTAGCTTGAATTGCCTGTGTTTGTGGCTGTGCACAAAAGTTCACACAGACCTTATAAATCATCTCACTTGTCTAATATTGCCCTATGGGTAAATTACATGTTCACTGGAAGGCAGCAGCAACTAATAGAAGAAGCCAGCAAAGAAAACTTGTGAAGAAAAATATCCCCACAACTCGCCATCAAAATGTCATTGAGTTCAATTACTTTGCCCAGCAATATAAGCACATGATGTTGCCTGCATGTAGTGATGAACATAGCATGTGATTAGTGCTGAATGTAAAGTCATGCATTGACACGGGGAAAATAATTATCTTCTATAATAAATTCACTATTACATTTTGAGAAGATAACATGGACCTATGTTTTCAGGCCCAATACAAGGATCAGAACCAGCTCTTATTTAGCTGCCTTTGATGTTACACTTTGATTTTTTTAGTAATTGCCAGTGTTGGATTTTCAATAACTCATTTTCTTATATCTATACCTTTCACTGGAGCATAACAAAATTACTTTTGAGGTTATCAGTTTGCCAAAGTGTATTAAGTATAAAATTTTATTTGAAGTTAGATATTAAGTGATAATAATTTCAAACTAAATTGTGGACATTTACTAAATATAGCTGTGTAGCATAAATCAGTTCTGAGTGAGAAACATATGTGTACCTTCTCACAAATATGCAAGTTGAAAGTTAAAATGTTTCCACCTTTTTGAGGAAGAAAGGTCTGAAATGTTCTTTTTGTAGAAACTGAAGTCAGAGGTCTGTCCAAATCTAGCTCACTGACTGGGTCCAATAGTTAAGACTGGACATTTTCTATATGACCAGGTGCTCATACACTGATTGCTGACTGTAGCATGAACAAGATTTGAGTCTTAAGATCTCTGCAGTGTGAACATTATGATTCAGAAGATACAAAATTTAATCTTTTGGATGAAGAAACTGCTTCATTTAGTGATCAACAGGGAGTCCTTAAGTCAAGAAAAGGATTAATAGATCAATTGTATTTAATTTTAGAATTAATTTCAGTGTTTTCTTAAAATTACAAAACCAGGAAGTACTAAAAATACATTTTTCTTGGGGTTGTGAGCAAAAAGGCTAGAGAATAGGTGCTAAGGACAGCAGTAAAGTAAGGTTTATACATATACCAGACACAGGTTCAGAGATGAAAGGATTAAGAAGTCATCACAGACTCGATACATTGATTTATTGGTGTATAGTGCAAAGCTGACAGAGAATGGAAATTGCTTATTACAATGCTATGTTGGATAATACTTAGTTTCAAGTAGAATTAGGTAACTGATGTATAGTTATGTTAGAGTTTAAAATCTGGTTTAGGGTTCAAGATACTACAGGCTGCTTTCTGCACTGAAAGTCAACAACAATGAGAACAATTATTTTATGTACATGTCTTACACTGGATAAAGTGACTGGCATAATTGTGAGAAGGACAGCTAGAGGTACCTCATTTATGTTTCACTGGTGGAGAAAGGTACTTGCACTGCTTATATGTGGGGTTGGATTAAGGCTTGTAATAGCATAGATTGTCTTTTTCCTGCATCAGCAATAAAACCTGTCTTTGAAAAGGAACCTATCATGTCTAGCCGTATTAATATTAGCTTGAAACTATTTCCTTCTTCATGATTCCTTCTTTCTCTTAGTCTTGTGATCTCTCAGGATCCTGCAACAAGTTTAGATCTGCCTTTGCTGTCCAATTTTCAGTAGATCTGAGAGGACAGATCTACACGTGTTCTAGTTTGGATCAGTGTTTAGAGTGCTTTTGAAACAAACCTCTCAGCTCATCCCACTTACTATGTTTCAGCTCATAGTGCGGAGCTGCCTCAGGGTATCTAAACTGAATTCCTCTCTGATAAACCTACATAGCAGATATGCTCCATCCAGAGGCTCACCCAGTGCACTCCAACTGCAAATGGACATTCAATCCCTGGAGCCAGGCTAGAACTATCCCACAAAATAAAATAAAACAAAACAAAAAATCTTGATGCATATAGACTGTGGATATCATGTTTACAATTTAAGCTGGTTTATTGTACAAAACTGCTTCCATTTATCTGCACTGTTACACAGGTTATACAGATGGAGCTACACTGGATTAGAGCTGCCCATTCTTTTCCTTGGCACTCCCAGGGGTACTAGCTGGGGTGAAGTAACTGTGGGAGACAGCTGGGAGGAACTGGACTGGAAAAGAGTTGTCCCCCCATCATCCTGAGAAGGTAACTCCATCTGCAGGACACAAGGACTGAGGGAGTGGTGGGGTTGATATTACCTATGGGCTGGTAATAATAATGGATCTGTGAAAATTTATCAGAAATGTCAGAAATAAAACACTCTGACATCCATTTGAATGGAGAGTATTTGAAAGATGGGTTTGAGTTCTGATTCTTCAAAGTTTTACAAGATCTATTGTTAAAAAAAAAGACTTTAGAACTGCCGGAATTTTTGAACTGTGAAATCACATGGTTATGCAAATTTGATAAGTAAGTGAATTTACATAGATTAGAAATACGTCCTGGTAGGGAAGGGAGTAAAAATTACTGATGAGCATTATAAACAATAATAAAAAAAGAGCATATGAATCCAGTACAAAAAAAATATTAATGCAATCAGTTCTAATGCTCTTTTGGAACAACTGCAATAATAGAGGTTTTCTTATTCACATTCTGACTTGAGTATGATGAGATCTGACTTTTGCTCTCTGGATAATTTTTTTGCTTGTTTTTCAGTGGTTTACAGTTATGAAAAAGAATTATATATTTTCCACAGTAATGAATCTCTGAAATAGTATGATGACAACAGTAGAAATTGATAGCTGGTTTGATTCTCCATTGTCAAGCATTTTGTGGCATCATTCATAAAGTAAGTTTAAATTGCATATAAACTCTATAATTTGGTTTTGGTAGCATTTTATACCTGCTGGCAGAGATGTAAATATCTTTGCAACATGCTAGTCAGTGAAGAATCAAACTCATTATTTTGATAGAGACATTCCTTTCTTGCTTTTTTGTACATATCTTTCGTCTCTCCTTCAAACATGTATCAGAGTTTGTTTCACCTAAGTTTTAAGGATATCTTTTTTTAGATATTTCCCAGATAAATAATTGGGGTTGGGGGAGTGGGTGGGACAGGAAGTTTGATACTTTATGATGTTTTAGAAGTTTCTAGACTGCAGTGGGGGGCAGCATGTAGGCATATGTCTATAAGAAAGTGACCTCTAGAACAATGAGAGAGGAAATAACTTTATTAAGATCTAGAAGGCATTGAATTTCTGGAAATATCTTTAAAGTGTTTCTCCCTCCTAGCAAATCTCTATTCTGATTCTTTTCCTTCTGCACAATCTTATTCTCTAAGGACTTATTGTAAAATGTATTTTGAGACTTTCAACCACTTTTGTGACCTCGGGTACCAGAGAAATTGAAGATCAAACATATGGATGAAGTCTCACATTACACGTGATAATGTGGTTTGGTGGGTCTTGGCATATTAACTCACTAAATTACATCACTGTCTGTTGACTTTCTGCGGTAATATGTTCGCTGTCAAATTTCTGTATTTTCAGTGTTATTGCAGAATGGGACGCTATCTTCAAAATTAAACAGTGGTGTTCAAGGCAAGTATTATTACTGCTTTAGAGTCTTTGTAAGTTTGTAGGTTTTAATGCTAGACACATTGTGCAGACACATAATAGGCTAAAATATAACCCCCACCTTTCTGCCTCATGCTGGCATGAAGAATGTCTGCCTTAGCCATGCTTACCTCATGTAATGCTAAATTTACAATCCTTACACTTGAATCACAAGGTCCACAGAATCTGTTGCAGCTCATGCTGATGCCCTTTGCCTACATACGACTTTGGCTGGCCAACGTGGCAGTGCTTCTCCATGTTGGGCACATGGGTTATGCTCCCTTCAGCAGCACTATGGATGCATGAAGGTGGATATACACAGACAAGAGAGTTGATGCTGAAGACTTCATACGCTCATGCAAAAGGGTTTTATTTCGGACTAGACCTAGTTTGACCCTTAGACTGAATGACTGCAGCTGGAGAGCATTAGATATATTCTTGGAGCATGCTTACTTTCATCTTAAGAAATCCAGTGCCTTGAGACCACTCCAGAATATGAACCAAATATCTTTGCAGTAAGTAGGGACTTTTGGGAGATTCACTCCAAAACCACATCTGACCTAGCTAAAATAGCTACAACCATTGTAGTGCTTCACTATATAAGCTCATGTCCCCACCTGTTTTCAGTGTAAAAACTCCCCAACTAAGTAACATTTAAGAAAAAGGGTACTTTGCCCACCTGGAGATATGATTACAAGCCATATGTGCCAGGGACCATAAATCAGTTTTATTTGTTCCACCATTTGTCCTGAAGTAATGATTATATCCTTCAGACTCCTCAGTCTTGTCACTTCCCAAAAATTAAAGAAAGCATTCTGC
>VZRW01010018.1:398249-441061 GCA_013398125.1 Aegotheles bennettii | reverse complement strand
CCCCCAGCTTTTTTTAAAAAGCTGGAATATTTTCTGTGAGGAAAGGATTGTAATAATGAAAGTATAAAATGTAATTCTGCATTGCCCAGCATTAAAAAATCACAAGTTAGACCTCTGGAGACTGGATTAAAGCTCAGCTGATTAAATAATAATTATGGGGATGGAATGGCAAAGGTGTCACTGATCTTATTGCAATTAATTCTGTAGAGTTCATGTTATGAACTTTTCCTTATTGCTCTAAGAGCTAAAAATAAGAAAATCTAAAAATCTCATGCAATATTAGGCTTTCGGCAGCTGAGGATTTTATTAGAAAACATCAAATACCATTACTTGCATTATGAAAATTGAATTTTATGTTGCTGATGACCTTAGTACTAGCACTGATTAATTTTGTAGTCTATTTCTAAGAATAATAGTGAAGGCACTGAACAATTAACACTATACTTCTAGTATTTCTCTAACCTTAACGTACATGGCTTTTAAACCTTCAGCTACTCGAGGTGTTGAACTGTAGGTGTAAAATTTCAGGTGAAAAACAATAACATCTTTTTCTTTTATATGAGAAAAATTGTACTTTTGTTATAAAGCTGATTTGTGTTTTAGGAAGCTGCATGAAGAAGCAGAAAGAGGGCAACCTGTTGTGGTTAAGGGGTATGAGTTATATGAAAAACAATGCTTGAATGTTGTTGTGTTAGTATTGCTACATGACTTAAAACCAGCACGTGGATGAGTGTTTTCAATTATCTAATAAGAAAGCACAGTAAATAACATAACACTGTCTCTTTTCAAATCCTTTTGAACTGTATTTAGTAAAAAAACTTCACCGATATGGAATACTTAAAGTAATTCAATAGACCATGTACCTCTTTTCATCTTGCACAATATTGTTTAAAGGCTGATCTACATCTTCTTGATCTTTTTTTTTAATGTCTTCATGTAGACATCCATATTTATCCCTCATAAATTGTGGTATGACAGGTTGTTTTATTTCATAATCTTTTAATATTTGATTCCAGGGTAACATAATAAATATTGAGTTGGAAGAACAACTCTTTATTCCTACAAAGAACATGCCTCAGACAATTCATGTCATGCCATGAGAATTTATCCTGGAATTCCTTGTTGGTGTCTGGACAAATCAAGAATATAAATCACAGTGCAAGACGACTTCTGTCAAATCACGTGGCATCTCTTTCCATTTCCACCTCTTTCTCAGCTGTACGCTGCATAACTCATTCCTATGGCAGGTGGAGAACTGAGTATCATAGATTTTGAATCCAATCTTCCACAGTTGTAAAAATGAAGAGTAATAATAACAGCAATAGCAACAACAGCAAATGTAACACAGAGCAACCTATATTATTATCTTTTCTCTGTTCCACTCCACCCCAAGAAGAAAGTCCTACATCAGCTAACCTAGATCACCCAGCATGGCTTCTAGAAACTTTGTTTTCATCGTCAATTACAAAACATATATTGGGGATCTAAAGCTGAATAGGCCCGTATAGGTTTTTCCCCTCAAATATGATTGTTCATTATGAGTTTCAGAACAATGGGATCCCTTCTTTCTGAGTCATCACCAACAATAAATATGCATATATTACCTTTTATATTTCAGCATGTATTACCTTTTGTATTTCAGATAACCACAGTTGGCCAGCTCTACAATGCTCAAAATTATACTGGGTTTTAATATTTCCTTTTCATTTAATTGAAGCAGATTTGAGGGGCACATTGTCTTCAAAAAACAATCCAAATTGAAAGGGATATTTTTTACTCCTCTTTATTTTTAGTGATTTTTTTTTGCTTGTCTGGAAGTTTTCTAAGTTTTTCTCTTCTTGTGTATTCATCTCTGAGTTACACCAAGACTCCTAGAAGTTACTTTCACGTCACTGTGGAGTCTACGAGTCTTCTTTTCATTTCCTTTACCTAGCAGAGAGTTGTATCAGCACTACTACAATTGTATCCAGATTGTTTAAAGAGGAATGCCAGCTCACACTGTCTTTCTCCTCACTCTTTGAAAATGGATCTGAATTTCTATTTCCTTTCAATCCTGGAGACCAGTTCAAGATAGAGAGGTTTTGAGATGTTATAATTACAAGGAAGAGTAATGAAGTAATTTACTTTTTCCCAATACAATCTCTCTTATTTAAAGTCTGTAGAGCAGGTCTCATTTCTGTGAACACAAAAGTAGCGGTCATTCACAGCTCAGCACACCTTTCAGCAAACAGCCCCTCACTCCACCTAAATTCCAACTTGAATGATATTTAGGTGTCCAAAAAGCCCAAATAGTGAATCAGTTTATCTTATCTTCCAGGACTTAGTAGTAAAGGTGACTATATCAAACATTTGTCAGTTAAATTCCTGGCTATCTATTTTATGTTACTCACAAATTATCAAAACTTTTGATTTTGTGCATGTAGGACAGAATCTCTTGTTTAATGCTGTTGCACTAATTTAAGCAGAGGGCTCAAATTAAATAAAAATTGTTTGATGGTAGCAACAGTAACCATTGTAGTTCACTGCTTGTAGTAACCGTGTAGTTCACATGCTTGACCTGTAGCATGTGGTCAAGTAATCTGTGAATTTGTTTCTAATATCTACTCACCTGGACAGAGATTAAATTTCTAGAATATTAAATTAAAAATAATTTCCTAGAAAGGGGAATCAAACCTAAAATTATCATTAACATTTTTAGAAATACTGCCTTCTGTAAGATCAGTACAAGTGGCTTAAACCAAAATTTTTCATAATTTTCTCCAGTTTCTTTTAAAACACCCAGAATGTTGTCAATGCTCTTCATAAAAACTAAAAATTTTAAATCTGGAGTCAAAGCTACATGGCTACAAGAAAATGAGAGTCAAACTTGGTTTTCAGTGAACTCACTGGAGCTAGCAAGGATGTAAATATGTGTATATGTGAGTAAGCTGATGACACTCTGATTTATCACAGTGTTCAATTTGCAGAAAGTAAACAGTTTAGGTATTACCTATTTGTATGTATGAAGAAATAAGTCTCACCAGTGCTAGAGGGAAGTGCAACATTTAATTATCATTTTTATGTTCTACATACAAAATAATTAGCATATTTTTGGTTTACCTAACCTTGGAATTATTTTAATGCATTTTGATTCTTTTAATTTATGGTTCCTGTCCAAGTTATGACAGTGAGATAGGGAAGGTAAGAATTACAGACCTCCTATGAGTTAGAACCTTCTGCCATATGGTGGTGTGGTTATTGAAGTAGACAGGCTGCCTGATTATAATGAGACAACAATTTAAAGCATTAACATACACGTTTTCAAACATATTTGTGGGAAAGTAGCTAAGACCTAGAGGTATTTATAGTAAAATCCATGCACACTGTTTAAAAGCATTATGGTTTCATGCCCAGGGTAATTACACTCTGTTGCCATGAAAAGAGAATGGATGGTATAAAAATTTAACCTATTGTCTTCCAATTGGTAAAAAATTAAATACTGTAAACTAAGTTCATAAACAGAGGATCAACCTAGTGGCCTTCTACGATGGAGTCGCTACATCTGTGAACAAAGGGAGGGCTACAGATGTCATCTATCTGGACAGGCCTTTGACATGGTCTCTTAAGACATCCTTCTCTCTAAACTAGAGATATGGATTTGATAGTTGGACTGTTTAGTGAGTGAGGAATTGATCTCAATGGGCATCAGTAACAAGTGGTGTCTCCCAGAGCTCCGTACTGGAGCCAGTACTGTTCAGTCTTTTCATTAATGACATAGACAGTGGGCTCGAATGCACCCTCAGCAGGTTCATGGATGACACCAAGCCGAGTGGTGCAGTTGACACACCTGAAGGACAGGATGCCATCTAGTGGGACCTATACAAGCTTGAGAAGCTTGGGCTTGAGCCCAGGGGAACCTTATGAGGTTCAACAAGAAGTGCAAGGCCCTGCACTTAGGACGGAACAACCCTCAGTATCAATACCGGCTGGGGGATCAAGGGATTGAAAGAAGCCCTGCTGAGAAGGATTTGGGGGTACTGGTAGACGAAAGGCTGGACATGAGCCAGCAATGTGCCCTCACAGCCCAGAAGGCCAACTATATCCTGGGCTGCATTAAAAGAACTATGACCAGCAGATCAAGGGAGGTGATTCTGCCCCTCTACTCTGGTAAGACCCCTCCTGGAGTGCTGTGCCCAGCTCTGGAGCCCTCAGCACAGGAGGACATGGACATGTTGGAATGAGTCCAGAGAAGGGCCACTAAAATTATGAGAGGCCTGGAACACCTGTCCTGTGAAGAAAGGCTGAGAGAGTTGGGGCTGTTCAGCCTGGAGAAGAGAAGGCTCTGAGGAGACCTCATTGCTGCCTTTCAATACCTAAAGGGGGGCTATAAGAAAGCTGGAGACAGGCATTTTAGCAGAGCCTGTTGTGATAGGATGAGGGGTAATGGTTTTAAAGTGAAGGAGGGTAGATTTAAGTTGGATATAAGGAAGAAATTTTTTACCATGAGGGTGGTAAAACACTGAAACAGGTTGCTCAGAGAGGTGGTGGATTCCCCACCCCTGGAAGTGTTCAAGGCCAGGTTGGATGGGGCCCTGAGCTACCTGGTCTAGTGGAAGATAACCCTGCCCATGGCAGCGGAGTTGGACTAGATGACTTTTAAGGCCCCTTCCAACTCAAGCTATTCTGTGATTCTAATCTAATATACAATACTTTATTTATTGCATCTTATTGTGTTGATGAACATGCAGGTGTCATAATATAATGAAATGCAAAAGTTCCTGAAACTTTCAATTCAGTAATAAATCAATATGAGATTTAATAGTTAGAAAGATTCCTCATTACTTTATTCTTGCTTATCTGACATGTAGGACCAACCTTTTCAAGTCTGTATATGCATACATCTTTCCTTGCATGTGAGTGGTTATTAATTAAAAGGCTAGTATTGCTTCTTTCGTCAACTCATTTCTCCAGCAGGACAAATAGGAAAACATGCAGAAAATTATGTAGAGATTTCTACTTCACATTTGTTAGCATACTAATGATCTGAAGCTGTCAGAGCTACCAGTATCTCAACTTGCCAATGATTTCTTGTACCTGAGCTTGGACGAAAGGGATAAGCAGGCAAGCTGAAACTCCAGTTGCCAAGGAGACAACCTTAGAACCATGTAAGAAATATTTAAGTAGGTATAATATGTCTCCAAGAATTGGAGATATTTTTTTTTCCATGCTTGGTGACATATACAAGCTATATTGAAGAGGAATCTGTGTCCTCCAGGCTCCATTCTGAAGCTGAGGTCTTGTGAGTTAGTGTAGTCTGCAGGCCACAATGTTTGCACAGGGGAATAACAAGTTCCCTGGATTTTAGTGTTAAGTTTCAGATGGTTATCAGTCACAGGCACTGAGTAGATCTATGTTCTGTGAATACTTACCTAACTGTCTAGAACTCTGTCTAGCTACCTATGTATTAATTTTACTGTTTTTATTTATGACCACGAGAAAGCATTTCTTCTTCACTTACACTAACCTATGTAACCTATTCTGTGTTAAGCTATATTGTATATGAAAATAAAACCAAACTGTTAAGGGATGCTGGAAAAACATTTGATGATACTTGAGGAAAACAACAGGTCCCTTAGGATTCTCTTTCTTCAACTCAAGATGTTACATATCAGGAGGTTTTTTAGAGTACTAGATCCTGCTTTTCCATTCCCATGTTGTCATGAGCATCTGTTGTTTCCTGCTAGCCTGCTTTACAACTGATGTTGCAAAGTACAGAGTCCATAATTAAAACTCTTTGAACTATTCTTCCATACAAATGTTTTTCCAACTTTTGCCATGCTCAAGGGAGAAATAAAGAGAGGGAAAGCAAGTTTTTTCCACTTATTCAGTGAATGCAAAAAAATAAATTGTTATAGTTTGAGAGGGACAGTCAAAAATCTTACGGCTTTTGCTGCAAGGACCCAATGAGGGAGGGGTGGAGTTTAGGATCCTGTTGTGAAATGGGGGTCTGGGGTGTCGGTATTCCCTCCCATTTCCTGCCAAGCTCTATAAAGCCAGGAGGACAGGAAGTTCCTTTCTCTCTCTCCCACGCTCTCTTCCCTTTCTGCTTGTTCCTGATTCACCACATGGAGCTGGCCCGGAGGAGAGGCCCTGCTTTTTGTTACCAGCTCACCATGTGCTCCGTGGGATCCGACTGCATCGGGTGCTGGGGGGGCTTTGGACTCTTTTTCCCCATCAGTTTTGCAGTGGAGGACTTTTCTGGAGCTTGTATCAGCGGTCATCGGAGCTCGGGTTGTATATATTTGTATATATATTCTTCCCTTTTTTCCCACCTGTTACTCCCTTTCCCTGCTCCATTAAATCTGTTATAGTTTTAATTTCCAACCGTTGAGCCTTTCTTCCTTACTCCTCTTCTATTTCCCGAGGGGGGTGGAGGGGAGTGACAGAAGCAAACTCTGTCTCTCAGTTGTGGCTTGCCCTGGCCGTTCTAAACCGAGACAATTGTGAAGGACTGATAATGCTTAATTCACTTCTAAGCATCTGCATTGACATCAGTGTGTTAGGCACCTTTGAGGATCAGATCTTCATTCTCAAAGAGCTTAGTTCATATAGGAAATTCTACTGTAGCTACTTTTATAATATGTAAATATTTCAAGTAGTAAATAGATGAAGCCTGTCTCTACTAGCCTATTCTAGAGATTTTTTGTTTTTTTATCTTGGATACAGAAAATAACAGAAAAGTTCTGACAATAGACAAAAAAAGCTAAATAGAAAATGTCACTGATCAAAGAAAATCTTAATGTAGAAACAGAAAAAAAGATTGTGTACTGTTTAAGACTGTTCATTTCATAGAGCAAAACTCACAAAGCAAACACCTACCCCATAATTACCACCACTCTATAAGAGGAAGTATCTGCTTTTTCAGCACATATTTTATTTAAACAATTTATTACAGCAATTGAGTCAGCGTTTAATACCTTCAGAATGTAAGGGCAGATGCTATGGCATTCAAAGAACATTGCAATTAATAGGAGTAAGAGAGTCAATTTTAGTAAAAGACAGAATTAAGTACGTCTACATTAGGCACCTGATTGGACATGTTCATTAGAGTTGTCTGGGAAATGGAAGATTAGTTCCACACAGAAAGTAAACAAGAAAAAGACCTAAAAACTTGGAGCTGCTGGATCTCAGCTACTCATAAATAAGAGTTCTAACAGCAAAATCATAGCTAGAATATTTGTGATTTTTCACCAGAGAAAAGTACTAACATTTCCTTAAACATGATTTATAATAAGGAAATGTTGCACGATATCTTATCCAGGTAGCATAAATCTTTCTTAGCACTTTGAAACATAATAAATCAACATGGAAACTACTATCCTAATTTTTGGGTCACTGATGGTGAGATTCAGTTTAGGTGTCCATATATGGGGTAGGTATCCATTTTCATGTTCCCTATAGTGAATTTAGATCAAAGGCTTAATTTAGCTGGTAATCTACAGGCTTTTAACCACAATTTCAGAGGCCTTTCCTTTCAGGTTGCTGCTCCAAAAGGGCAAATGTCTCCCAGAGGTTGTCATAGAATCATAGAATGGTTTAGGTTGGAAGGGACCTTAAAGATCATTTAGTTCTAACATCCCTGCCATGGGCAGGGACACCTCCCACCAGATCAGGTTGCTCAAAGCCCCATCCAACCTGGACTTGAACACTGACAGGGTGGGGGCAGCCATAACTTCTCTGGGCAACCTGTGCCAGTGTCTCACCACCCTCACAGGAAAGAATTTCCTCATAATATCCAATCTAAATCTATCCTCTTTCAGTTTGAAACAGTTACCTTGTCCTATCACTTCATACCCTTTTTAAAAATCCCTCTCCAGCTTTCCTGTAGGCCCCTTAAGGTACTGGAAGGTTGCTATGAGGTCTCCCCGGAGCCTTCTCTTCTCCAGGCTGAACAATCCCAACTCTCTCAGCCTGTCTTCATAGGAGAGCTGCTCTGGTCCCCTGATCATCTTGGTGGCCCTCCTCTGGAATCGCTCGAACAGGTCCATGTCCTTCTTATGTTGTCAACTCCAGAGCTGGACACAGTACTCCAGGTGGAGTCTCACAAGAGTGTGAGAGAGTGGGAGAATCACCTCCCTCAACATTTCTTTTAATGCAGCCCAGAATATAGCTGGCATTTCTGGGCTGCATGTGCACGTTGCCGGCTAATGTTGAGCTTCCCATCAGCCAACATCCCCAAATCCATCTCATCTGGGCTGTTCTCAATCCATTCTCCACCCAGGCTGTGGAGAGGGCTGGTGCATGGGATTACACTGTCCCAGGTACAGGACCTTGCATTTGACCTTGTTGAACTTCATGTCCTAACTGTCAGTGTCATAGAAACGTCTCATATGCCCTTTAGGTAACCCTAGACCTTGAAGACATGGAGTCTAGAGAACTATTCAGCTGAGCAACCACTTGAGAACAGGAATCAGTTGTTTTAAACATAGGTAACATTTGAAATGCTTTATCATATGTTTGCACAGGGCTGACATTTTTGATAGATGATACATGACCTATAGAAAAATAGTTGCTTTCTGGACCAGCTGTGAGAGGTCAAACTAGACAGTCTAAGCTATCTAAAATGGTATCTAAACAACTGAATCCTTCCCTGGGTTAGGTGAATAGCTTTACTCCCTCCCCTAACTATTTTGCTTGTATCTCATTTGACAACAACTCAAATGTAGCTACCTAAGTTTAGGTGTCTTTATTTGAAACTGAATGCCTCCTTCTATGCTGAATCTCACTTTAAGACATACAACAAGAGTTAAACATCAACCTAAAAATTGTCTGTTACATAGATACTAATGGTCATTTTTTAGCTTGCATTACTTTGCAAGAAGACTTTGGTACTGAGAAAAAATATTTGTCTCTCTATCTATTTAATTTTAAAGACTCTTAAAGAGTTTAAATAAAGAAAAAAAGTTTTCTAAAGCCAAAAATAAAAATAGCTGATTTGGAACATTAATTTAGAGTAGGAAATTTCAAATAAAAGTTAGGGCTTGTTCATGGACTCCAAAACCACAATTCCAAAACACTAAGAAACTTATGCTAAGCAGTTGTCAAAAGCTTATATGAAAACACCAACAGCAATAACAATTACAATAACAACAATGACAACAACAATATAAAAAGATGTACCAGCAGTGAAGGAAATGCCAAATGTTTTAAATTAGAATTTAAGATGTATATGACTGATGAGGAAAGCTAAAAAAGCCAACAAATGCCAGTAGTGAGTAGGGTTTAGGTTACAAGTAATTTAAAACATGAATATTGTAGTCAGGCAGAGGGCTATAGCTAAAAGCTGATGAAAAAAATTGCAAAAGGTGACTAAACTAAGTATAAAGGTTTGACAGATCTCCATATTTAGAAGAATGTAGGAAGACATATTCACTCCGATCTGATGAGAACAGAATTTACTAATTTTGACAAAGGAGGATGTGAGAGAAAATATGTTAAAAATAAATATTTTCAAATAATTGAGCCCAAAATACTTCTAAATCAGAGCATTAAATGAAGTTGCGGCAGTAGCCACACCAAGAACTGTGTTAATGTTTGGGAATCTTGGAAAAATACTAAAAGACTGGAAGACTAAAATGGAAAGAAAGAATGACACAAAAAGTAGTCATCTGATAATGATGAAATAATTAGTATTTAGTTTTATAAATTAAGAATCAGAAGATAAAACTCTACATGATAGTTTCATTGAAGTTTGGTCCTGTTTGATACAATACTTTCCTTCCTTTTCATGAGATTACCTGTTTGAATAACAAAGGTGCACATGCTGGCATCACACTTGTATTTCTCCAATGCATTTGCTATAGAGACGTGCAGCATATGTGTTTCAGTAGAACTGTATTTTACCTGGGGAATAAAGTGGTGATTTAAGCATTTCTGGTTAGGCTTGTATATTTCAAAGGCTGTGGGGTTTTTTTTGTAAGGACAAATATATTATTATAAAGTGGTCAAAATTACCTTGCTAAATGGTCTCAAAATAGTAAAATGTGTTTTCATACCTTAAGAGGCAAAGTAATAGTTCAGAGCTTCAGTGATAAAGATGGTATCAGCAGGAGGGAAATTCAGTCTTTGAAAGTAAATGTCTGAGGAAAACTTGATATCAACATTTATGACTATTAGAAGATAAACTCTGTAATGTCAAAAATATTTCTACAGTTCTTTTGTATAGAAGAGAGTGGCAGAATAGGCAGGTCTTGACTCCACATACCATTAGTGAAATATGCCTAGTATGCTGTCACAGATATAGGAGAACGAATTTCCTGGAAAGCTAACAAATTATACAGGAGGAAAAAAAAAATTAAAAATTACATTCAAATAGAATGTTGAGAAATTACTTGATCTCTGTGCTTTCAAAGGCAGTTAAAAATGGAAGAGACACAAATTATTAGAAGGCTTTTCAGTCTTGTTTATAAATTAATAAAATGAAAAAAAAATGGATGGAGATTGAAGCTAAGTATGTGCAGTTTTAGAAACAGATGCAGTGTCCTGGCAGTGATGGCAATTACCATGAGGATAGAGGAAGAATTATCCACCTTAAAGTGATTGCCTTAAAAGTGAAGTCTGGTATCGGTAAACAAAGATCCACTTTAACACATTTCCACAAAGAAATGTTAGTGCCCCTGTGTGTGTGGTTTGAGATAGATAAACATGGAGATGATGGCAAACCTCAAAATTTGTGAGTTTTGGAAACTTTCTGTTTGTTTCTTTACTCCTTGGGTCATGGGAAGAAAATCTCCTGTATTGTTCTCCATACACTAACTCACTATTTATGCTTGAATTTCTTGGTTAGGACATTGACTGTAAGTGAACCTCACTTTTCAGGACCTCAGCTGATCAGTATCAAAAATTAAGTGTCTGATCAGACATGTTACTGTTCCTTTGTTTTTTTTTCTTTCTACTGAGCATCAAAAATACTTTGGTCATAGCTGATGATACACGAAACAGGGTAGAAGTATCCAGGATAGTGACTCCAAGTGACTTTGTGCTTTGCCCACATGCTTGAGGACTAAAGAGATGTCACATTCAGAATTGGAAAACATTTCCTACAGAGCAGGCTGACTTTCTCTTTTCCTACCCATTCACTTATTAAATAGGACATAGTTAACTCTTAGGATTATCAAAGCAGTTTTTTATCATTGCAGGAATTAAGACAGCAACATCTTAGTCACTCCTATTCACTGCCAAAACACAGTTAGATAACCTGAGGACTGGTACAGTTTGCTCTAAATACAATCATTTGTTTCTCTATAAGGGGATCTCTATGAAATTTAATGTTCTGTGAAAAATCGGAACAAAATATCTAATCAACATTCGTGGTCTTCACTTTAGTAACCAAAAAAAGAAAAAGGAAAAAAAATAAAAAAAGAAAAAAAAAGATCTGCAAAAATTGAAATATTTTATATAAGAATTATTTAAGTGTTGGATAATTGTTATTTTTTTGTTTTGCAGCAGTGCTTGGGAGGAGAGATACATATTAGTAAAGTGAAGGGCTGAAAAAAAAGAGGGTGAGGATGTGAAGAAGGAGCTAGGCCAAATAAATAGGGAAGATTTTTCTAAGTGAATGATGCAGAAGGTGGAGTGGGGGCAAACTTTCAAGGTCCAGTGTCTCCAGATTTGTTGACTTAAACTTCCACCTGTTTGCATTAATTGTGTTTCCTTTTGAGCTCATATGGGCAGTATTGATTAGGCCTTGAACCCCTGAAGTGGGTAAAACTCCCCAGTGTGAGGAAGGATGATGTGATACTCATCAGCCCTCTGCTTGCTTTCTCCAGCCACAGGATAGGCTTGCACAACTCTTGCTAATAGTTGTCCCTACTCCTTGAATTTGAAAAATTGCTAAGTTCTGCAGACATATAGCTTGTTACAGCTCGTGATTTGACTTATTCAATACTATGAACTGTATTCAACATTTTTTACCTTTGTTTGCAGCAAAGTCTCTGGAAACTGTTGCCATGGAAATGTGATTTGCTAGTCTCTTCCAAGAGTGTGTGCTTGGGGAGAGCTAGTGAGCTGCAACTTTCTTTCTGACTAACAAATAGGCTTCCAAACAGTATCAATGAAACTACCAGAAATTCCCTAATTATTTGTATGAAATCAGTATGATTGAGGTACATGACTGAACTCATGATGGACAGTTTCCAGGCCACGGCTGGACTTCTCTACATCACTCAGGCATCAGGCAGGATCTGAAGATCCCTATTCCCTTTCAAAGATAGTTACTCACATACAGCAGTAGCACAGGCTCTTTCATCATTGGGTTCTATATAATCTTTGCAAAGTCTTCCAAAAACTCTTCAGTTATTGATAATGTAAACCTTCATGTTGCAGGAGAATTATTTTCATTTATTCAGCTAACTACTCACTAGTGGATATGAAATTTATTTTGTGGAATGCAGAATAGTTATCAGGGATGTCAGTGCCTGCAGACATCTGAGATTGTGTTTACAGCTTCCTTCCTCAGATTTTGGTTCCTCTACAATATTTTATTTTAAATTCTTGACCTTTTCAATTTGCAAGAATTCATCTTTTTTTTAGCTTTCGAGTCTTTTTACTGTGACGTGAGAGGAACATGACAGTATACTTCCTTACTGGGAAACACTCAGGCACTTTCTGAAAGGCTGAATTTAAATTACTACTTTGCCTTCCTCGTAACATTTGGGAGTTTTCCTTGGCAGTCATAAAATGCAGCATGATGTAGCAGCATGTAAAGTAAAAAAACCATATGTTTTCCATAAGGCTTTGTATTTTGCTCGTGTTTATCTTGCTTCTTAAATTGATTTCAACTTCTACTACAAAACTCAATTGTCATATGTCATGATTCATGATGGCTTGTGAATATCTTTGTATAATAAAGCTCTTAAAAATGTAAAACCATTTTCTTCACTTTGTAGTACTTTACATCTAGTTTTCTTTTTAACAGAAGGAGATTTTTCTTTCAAGCACCTTTATTAATGTTATTGTCATAATTTTACATATGTCTTCAGGTTAAGACTACAGAGTGTTATCCAGCTGCTGAGTGGCTGACTCTTATGCATTCAAAGATCTAAACCTCATGCACACAGAAGCTGTCAAGCAGCACACTCATTTGTCCATGTATTCTGTAGAGTGTAGACCTCAAAGTCTAGTTTTACTTGGAAAAAATGACACTAAAAATTAGGTTGTGAACCTCCAGGTTCTTTGTGCTTTTCTTCTACCAATAAGTTCTGCAGACCATCATGGAGTTCTCCATATTCCTGATCAATAGCATGTGCACTATATGGCCACTGCACTCACAGTCTAGTATGAGGTATGTGAATCAACACACACTCTTCCTTATTTCTCCCATCTTGATTGATGGTAGGGCCAAGAGTTCATCTGAACAGGGAGGTGCAAATGAGCAGTTAATACGAGTGTAGGCACTGAGCCTACAATAAACCATGCTGCTGGGCAGGAGCAGAAAAATGAAACTATACTGGAGATTTGGTAATAATTTTTTTTCTCTGTCTTCTGTAAGAGAAAATGGACATCTTGAATGTGCCATATATTAGACAGATCATGGACTGGAAGTACTTTTTACTTCAAAGCATTTTTATACCTAAAGGCAAGGAAAAAACCTTAGCAAACTATTTTTCTCAGCTACTGAGGTTACAGATTGGGGAAACTCTTTAGTGAAGAAAGGTATTACCTAGAACTGTCCTTGTACACTTTTGAGGTGCATTCAGATTTTTGGCAAAGCATTGCTGTGTAACTATCCCTAAGCCTTTGTGTGAAAAAGAGGATACCATGTCCCAATGATAATACATTCCATTTGTTAGTATGTTTGCAAAATCAACCTATATAACAAATTTATATTCCATAATTTCCATAAAATTATTGTGGATCTGCACGCACTGAGGAGCCATCATAGCAGGTGTTCATAAACAAAGCGTTTTTTCATCCTAGCAATTTTTCACTGCCAAATATTTCAGACAAAGTTTGTCTATAGGAGGTTTGATAAGAAATACCAGTGCAAGGAGTAGATTTAGTTCCTGCTGCGTGTCTAAAAGAAGCAACAGAACCTCCAGGGAAGCACATGGAATAATAAAGCCAAGAAAGTGTAACCTTAGTCATCAACATAACCTTTAAAAAAAACCCCACACAAAAAACCTACACAAAAATCCTATGTACAAATAAAACTTTTGTCCAAAACACTTACTAGGCAGATGCTTTAATTATAAGCCAGGAAGTTTCTTCTGACTGTAGATTTCTCCTCATCTTGAAGAAACTATACTTGTGAACAAACTGCATTTTATGAAGGAAATATCTGATTTTTGTTCCTGAAAGAAACAGCCTGCAAAAACATCCTTCCTGAAGTCATCCCAGTTACTGAGATGGAAAGCTCTGGTTGTTTGAGTGAAAGCCTGCACTAGGTCTATGACAAATTCAGAGCAACTCTAAAGATTCAGAGCTTCAGAAATGTCAATGAACCTACCCACTTTACCTTGTCAGAGAACCTGATCTGCTCAGTCAAGCACAGGCAGTGCCTTAAGAGAATGGTAAGAATTTATTCCAAACGCAGATTGATGTTGCTTATTCAATTTTATCTGATGCTTTTTTCCACTTCTTTCTAAGGCCAGAACATCAAATTCCATCACTTTTACTTCTTGAGGGAAAAAATGAACTTTCACTTAAAGACACTGAGAAAGTTCTAATATAAAATACTTTAAGGTGACAGCTATATCTTCCCAAGTGGAATAGCCAATAGCACATTATTCTGTTATGGAGTAGAGGTAATTCTGGCACTGGTCCTAGCATTCCTATTCCCAAGGCTGCCAGCTTGTGCCACTACATTACTTAGCAACCATATGAAATGACAGGGATGTAAAAGAGCAAATATGTTGACTCAAAATGATTGGGAGAGTGAAAAAATTCCTCAGTCAGCTCCAAGGCATTCCAAAGGCCAACAGGAAGGGTGCAAGAGGGATATGAGAGATGTCTTGCGTTCTAGGGTTTCCCCAGTATGTAAAAAGCAGATTATAGCTGACATTTCTACACTTTTCTCCAAGTCCATTTACAATAAATATTTAAAAGCATGAAAAAAAAATCAAAAAACAAACCCTGAAGGAAAGAGATGGATTCATAATTCATCATAGGACTATAACTTGCACACAGAGAATGTGTGTCCTGAATGTGAATTGACAGTAATATCTTGCCAAATACAATACACCGTTGTACAAGGGTGGTACTGAAAAACATTTTCGCAGAGTTTAGAAGAAAAGCTTTGCTTCTTTTAATAGTTAGTAAAATTCACTTTGTTTCTTTACTTTTCTCCTTTTTTTCTTCCTGGATACACATTTTTTTTCTCCTTTCTCTTGTCAGACATCAGAATGTTCTTACACTGATCTAAGTAGTCTGTCCTATTGAAAATGAATTTTTAAAAAAGTTTCAGTGTTCAGTGATGCAATTGTACAACATGTGATTAGAACAATACTTCTTCAAATAGTTGCTAATTCATGAGGTATTTTCTCTTCCACTTTCTGGAGCATGTATTTCTTTCTGGATATTTGGAAAAAAAGATTTTTGCTTTCGTACTGAGGGGATTGTGCTATGCATTATGGCAATAAATTACTATCAGATACCAGTTTCCAAATTAGAACTAATTTCCATGACTAGATAAATTTTGGGTGACTTTTTCCTTAGGTAAGTACAGAATCAAGTGTAATCTGTAGTCTAATCAAAACCAACAAAATCAACAAGATCAAAAAGGCCCTGAGATAGTTTTTGGGGACATACACAATGATGATAATACATTCAGAGAGGACAACACCACTTCAGAAGAGATAAAGAAAGTTTTTGCATCAGTGTTCAGTGTAGAAAAACCTGGGGA
The DNA here is from genome assembly GCA_013398125.1 of Aegotheles bennettii. Lineage (NCBI taxonomy): Eukaryota > Metazoa > Chordata > Aves > Caprimulgiformes > Aegothelidae > Aegotheles > Aegotheles bennettii. The sequence goes on along the minus strand of VZRW01010018.1, from coordinate 425,181 downwards.
GATTCCCATGTTAAAATATTTTGGGGGATTAGGAGGTGGAGATTAATGAAGGATCAACCTGAAACTGAAGTAACAGTACCAGTAGGAGGTGATCATAGTAAGCAGAGATTGAATAAAACTAAGAAGTAGCTAAAGTAGCACAAGTCCCAGCAGTATTCAAGTATGAAATACTACAACTATAGATGTACCATGTATCTCACCTACCTTTTAATACCTGAAGACTTGAGAATGTCAAATGTGGTGACAATTTTTGAAAAGAAACTTTTCAGTGAGACATAGGGCAGTGCAGACCTGTAAACTTGCAGGCAAATTCACAGAGTTGTTGACAGTGAATTAGCTAAGACCTGAAAAATACGAGCTACTTGAGGAGAATCAATATGATTTCCACTAAGGGAAGTCCTATCTTACAAACTTATTTGAGTTCTTTTAAGAGTTCAAAACACTTGTGGATAAGAATGGTGTACTTGTTATACTCTGCTTGGATTTTCAAAAGGCTTTTCATAAAGTCTCAAGCAAAATACTTGTGGGGAAACTAAACAACAGAAACAGCAGGTCCTAACATGGGTAGATAAATGGTTAATAGATAGGAAAGAAGGTAGAAACAAATCATTAAATCTCACATACAGGAAAGCTGACAGTGATATTCCACAGAGATTGTTACTTGTAATGTTCAGCATATTAATAAGTGACCTGGAAAAGATAGTGAGCAGTGAGGTGACCATGTTTGCACACAATATAAGAATTCAAAGGTCAAGGCAGTAAGTATGAGAGCTGACTGTGAAGAATTACATCCTGGTCTTTAAAAATGACTGAGTAATAAAACAGTAGATTAAATAAATTAAAAAAGTGTTCTTTAGGGATAAATACAAAGTAATATATATGAGAAAATAAAAATAAACCTAACTTCACACATAAAATGATACGGTCCATACTGCCTGTTGCCACTGAATTCTTTGTAATTGTGACAGATGAAAATATTGGCTCAATGCTTGCTAGGAGTGAAAAAAAAAATGAATAATATATTTGATATTATGAAGAAAGGAATAGGGAAATGAAAAAAAAGAGCATCGTTCTGCCACTGTACAAAATCATAGTTTATGCACATCCCAGTTAACATGTGCCGTTCTGGGCTCTGCAAAAATGACACAGAGAAGATCAACAATTATGATAGGGAATAACTTCCTTAGAAGAACTACAAAACTACTTTGGAGGTAATAAGACAAAAATCATGCCTGATGCAGAGACTGTGGGTAGGGATTGACTGCTCGTTGTTTCTTTTAATACAAGAACTAGGTGCCATCAGATGGAGTCGGCAGAAGCCAGGCTCAGAACGAGCACCCCACCGTGGGTGTCAGACCTGCGGGATGATTTGCCAGGGGAAGTTTGGAGACAAAATATTTACATACATTTGAAGTAGACTGGACAAGCATATTGATAGGAGATCCAGACAATGTTAGCAAATAGTCATACTGCATCAGCTAGGACAGTATTAACAGAAAAGTAACATGTATGTTCTGAACCTGCTGTCCACTTACAGGCACTGTAGGAAACAGAATATTGTCTCTTACAGAATGCTGATGCTTGAACTGAAGTGTGTGACTGTACATGTTAACACATGCTGCTAATATGGAGCCATAGGAAATAATTTAGGTGGGGGTAAGATTAGACAGAGCTCACAGCTATCAGCATAACAGTACCTCAGATTTTTGTCTCTCAAGTCAAAGAAAATGTAAACCTGCTTTGGATAATGGTTTATGTACCTGACTGTAATAAGATTTGTTTGGAAACATTAGATAGTTTTGGAAGCCCTCACTGTTATATAGTTTCATGGCTCCACTTTGCTGAATGCATTCAATTATGATAGACTGAACTCATCTCTCCTATCTGTAGCAGTCTGGAAGTGTTTATTCTGAATTGTCACCCAGATTTTCAGGGTGAGAAATGGGAACTCCAGAGTGTGAGTCATTCTATCTTAACATAGATGTTGAAGAATTCATAAGAAAGGGAAAGCCTTGTTAAGTTAAACAAAAACAAAAAAAAAACGAACCAACAAACAAAAAAATCAAACCCAAAGACCCTAAACAAACTACATTTCTCAAACCATGACACTATACTTCTCTTGCTAATAACAATTCTGATTAGATAACTTGAAGTGAGGTATACTGCAGGTTATCTTTGTAGATCCATAGATCATCTGAAGGAAACAATGAAACCAAAAGATTTTCTGGTTGCTAAGGATTTGGCCATCAGGCTTGGAAAGTGCTCTTTGTCTCTCTATGTATATCAGGCATCTAAATAACAGCCACAGGAAAGCTGTTCTTGATGTACATAGCTAACAATAGGTAGCAAATAGTGAAGTTCTGCTGCTTTGTTTTGTACAAATGTTCAAAATTATTACAAAATCTTAAATCCTAAACTTTGTTTTCAATACATTTGAAAAAGAGATGTAAGTAAGTGATGTCCCAGTTTGAGCCAGGACAGAACTGTTTTTCTTTTAGTAATTTTAAATTTCAGTTAAGTCTCTTCTAAGTAATTGCACTTGCTGAAATTAACAGCATGTTTTTCAGTCAGTGTCTGCCTCTAGGCAGATAATGCTCAATGTTTATAGTTACTGTTGGAGAATGATATACTTCCATTCTTATGCTCAACAACTTCTGCTCTGGAAACAAAAGGGAGGAAGAGGGATCACACCTGTGGCCCTCCTACAGGGAGGAGTGGACCAGACAGGTGACACAAAAATGACCAAACGAAGTATTCCGTGCCATACGAGTCATGCTCGGTATAAATCTGAGAGATCATGAAGGTCAAGCTCTCTTTGTCCATGGCCAGCATCCTGGGAGGACTCCATCCATTTGTCTGCCTTTGATCCTGATGGACATATTCCTGACTCCATGTGTTCCTGCATTCAGCTCCCACCTGTCACTGAATCCAGGAGCTCAGTCATGGACCTTCCCAGGGCCTCCATGCAGCCTTGGTGGTAACATGGGTGTTACTGGGGGGCAGGGGTGGGGAGCGTGATATTGGCTTCGTATATATTTTATATATTTCATTATTTTCTTTTTCATTATTACTATTTCATTAAAGCTGTGTAATTTAATTTCCTACCTGTAAGTCTCCCTGCCTTATTCTCTTTCCTTTCCCCTTCTGTGAAGGGAGGGGTGTAATATGGAGCATCTGTCATTTGTTTAATTGCTGGCCCAGCGTTAAACCGTGACAAAGTGAACAAAGTATTTCTGCACATATTTAAGTCCCAGTGAATCAGAACTGAATAAGCAAGTGAAGTGTGTTGCTGGCTTGTGGCTTAAAGACTTCAGGGATATAACACAAGGTGTGAACGCAAACTCAGCATTCCCAGTAATTTTATTGCTCACAAATAGAGTGTAATAACATTTATAGTGCACTGCATTTATACTGGAATATTGATACCACTGTAACTAGATTTTTATAATCTCTTCTTTTACATAATAAATGCTTTCTGAATGGTTACAATCCATTTGTGAAGTTTCATCCCAGTTTACAGCCTGACACCAAATGATTTAACAGAGAAAACAAGTGCTCGCAAATATTGCTAACGTTTTCACTTATTTGTAAGCCTTAAGTGTAGTATCAATTTAAAAGTATATGATTTCCTTGGATACATCACAGTAGCAGGAAAAGTGAACAGATGATTACAGTGAAAAGAAGATAATTTCTCAGGCATGTTTGAGGCCTTTTTAGTGAAACTTCTCTGCACTGACAGTTTGTGATTATTAGTCTTTCACTAAATTGACTAAATGTTTCACTGTCATTTGTAAAAGTTCCAGTACAATTGACACTAAACCTCTGCAGTAACATTGCATGTCTCAGTGGTAAGGTTTGTAAGTTTATTCAGATAAGGGCTAGGCTGTGATAATAATAATAGCCACAACAGTGGCTCCTAGTAGGAATAATAAATACATCATTACTATTTTAACACTGCTGTAAGAGGAGTCGAAACAGTGATACAAGAGGCTGATTTATTTGCTATTATTATTTTTACACAAATAACAATGATCTTTTTACCTCTACAATTAGATTTCCCAGTGTTAACTTCTTTTTTAAACACATTACTTTTGTTAGTTAGGACTTGTCAAACTGCATCACCTCCAAACACATGGAAGAGAAATGATGTCATTTTCACTTTGGATGGACACTATGACCAGCTTGTTTCTTGAAAGAAAGAAATAGAAACCATTCAATTGATAGTTTCATGTGCCTTGACATGAACATTTTGGTGTTTCTGTGATCTTGTTTTTCAGAAGCTATTTTCAAATGGTAAGAATATTTCTGTTTTAAGCATAGTTCCTGTTGTTATACGTGGAATCCTAAGAGTAGGTATCTGGTAGTCTACTGTTACAAGTTGGCTATAAGCTTCAATATTTAGTGTTGATTCAGATATCTAAACACAGACATGATAAGGCATCATATGCCTCACAGTATCCCACTTAGACTCCAGGTACAAATTTAGGATACAGATAGCTCTCTCACAAGATGTGTGCTGTCACTATGCAGATGTCTGCTACAGCTTAAAAAATCTTACACTGCACTAGATGCCCAGTTAAACATGTAAGCTGTTTCCCAGCATTTGATGAAGCAGGTTGTAGTGGCATGAGGTACGCAGATGAAATCCTTTGCTGAGCCAGTGAACGACAATCAGTTGGCAAGTTACTGCTGTCTAGTTTTCAGGTAGGCAATCCAGAATCAAAGACAACAGTCAAAAACCCAGAACTTTCAAAGTAGCTGCCTGACACATCTGCAAGTCCATCAAAAAAAGCATGTAGAAAATTTAATATCACTTTTCTCTGGAAAAGGTAACACTTTTTCTAATTTAGTTCAGACACAAAATTAAATTCAGTACTCAGTCCCAAAAGGGTCAATAGGCCAGGAAAAGAGCGCAGTCTAAAAATATATTTTTTGTATTTCAATCTCAAGCAGCTTCTCTTGAATTTTTGAATTTCTAGGCTCTTAGCAATCAATGCTTGCATAGATATTTATGAGCTATTAACACAGATAAAAAACCAAATCAATTAAGAATGGAAAGCAATCAGCAAAACACTAATGAAAAAATTTCTAGTCCTAACTATTTATGTAAGACTTAATTCTGAATATTTATATAAGCAGTGTCAAATTCAATTGAAAGAGAGTAAGTCCCACAGATACAAGGCTGACTATAAAGGCCTGTAGGATACAGCTCTGCTGAGCCGATACAGTCTGCTTTTAAAAAATCAGCGACTAAACCTGGCATATGGAAAACCCATGTGACTCAACATTTGCTCAGAAAAGAGGAGAACCACACATGGCAACTAGTTTCCCAGGCAACTCTGAATATCTGGGAATAGATCCTAAAGAATGATTTTTGTCAGAGTCTTTGTCAGGAGCAAACTATTGTTATGCAATGGTAAGTTACAGAATGCTTTTCTATTTTAGCTAAACTAGATAATTTCTGCAATTTCTCACCAAATTCTTCCCAGATGGTTCCCAAATAAACTAGGTTGGAATGAGTTCCTTATGGATTCTTCTGGCTTTTCCAAATTTTTTTTAGTAGGTTTTTATATCAGTTTGTCTAGTTTTGGTAAGATAAGATTGCCCTCCTCCCACTCTTTCTCCCATTTTGTATTTACAATTGGAAGAGACTGTTTTCTAGGGCTCTTTTTCCTTTGCCAGAAAACGTGTCCTGTGGAAGTCTCTGATGGTGGTGACACTGAGTTAGGCATACTTCTGTTAGAATCTGGTTTAGAAGATCCTTTGAGAATATTTTGTCTCACAGCTCCAATATTACTATGTTTTTCCCTGAGGAAAATATATGAATAAGCACTGATAAAAATAAATCAAGTAAAAAATCACTGTAAGAACCAGTCATTACAGCTTAAGCACAGGGAGGAAGGTGCTCTGACAGATGAGAATCTGTCCTTTTAAAGTTTACTTTTCTTAGCAAAATTTTGCCTGAATCTGGCCTGTTGTTGACAAACAGCAATAGCTATAAGCCAGTTTTTGTTGAAAGGTTGAGGTACACAAACACACACACACACTACATCTACTACGTAGTTCATGAGCAGTGAATCTGATTTGTTCCCAGAAGACCTGATCATCAACATCCTGTGTTCTCTGATCTGTCCCGTATATCTGGGAACACTCATTCTAGAAAATCATTTAAGTGGACATGGAATTTAAGTTATTCATACACAGGAAGAAAAAGTGTCTGAATAAAACATTGATGTTGTGAGTTAACCCTGTTGGACAGATAAACACCACAGAGTTACTTGTTCATTTCCCTCTTCTAGTCCCAATGGGATAGGGGAAAGGGAAAGAAAGAAGAAAAAGAAGAAAATTTGAGGGTCAATATAAAGCTATCAGACAAAAAAATAGTAATAATTGTTAAATAAGTGGACGATAAGTGGAAGAGAGGAAAACAAAACAAAGTGAGGCAAATGCAGTCACTCACCATCTCCCATGGGTAGCCAGTTCCAGTGCAAAAGATGGGTAACCCCTAAAGCCCCTCTTTTCCTTTTTATTGCTGAGTGTGATATTATATGGTATGGAATATCTCTTTGGTTAGTTCAGGTCATCTGCACCATTGGGACCCCTCACAGTCTCTTGTGCACCCCTAATCTACTCACTGGGGAGGCAGAGTGAAGGTCTTGATTTTGTACACTGCTTTGGTCAAAAATCTAAGCCACAGCACCATATGAGCTGCTATGAAGAAAATTAAGAAGTAGTAAAAAACCAAGTGGTAGAAAACTAAGAAGTAGCCAGGCCCACTACAACTGAATAGATTATTGTTGGGTAGAAGGTTTGTTTAAGCAAAAAAGAATATCAAATATCTCACTGCCGGGATGTCTGCTCCTGTAAAGTCGCATGAGCTAGTCTGTATTTGAGTGATTCATGAGCAGCTGGATCTTTTTTTCCCAGATGTAGGTTGACAGGACATATATAGGCATTTTTAAATGAGTTTGGCATTCCAATTTTTTTTGCCTTAGCATTTCACAGGCAAGCCACCTACAAGGGTGACTAGAAAGACTGCTCATAGAAAACTTGATTAAGTACACCGTAGTTCAGTAAAAAACAAGTGATTTTTCCTTTACTGAAAATGGCTTCTATTTTTGACATTTCTCCAATCAAAGGAGTAGAAGTTAATAAAATAGATACAATTTTGAGTAGTCAAAAAAAATTCTTGCAAGCTAGCAATGGGATGATAATTCCTGTCATGAACCTTTGGTAGAAATAGCTATAAAGAATTCATATATTTGGAAAATTAAAAGGAATATAATTTTTTGTTGTTTTTTTGTGGGGGATAAATTAACATTTTTATGGTGTTACATACCTTCTACATAGAATGGCTACCAATACAAGCCTCTTGGTACAGTAAAATTAAAGAGTAGTTGTTTTCCATTAAAAGAAAAAAACCACAAAATAAATGAAAAAAGATGTTTTATTTTCTGCTTTAATGCATTCTCATTTTACCATAGTCTATTCAGATTGATTACTCCATAAACAGCATCATGTTTGAAAAGATTGAATCATAAGTAGTTGCTCTTCGATATGTCTGACCTGATAAAACACTGAGGAAATCTTTTCCTTTATATGAAATAGCTTAATGTTTGCTGTGTCAACAAAGATGTCTGAACAGTTGATACCTACATGAGTTTTCTTCAATAAAATATATTTTTAAAATACATCTATAAACTATACAGTACTCCTTTTACTTTTTGTTTTTGTTTTTCATAAAATGTTCAGTAGTCTTCCTGTCATTAAAATAGTAATTCTTCCATTCTGGTTACTATCTTTATTCAAAAAGTGTTCAAATGTTCAGAAATTAAATGTGGTAAAAGGAACTGGACCTAGATCTTTCCTGGAACCCATCTCATCACATAGAAGAATTATACCACAGACACACGGTTACTGCTGTTAAAGGTAAAGTGTATTAAGGTGTTGCTGTCCCATACATTTCTCACCAGTTTTCTGTTGACAGTCACAGCTGAGACTGGCATGCTAGGTGTGAGTTTTTTATCCAGATCACTCAGGTTAATATGGGTTTTCTATGAAGATTATTTCAGACATCCGAAAGACAGACAGCAGCAAACAGATGAAAGATGTTGATATCTCAAACTGACACTGTTGCTTATACAGCAGTTGCTTGATTATGTCATTTCATTTCAAAGACTTCAAGACACAGAAATTATGTCTCTGTCCACACAAATGAAACAAGGTGTATTCACTGAGGAGACCTGTAGAGATTATATTCTGAGAAATGTCAAGGGAAACAAATTCCCCACTGTCTTCTGGAAAGCCAGGGAAGACCAAGGGGTTATGCTGAAACGTCTTCCTTTTCCCTTTCCCTTTCCCTTTCCCTTTCCCTTTCCCTTTCCCTTTCCCTTTCCCTTCCTCCTCCCCTTCCTCTCCCCCCTTCTCCCTTCCCCCTTCCTCTCTTTTTTATTTTTCATTTTTAATGGAAAAAATTTGATATTAAAGCATGAATGTTCTCAGTATTAAGAACAAATTATTCATACTTTTTTTTGAGAAAAAAAGAAAGTATGGTATGGCATCACTATTTCCTAAGGAAACTTTCTTAGCTTTCTCAAATAAAACAGGATTTTTATTTTGTACTTGGTCTCCTATGGAGAATGGGACATAATGCATTTTCATATATAGAGAGAGTTATGAGTTATTTGAATCCTTGTTTTAGATTTCTTGATCTTTGCTTCTACTTTTTCAATAGATGGTTGGTGTTCTTTTCATCATTTACCAAGAAGTAAAGTAAGGTCTATATCTAATTTACCACTTGCATGTATTTATGCACTTTCACTCGCCTGTGGTGTTTACAATGGTGACAACATAGGGACACAGACACAGGAAGAGGCACACAGGTGATTACAAACAGCCTGTCATGTTGTCCAAACTGTAAATAGACCTGGTTTCACTTTAAGAACTAATTAAGTTGCTTTTATTCACTCCTTTGATCAGAGGGCCATTCAAAATCTTACTGCTTTGATCTTTCAGTATTTTCTTCTATTTTCTGTAGACAACTTAATAGCTATATTTTTTTGTTTCCTATAAAAGTTGTCTCTCATTTTAAATGGTTTTATTATAGCATTTGGCTTTTTGATCTTTTTAGAGTAAATGTCAGCTTTAATTGTGTTACACAAGGTAGATCAAACTTGGGTTTTATGGCATACATACACCTGTGGTTGCTGTGGGTATAATAAACCCTGAAACTTAATATTTGGGCAGCAATGTGGACATCAACCAGTCCAGTTCTGGAGGACGTGTGTCTCTGTTTTCACAGAGCTATATCTGGGTTAACACCCCTGCACTTCGGTGCAACACTGTTAGACTAGTGCCTGTTTCTGAGCATAGGCCGATAAATGTTAGGCCATTCTTTATGGGCTTAGCCCTGGATTCTCTTCCAGCTTGAAAAATTCAACAGTATATTAATTTTCTCCATGTAGACATCTTAAAATTCTTCTTGCAGAATAATTTCTGCATTTCCCATATCATTGTCATGGTCTTTTTCATCATGTAATCTAATTTGGATTCACCTTTCCCAAATTTCAGTGATGGCAGAGGACACTGTATGTCATTTAAGGACTTGTTACTGTAACATTCTGTTCAAGTAAGGAGTTTTCTGTTCTCTTTAATATTGTACTTCTGAGAAGAGGAGTTAGCTGTATGAAATAGCTTAACTTTGAAAGTTTAATTTTCTACAGAACTGCAGTAGATTAACTATGTTTCATAAAAATAGAGATATCACAATGACATTTGAAGAAAAAATAATGATGGTAAGTGAGGGGGTTTTATATTTTATTTTGTCATTCTCTGATGAGCACATAAGAAGTCTGACAGACTTCAAATATTAAATGCAAAGAGATTACAGAATTGTATTACAAATTATTATGCCCTAGCTGTCTGATATATGAAACAAAACAAAAAAGTTCCAGTTTCTGTAGAAAAAAAATGTTTTAATTTCTTCTTTCAGGGATATTAAGTCCTTTTTGACAGACATATTTTATATTTCAGATCTCTACAGAGATAGTGTATTTTTTCTAAAGATATACACTATGCTTGTCTAGTGATTTAAAAGAGAAGTAATGTTTGGTAGATAGATCTGAGATGTAGGAATAAAAGATCATATTTCAAAAAAACCCTTGTTCTAAAGTTTAATCACTTATGAAATAAAATTATTAATGCAAACAATCACACTTTCCTGAAATGCAAATTATCACTGAACTTTAACACAAACTGAATTTTATAGTAACTGAATATTTGTAAGATAATAAAAGTATACATCGATGATATATTTTCAAAGAGTTTATTAATATGTAAGATAAGGTCAAAAGCTGTTAAAAGAAGTAGTTCATCATTAGAGTCAGGTAGATGAGAAGGTTGACCTTAAACATGGCTTTCAAGCCACAGTTATATTAGGAAGTGCAAGTTTTCTCTGTAAAATCCTTGTAACATCAGACATAAAAAGCAATAAGCAAGTCATAAACTAACGTATAACATAGTTTTACAAGTGTTCAGTAAACCGCTTGTGTGCATTATTCTATTTTCAATTTAGTTGATTAAATCAGTTAAATGCAGTGTAGTCCAATGGACTCAGGTTACGTATCTTTTACAGAAACAGGGCACATATGAGATTACTGAAAGACAAACATGCTTTGTGGTAACTGCCCCAAACCACAGGAGCATAAATTTCTTGCTTAAATAGATCAGAACTCTTCAGTTCTCCTCTGCCTTACAGTAATGTTGCATTATTACTAGCTTTCAGTATAGAAACAAATATACAAGATGGCATCAGATTTAAGTCCTCCTAGGTTTGTTCTCTCAACAAGTAAATACAAAGAAGCACAAACACAATAAAAACAAATGTGCACGATAGTCTTCATTAAGCATGATACCTCTGCCTTCTATTAAGTTGCTATTTCCATTTCCAGTGACATTGCTTAAGCTCAGACAGTTAGTACAACCATTGCTCTGGTGAGGCTGTGGCTACACCAGCTCTTCTACTTGCACAAACTTGCAAATTTCCCATCAAGTGCACACGTCTTCAATAAACCCTAAGACATAATGACCACGTATAACTTCACAGAGACAGTCATCCTCTGGGCTACGATTTTGCTATCAGTAAAGAAACAAGGCTGTTAAAATCAGATGGTTGGCATAATGCTCTGTAATAAGAGTTGCTATCAGATGTACAGATAAGCTTTTCAACACAAAATACTAATTGATCTCATGTCCAAGAAATCTAAAATGATTGCTAATTCATCTACGACGTTTAGAAGTGCTCCAAAAAACAAATTGTGTTCTGCCTTTGTAATAGAATTTTTTTGTGCAAAGAATAAGCAGAAGGGAAAATAACCATACATAACCTACCGTTAGTATTTTTTTCTAAACAGGTAACAGTTATGCCTAAAAATTGAAACTTGCATCAAGACTTAAACATATGTTCTCAGATAATGAAGGTTAACCACTCAACTTTCATTATAAAAATAGATTTCCTGTTGAAGAAAACATTAACATTGTAGTTTATCACTTACACTGTTACCACTGATTAATGCAAGTATGCTGCATCTTTTGAAAATATTTTCTTCAACTAGCTGGCACCAGGAATGGTTTAGAAGAACCCAGAACAAAGGTGTAATTGGCTGCGTGTAAAGGAACACATACTACCAATGATCAAATAGTTCCCATTAGAAGGTATATGACTTTATAGATTAGATTTAGTAAATGCCAAAATTAGGTAAAGAAAATACTTAGACTACTTTATCCCCCAGTGGAAGAGAATGAGGTTTAACTTTTTTATTTAAAAAATATCAAAAAGCTACTTTTATAACAATTATGGCATGCACTTGAGACACACTAATCACAAAAAAAAACATTTTATAGAATCAAAAATAAAAATAAAAATCCAGAAAGATACTACTGAGAGATGAATTTGCAAAATATGCCATTTATCCTTCAAAAGTGATCTAACTTGTGACACATTGGTAACATGCAGCAACTGTTGTATGTTATGGGAATGGTCCCCTAATTAGTTTTGTCATTAAAATTCATTTAAAACCATTTTGTTCTTGATATTTCTTAATTATTCCAATGGCACATTCAGTTGCCTCCAGATGGCTTTAAGCAGGATAAACAGCACTGAGAAACTTTCCTAATAGCATTCTACTCTGATTGCTATTATCATTCATGCAATATCCAGTTTCTCTATATTAATTTCAACATAATTAAGTAACAAAAGGCAAGAAATTCCTTTGGTGATATTTTGGTTTTGGAAGAAGTATCTTCCAACTGCAAAGATGTGCAGTAAGAAAAATCAGCAATATCAAAATCTGAACAGGGAATGAAATTTCTACTGGAAGATTTCGAAATGAGCTTCTAATATATGCCAATGGTTTGATTACTGATTGCTGTATTCACATGGAAAATTTAAAACTGATAGGTTAACATATTTCTTTCCAAAAAAAGTATTCAACTAACTTGTTCAATGACAATTGTATTGACATGTTGAGCTAGGTTCTGTTAGGTCCATTAGTGTTATGCACTTCTTGACATTTAACTTAAGAAAGCTGCATCTTGTGAGGGTGGTGAGACACTGGTAAAGGTTACCCAGAGAAGTTGGGAATACCCCGTCCCTGGAAGTGTTCAAGGCCAGGTTGGATGGGGCAACCTGGTCTAATGAAAGGTGTCCCTTCCCATGGCAGGGGGGTTGAAACTAGATGATCTTTAAGGTCCCTTCCAACCCAAACCATTTTATGTTTCTATGCTTCTATGATTCATTTCAATAAAATGAAAAATACAGATGAAAACTGCCAGGATCATGCAGGTGAGACACTACATGTTTCCATAACGAAAAAAACACTTTATTTTTGTGAAAATAGAATTTTCTGGTCCAGTGATCAGTCTCCTAATGGGAGAGTATTCCATATTTCTCTCTTCACATCTGAACGTATTTTGGTTTAACTGTGACAGTATTTGGACAACTTCTATATGTTTGGGAATCTATTGAAAATCTAAACCTCTGTTAGGCAGGCAGACAGACTGATCTGGTCATCAGTCTTTAACATGCACCCTTATACTTTGACTGAGGGAACCAAGATAAGGTAGATTTAAACTGGACATGTTTTTTAACTTAACTGTATTATATCAGCCTCTCTCTCAAATTCTTCTATCATCATGCTTATATTTGTTTTAGCCCAAGGTTGCCTGTGAGACGGGAGCTTTCTTTGAGTATAGAGAAATGCACTGATTTACTTGTTCTTGAAAAAGCTAGTAGAGAGTTTGAGCTAGTTTTATTATCCATTTCCCAGCTGCTTCAAAAAATGAGTCATCAGTATGATGACCTGGTTTTTTGTCTTTCTTAAAAGAAGCAAACAGGAAACTCCAAATCTGAAAACACATCGTACAGAGTGTTTCAAAAAGATGGACACAGTTTGAAATCATTATATCTCTGCAACCACGAACTGGCCGTGAATGAAATTCTTCCCACCTCATAGTGAGGGGCATAGAGTTTCATAGAATCATAGAATGGTTCAGGTTAGAAGTGACCTTAAAGATCACCTAGTTCCAACCCCTCTGCCATGGGCAGAGACAACTCCCACTGGACCAGGTTGCTCAGAGCCCCATCCAACCTGACCTTGAACATTTCCAGGGAGGGGACATCCACAACCTCCCTGCGTAACCTGTTCCAGTGTCTTACAACCTGCACAATAAAGAACTTTTTAATATCCAGTCTAAATCTAACTTCCTTTAGTTTGAAACCATTCCCCCTTGTTCCATCACCACATGTCCTCATAAAAAGTCCATCTCCAGCTTTCTTGTAGGCCCCCTTCAGGTACTGGAAGGTTGCTATGAGGTCTCCCTGGTGCCTTCTCTTCATAGGAAAGCTGCTCTGGCCCCCTGATCATCTTCATGGACCTCTCTGGACTTGCTCCAACAGTTCCATGTTCTTCTTATGTTGGCAGATCCCAGAGCTGGACACGGTACTCCAGGTGAAGCCTCACAAGAGTGGGAAAGGGAAAGAGAATCACTTGCCTCGACCTGCTGGTCACACTTTTATACAGCCCAGGATACTGTTGGCTTTTTGGGCTACAAGTGCATGTAGCTGGCTCATGCTGAGCTTCTCATCAAACAACACCCCCAAGTCCTTCTCCTCAGTGCTGTTCTCAATACATTCTCCACCTAGACTGTATTTGTGCATAGGATTGCCCCAAGTCAGGTGCAGGACCTTGCATTTGTCCTTGTTGAACTTCATTCAGTCTGCATGGGCCCACTTCTCAACCCTGTCAAGGTCCCTCTTGGATGACATCCCTTCCCTCCAGTGTGTCAACCGCACCACACATCTTGGTGGTGTTGTCAAACTTGTTGAGAGTGCACTCAATTCCACCATCCATGTCACTGACAAAGATGTTAAAGAGAACCAGTCCCAAAACTGACCCCTGAGGAATGCCACTTGTTACTTATCTCCACTTGGACATCAAGCTGTTGAACACAATTCTTTGTGTGCAACTATCCAGCCAATTCCTTACCCACTGAGTGGTCCATCCATCAAATCCATGCCTCTCTAATTTAGAGACAAGGATGTTGTGAGGGACAGTATCAAATGCATTGCACAGGTCCAGATAGATGACATTGGTTGCTGAAATGATTTCAAATGTTATTTCAATTGTTGTTTCAAATAGTTACTGCTAGATGTCTCTCCCAGTGCATAAACAGCCCCTAGCCTCAGTGATTAGCAAGATGGTGACTCCATAACACAAGGCGTTGGGTCCATCTTTTTTAAACACCCTGTATTTTAAAGCTTTCTAGCTGGGAAATTTCAATAAACCAGAATCTTTTGTTGTCTGAGTATAGAAGAGAACTTGTAATGACAGGTGAAGAGGACTTCTCCAAATAAGCACTTCATAATTTTATGTATTTGGGAGGAGCTTCTAAGAAATTACAGCTTGAGTAAAAAGAGATAGTGGAAGGAAATGCATACAAAGAAGCAAGAAACTGATACCTTTTCTGATCTCATTTCCGACCTAACTAGCACTTTGTGTAAAAACCTGTCCTGCGTATTATCTAACTTCCATTACATATTCGACAACTTTCCAGGAGCTCCAGCACCTCATGCTTAGAAAAGCCCCTTTTACTACTGGTATCAATACACATCTAACCCCTAGCTTTTTACACTGACATCCTTGAGCAACCTCCTTCTCAGTTTGAGCAAGTGCCTAGTATCTTGTGAGCACATTGTTCTGCATCTCATTTTTCAAGTGGTTTTCCTCTCTCTTCTCAATGCATACATTGAAATTTGAGTTTAAATGCACAGTTACAAATTAGGTCATTGATGAATTTACTTAAGTGTTGCATGTGGAATGGACAAAACTCAGGGGCTGTATCCAAGGAATCTGATTTTCATGACTCTCATATATGTAACTTTAAGTATGAAAGGAATCCCTCAGACACCTGAGAGGATGACAGCATGTGACAAGCACGATAGAGAAGACTTAAACTGAGTTTTAGGAAATTACAAGAGGGAAAGGAAAAATAGAGAATTAGGGACATACACAGATCTCTTAATAAAGTTCAATATCGTTTTGTGCTGTCCTTGTAAAAACACCCTATTCTCCCTTTTAACAAGTTAAAAAATTACTGAACACACAGAGGTGTGTACAGAAATAACATAAAATTTGTTTGATTCTAAAAAGAGGTTAAAAGCATAAAGTTATAAGCAGACATGGCTTAAATATACTGAAGAAAAAAAGAGCTTTAAAAAAGCTAATTCACATTAACAGAATTAGAAATACAGGAAGCTTTAAATACTGAATAAAGTTAGTTTAGTGAAAAATGCCAATAGCTGGTACATAATACAAGAAAAGTAGTATATCAGATCAGGGCCAGACATGTTATGAAGATGATATCGTTAATATTGTCACAGCACAAACATTTAGTTTTCTCCATATTATTTATCTATTTAAGACACTGACTTATTTTTGATATTTCTTTAAATAATTTAGCAAATAATTAGATAAACAAAATAAAAATACAATTAGAGTCTTCTGAAAAAATGGAAGCATTGAGATAGAAATGAGAGCTCTCAGTAATTTTAACAATCAGATGAAATAAAACTGCTGATGTGGGTGAAGAGCCGTATCCAATAGAAAAACAAAAAAAAAAAAAAAAAAAAAAGAAAGAGAAAAAGAAATTCCATTAATTATGGTTCTGAAATATTCTCTTATTTATTAAATGAAGTTTATTCACAGTCTATAGGGCCAGAGCTATTTTTTCAGAATTATAGTAATGTCTGCTTCAGCTAAAAAGAAGAAGGAGTACTAAAATTAATCAGTGGTGGAAGGAACAGAACATAGTGCACAGTTAACATCTGTCTGATTGCCTACACGTCTGAGGTCATTTTGTCCATCTCTCAACCCAAAGCAGAATTGTGCTGTACTCTTCTCTGGTAGGTCAGGAAGCCCCAGAGGAATTTGCAGGCAAAGAGCTTGCTTTTCTATATTCTCTGCTTCAAAACATTCAGCAATTCATCTGAGACCTACCAGATAGATAGGAAGAGAAGTATTAAGTCAAAGCGTGAATCAGTGGGAGACCATATTCCTCTGAAAAGGTTTAGATAGTGACTGTTCACAGAAAACTTATTTAGAATAAAATGACTGGATATTTCAAACAGAGTTTTGCTTTTATTAGTTGACATGCAGGTTTCAGTATGTGATGTCTTTGCTACCACACAAAGCATGGATCATACAAAAACCTCAAACTGATACACAGCTACTTATTCCACTATCACAACTGGATTTTTTTTTAGCAAATACTATCTATTGATATTCTCTTTTCAGCAGGGACTGCTGAGACACAAACGTTTCCTCAGGATTAATGGCAAGTTAGAACACCTGAATTCTGGAGCATGTTTTGTCTTACAAGATATTTATGTTAGCAAAGCAATGCTGCCAAATTTTCTCCGTTCAAGTATAATTTAACATGTTACTAGCCTTTCTTCAGCCATCTAGAATCACTACAAAAAAAAGATTTGCTGGGATGGTGAGGGATAAAAAATGGCCCTTCACCTGTCTGAAATGGAAAATTACACCTGGGAAAGGAGATCAACAGGGTAAAAGGTACTTGAACAAAACATGCTGAAGCCCATTCAACCTTTCCAAAACTGAGCATCTTTTCTTAGAAAGCCACTGTCAGCCTCCTGACTACTAAATATATCAAGTCTGCTGCAAAGCAGACAGCTAGAGCCTGCAGAAAAGTTTAGAAATTTGTAAAGAGGGTAGATTAAATATTTTGAGAAAAAGGAAAAACATACATTAAAAAATATCTGGGCCTTTTTGCAGTAAGTTCTTTTGAAAACTAAAAATGTTACCTGAATCTAATTTCTCTTGTGAGGGATTCTGGTTCAGGTGACACAGCAGAGTACTACTAGAGTATTAATGAGGCTTAGTTAACCAACTAAAATATACTGATCATTCTTTAGCTTCTGAAATGCACAGTATAAACAAGAATTATAAGAATGGACACCTAATTAGTTCAAAGATATTTCTGACAGTCTATTGTTATTGTAACTAGGCAGGCCAAGGTTTGTTAACTAGTTTGTCTCCCAAAAACATATTATACCAATAAAAGAAACCAAAGACAACAGATAGCTTTGTTTTTTAGTTATTTAAAACTTGTAAATACTGCAGACTTGAAGAGTTTTACTTAAACATACCTGGCAGGGAGAGTATCACAAAGAAAGTAACAGTAAGCTCAGGGTTATTTTTAAGGCAGCTTTTGGAAACCATTACCTTGCATTTGCTGCTCTGACACGTGTTTCCATGGAAGCAGGACTAGACATAGACACAGCCACTACCAGATGAGGCAATTTCAGCTGCCAGTTTCTGGTTCTCAGCTCTGTTTCTATGACAACCAGCCCCGGAGCCATGAAAAGGAGGTGAGATATTTAAAACACTACAGTAGTCTTAATAAATATCTGCTTGCTATGTATACACACCATAGACCATCTACATCTCCAATTACAAAAATGTTGCTCAAAGTAACAGTGAAAATACATCCCGATATCAGCTACTATCTCCCTGAGCAGTTTCAAGGAGAAAGAGCAGATTGTTTCAAAGAGCTGGTTTCATCCTAATATCTGAGAGGGGGAGGGAGGGTTATTCTCTATTTTCAAAATGAAGACAGAGATAGACAAAGATACTGTGCTAAATATATTACACTCTTTCTCAAGAAAAACATAATCTCTTTCTATATTTGGTGTCATTCTGCTATAAAAATGAATCAAAATCCTCTTGAAAGAGTGACAGTGTGGCAGACGGGATATTGAACAACTGAAGATGGTATTCAGGGTGCACGTAAATGTTGGGACAGCAACTGCCCTTTTCCTATGTTAAATCTCATGCTTTTTGACTAGTTACATATATCTTTTGGTCTCACGTAGGCAAGGCCCATCCTCCTCTATCTGCAGTCTTTGAGAGAAAGGTACAGAGGCATCATTTCCCATGCCAGCAGGTACATGGTAAAATAGACAGCCATAGACCAGCAATCAGCTCATCCTAATCCCGCCTGCGGTTTGAGTCTGTTCCTCTCCCTTATACAAAACCCTTGAGCTAGACAGATTCCAAAAATGAGAGTGAAAAAGACAAATCTGTTTATCTTGTTAAGAAGAGAAGCTTTAATAAGACACCCTCTGGGAATAAGGGGAGGTGGATTTGTGTGTATGAATTACTATATGAATGCAGTAATACATGTTAAGCAGAGGTTGTGCTGTCCTGTCTCAGAACACTGAAAACCCAAAGGGTACATACCATTCCTGGTTCAGCTTGCTGGAAAAGGAAGAAGAATGGGTGATAAATTGAACAAATGTCACCAAGCCTACAATACTGTAGAAACAACATCATCTCCATTATGTACTGCCTATGTCAAGAGAAAATGCTTGATCTCAGTGACGGTACAGAAAATAAGTAGATAACTAACAAAATTAGAATAAAAAGCTAAAAAGCAAATAATAAAACCAGATTATCAAAAGGTAGACTAAAATTTAGTACTAGTGTTCAGAGCAGAGCAGTATTTATGCTATTCTGCCTCCCAGAGGTGTTTAATTACCATAATACAAGGATGACATAGGGTAATAGAATTAAGAGAAGTTTGTCCATGGTGTCTCACATTGTGAAAACTTCATTTTCAAATTTACATGATAGAAATCAAGCTTACTAGTGACTCTTGCATGATGAAAACTGATCAGATGGGTCCACAACTTAATGAACTCATGAAGTCTTTAATTCAATCAGTTATAGATATTCACAAGATATTCAATAGTCTTTTAGGAAACTCATTACATATCAACAAAGGAGGATTTGAAGGGAATTGTATGTTCAGTTAATAAAAATATTTGGGTTCTTGGAAAGGTTAACAGAAATACAAAACTTAGAATGCTATTCAAAGAAATTTACATGTACAAGCAAAACTGAGGTTAAGAACGAACCTTCTTTATTCCCACTTCAAAATTGCTCTTAATGCAGTTATAGCTGTCTGTCTTGAGTCACTGAAGAAGAAATTGATAAACCAGCAAAGAAGCGGCAATTGTTGCACTTACCACAGGAGATCGGGACTTCAATACTGGTAAGAAATCCAACCAAGGATTCACACCAACTCAGAAACATCAAAACATTAAAAATGTTAGCAAAGTTAAGAAGATGTTACTTGATTTGTCCAAGAAATAATAATTCACTGACTGTATTTTTAAACATATGCATAAATGACCATCCTGCTCCTTGCTAGTCTCTGTCATGTGTCTTAGTAGCCATCAGTCAGTTGAATTTCCATGGAGATTGCCATACCCTTGAAGTATTCCAACATAAACTGAATCAAGATGAGGCAAACCAGATATGACTATTTTATTCTCTATGGTATTCTAACTCAGGAGATATAATTTTTAAAATAATCAGCCCAAGACGCAACATCTTTCCACCATAAGGAGAGAAATTTTGTGGTAGTTAAGAAAGAATTATGTAGAGAGCAAAAGTCAGATCAAAGCACTAATTCTTTAGAGAATGAAAAAATTACAGGTTAGGACCCAGGTCCTTAAGTATAAGAAGGCTGCAGAGAAGCCAGAATTACATTGAATAACATTCTACCAGAAAGAAGTTCAGAAACTGCACTAACACAAAACCTGAGGATCCTTACATTTGCCTGCAGAACACTGACAAATGCAGGAGGGTAACAGGTCCACATAGAAAAGGAGACAATGCCCACATCCATGGAATGACACTCCTGAGCTTGCCTTCAGGCATAAGCAGGCTGAAAGCAAGCCTTAGAGCACACTGTGAGGAAACCATTGCTGAGTATATGAAGCAATGGCAGCACATGGTATTGAAAATGCAGTAGCATGGGGTGAAGATAAGATTACTCAAGACTGTCATTCATGTTTAGAAGCATAGAACATCACTTTACTGCAGCACAGATAGATCCGTGGAAGAGGAGACACGATCTGTCATGCACAGCTTTACAGCTTTTACAAAAAGCTCCAGGAAAACCAGAAATGAACTGACCAGTTTTATGAATGCAACTAGAAAGAACAGTTCTCACTCCAGTGTTTGCCAGGTCTTAAAAAAAAAGAGTGTCAAAAAAGGTTCCCATGTGCTAAACGAGAGATAAGCTGTGTATGCCAGTTAGCTAAATTGTTTAAATGGGATCAGAAAGAAATCTCAGAATCCTGAAGTAATGGCATGTGTCACATCTGCCTACAGAAATACGCCCATGGAGAGCACTTGAAGAAGGGTGAAGCTTGCACATATATATGGTCAGTAACTGCTCTGAGTAGAAGTTCTGGGTAGGTACACTCTTACACGCATTCTAAATTAATTCTTCTCAACAATATATATAACTAAAATATGTAGAAGTCATATGGGAAATCAGTTGATTCTCTAAATTTAAGAAAGTAGAAAATGTGAAATGTAAGGAAAAGGGATGAAAATCATACAATATGTACACCCACACTTAGGTTATTCAGTTATTCACTGCAATTAGAGATAAATCAGAAGAGTTTCAGTTCATTTCTGAGTCCAAGGTTAACAGACCTGCAATTAAAAAGCTGTAGCAGTAATAAACATTATGGTCTATCTTCTATCATGTTTTATTGTTATGCACAAGCAGAATATGGTCCTTTTGACTCATATGTTTTAAGTAAGCACAGTTATGGGGATCTAAGGACAGCATTTTTAAACAAAACTACTATTAGCCCAGGGCACTGTACAAATTTGAATATTTTATTTGTTCATTATTCTTTTAAATAGCATTTTAAAAAAACGTACTCCAGTTTTTTCAATCCCTCCACTGAATCATAAAAAGAGGAACATTATGTTAAAACTATTATCTTTCCCAAAAGAAATGAAAGAATTTTAGTTTTCTCTTTGTTGTCATGACTTAAAAGCAGATGAGCAGCTGTTGACACTGCAGAAAACAGGACAAAACATAATCAGGTTAGACATGTGATAGTCTATGTGTTAAACTCAACAAATTCATTCAGTGAAAGAGACTATCTTTCGTTTCTATAGTTCCTTTTCAGGAATCAGAAAACAAGTTGCCAGGAAAGATGCATTTTTGTAATGTTTCACCTTTGTATCTAAATAAAGTCTCATTTCAGTCTTTTAGGTTGTCGGTAGTTGTTGTAGTATCATGCTGAAAGGATTACTGAATGTTAGTCATCCAAAGAGAGCTTTAGGCCACTTTCCCATACTGCAGTAGCTACAGAAGTAAGAGCTGACTCGTGTGTCCATGTCTTCTTGTAAGATCATGAAGTCCTGCAACTTATGCTGTGCCTCTGTAAGCCCTAGGCAAAACAAATAGGCTCCTTTATCAGGAGAAAGAGTGCATTTGAAAATGATTCTTTTCTGTCTTAAGCAAAAGTAATATCCTGAGTCGATAATGTGAAAAATAAGATGGTTTCCTCAACAAAGGTCCCATTCTGTAAGAGTTGTGTGTATTTCTCCCTGTGTCAAATTTTCCTTCTTTCTACAGTAGACACAATTTTAAGCAGCTTGAGGACATTTCATTATGACAGGCTGTTTTGTTTAATCTAGTAAATTCAGATTTTTTAAATACAAATTATTTTCCTTTAATATTGAAGATACAGAATTATTTTTCACAAATGTTCAATCTTAGGTATTATCAGGAAATCCAGAAATGAAAGGAAAGCCAGATGCCTAACTGTGCACCCTTGATTGTTGCAAAACAGAGTAAGAAAACTTCACATAGTCATTTCTGAGTTTTCACAAGAATTTGTAGGGTTACTCTGTATCAGAATCCACCTATGCAAAGCAACCTCAATTGTTGTTATGCTTAATGACAACTTCACTATAAAACTCTTCCAGAAAAACTTATTTTCACTAAAAAAGGTCTATTCATCAATATCAACATATTAAATTACTATATTTGTAATTTATAAAAATTCAGATTAGCCATATTTAATATTTTTAATTTTTGTTTTAGAGATGATCGTATTTTGCTTTAAATTTCCTCCTCAATTTATCATTTCTTTAAGAAAAATTCTTAAAACAAAAAAAATCTCTTTTTTTTTTTTTACATTCTCAGTGGTTTTAAAATACTTAGATTATTTTTATCAGTTTTCCAATTTGCTAGGAATCTTAAATTGATTTGCTTTCATTAACCATCTTAACACATTTATTTAGAAATCTAAGAGTTTACAGTGAACAGAGGGAGACAGTTCTTTTTACCCAGCAGTAATTTCACCTGCCTGTATCTTACATGGAGGAGTCAGAAAGACCTCCTTCAGACAGTGTATATTTTTAAAAAGAAATTCAAGAAGTTGGCCTGAGAAAGTGTCCATACATAAAATATTGTTAAGTCCTCTAATACCTACCATTATTCTTATTTACCTTTGATCTTTTGCAGTCAGTTTTCTGAAGAGTGTTTTTCCACCATGGTAACAGCCACACAATCAAACAGAGCTTTAGACATGCTTCTATTTTAAATTTATGTTTTATCTACATACATATTAACCCTGTGTTACTTAAAGTTCTGAAAAAATTATGCTTGACATAATGCAGTGCAATTGTCCGAAGAGATTGTATTCATTCATACATCTGGACTTCTATAGATGACTGGGTAACAGATTCCCTACTAAATAAATAAAATATTTCAAAATATTCAGAACAGATAATCATTCTGTGCTAACAATGCAACAAGACTTTTTTTTTTTAATTTTTTATAGAAGAAAAAAAAATGTACTCCATCCTGAAACAATCAGTAGTTTCAAAATGTTCATGTAGCATATACAAGATCCAATCCCTGCCATGTCTATTTCAACAGAAAAATTTAAACATCTTATCATAACACTTAGCATTTCTGACTATATTTATTTTCCGCATCCATAACTGTTTGACTTTTTTCATACAGTAGACTAATGAGATCAGCTGCTGAGATCAGTAGACTAATGAGATCCCTCTGTACTCAGCACTGATGAGGCCACACGTCAAGTACGGTGTTTGGTTTTGGTCCCCTCGCATCAAAAAAGACATCGAGGTGCTGGAGCGTGTCCAGAGAAGGGCAACAAAGCTGGTGAAGGGACTAGAAAATATGTCTTATGTGGAACAACTGAGGGAACTGGAGTTGTTCAGTCTGGACAAGAGGAGGCTCAGGGGGGACCTCATCACTCTCTACAACTCCCTGAAAGGAGATTGTAGTGAGGCAGGGCTCAGTCTGTTCTGCTGTGCCCATAGTGAAAGGATGAGAGGAAATGGTTTTTAATTGCAGCAGGGGAGATTCAGGTTAGACGTTAGGAAAAGATTTTTCACTGTAAGGGTGATTGGGTATTGGAATAGGTTACCCAGGGCAGTGGTAGAGTTTCCGCCCCTGGAGGTGTTCAAGATGTTTCTGGATGTGGTGCTGGGTGATACGGTTTAGTGGTGATGTAGGTAGGCAGTTGGACTGGATGATCTTGAAGGTTTCTTCCAACCTCAATGATTCTATGATTTGATGATTCTATGATTCTAAAGATTATGCATCTATGCACTGAAAAGTTGTACAGGTTCAATTCTCCTGCACAGCCTAAGTGAATATTTGAACCAAAATGCTACTGGTCGATAGATAAAGACCCTTTTCTCACACTGTTCACATCTATTTTTGATTTTCTCTATAACTCCATTCTGCACTTGAGAGAGATGCTCAGTGAAGATTTCATCACAGCAAATATGCAGGGAAAAAAAGATTATTCCAGGAAACTGACAACCTATTCCAAAAAACAATTATTTCAAAAAATAATGATTTCCATAAGAATATGGAGCAAAAAGAGAGTTCTATGTATGAATAACTTCTTTTTTTGGATGGTTTGCATTTTTTTTCAATGTTGCATTCCTTCTCAACACAAGAAAATATGTAAGAAAAGTAGAAAGGAAAACCCAAAAGTAATTCTTGCTTTAGTACACCTAAAGCCAAATTACTCAACATAAGGAAATCATCTAGCTTAAGTTGCAATTAATCATATTTGTAATAATTAGTAGTAGAAACTCATAGCAAAATGCTTCATTTATGATTGCCAGGCTATGCAACATTCATTGCTTTCTTTTTGTTTTATGAAAGTATATACCCTAATTTGAATAACTGATTTAAAGGTATAAAATGGATATTTTTTATATATGAAATGCTATATTAAGTCAATAGAATTAGGAAGCAAATCTAATCATACAAATACAAGGAAACTGTATGATCTTCAACATTTCATGTTCCTTTAAGCATGAGTTGAAATGCCACCAGTATTTATGACTGAGCTTTGGTAAACTGCGTAAAAGAGAAGGAACAGCAGAAGCAGAGTACAGATTTAAATAAAGGTCTAGTTATTAAAAAATTCTTTGTAGTGAAGGCTGATAAAATTTATATCTGATTGTTCTTGGGAAGCATTTTGTTTACCACCGACACTATTTTTGTTTGTTTCTGAGCAAGTAAAATTTTTCAGTATGTTTGGGTTATTCTGTAGAGTTATCTGTATTGAACTTCACCTTTAACTCAATTGTATGTGAAGCACCATTCTGAAAAATGCCAAAATCTTTAATTTCTACAGAGTATGTTTTGTGGGGTGGGTGTCAGCCTACCAGCTTCTGGGGAGCGGCCAGCATGTTTGGGATGTCTTTCATTCCACATGATTTTCCTCATGATCATTTCCGGGGAACTAAGAATACGACACTGTGAGAGGGATGGGGGAGGGGGGTGTTCTGCTACTCTTTCCTGTCATTTTTTTTATTTTTGTTGGCTTCCAGTACAACCTTTCTCAAATACCATGATCTAGAGAATTCAGGAAAAGCTGTAAGATTAAACTCCAGTCACACAGATGGAGAAGATTAAAATCTCTTCCACATCTAATCTAGCAGCTTGGTCAACATTGGCAAAGAATGCAAAAGCAGTATTGTGAAAGCTGTCACTGGTGGGTAAATGCCGTCTCAAATTTCTCTCAGAATTTTTAAGTTCAGTCAGCCAGTTTGACACCTGACTTTGATAGCACAATCTGTCAAAGGAGAATTAGTCATATAGGCTTCATTAAAAATCAAGGTTAACAGAATTCATTCTGCACCTGCTAGTCACTTTAGAGTCAGTATTTCACTTGCAAGACAACCCTTAGAGACACTGTAAGGTTAGAATGGCCTCCTAAAATTTGGAGTAAGAAATAACAAATACTTCCTGAGGTGCAAGCCTTGTGAAGGGTACAGATGGCACGTTTACAGGCTATCAAGTTTATTCGTAATGTAAGAAGAGTCCACCAAAATCAGTGAAAATACATACCGTTTTATTTCACTGTGGATCAAGCTTGTTATAAAACTATGTTCCCATTCAATATAAGTAAAGCAATAGTTGCAAAAAATCTCTTTCTTTCAACATATTTATTGTAGCTTTGTGGAGGAATCAATTCATAAATGTAAGAAGAAAAATATTTGTCTTTAAAGAAAATAGATTTGTCTTTTTTTGAATGACATAAGCAGCATCACTTGCAACACAGTAAGACTGTGTTTCTCTTGGAAATGTTTTAGAAGTATCTGTGAGAATGAAAAGGATCCAGACAAGGAAATTTCTGGGTCACTGACTCCAGTTCTGGTTATTATAAGTACCTATATATTTTAATAAATTTTATAAAGATGAAGGTTTCATCTAAAAATTACTTACTTCTTTTATTACATCAGCTCATATTTAATTGCACCATACCCTCTATGTTTTGATGACTTTCTTTTAATTTCCATCCTACATCTATTAAAGGAATTTATATCTGTTTCTTACTGTGTTATTACTGTTTTTATCTAAAAAAAAGTATTCTCTCTAGTGATGCTTATCTTCCTGATGTAGCTAGTAAACACTGGGAAGAGAATCATTAAATTTTAGTCAATTCTATGGCTATAAAAATGAATGTTGTATACAGTAAGACAAAATATTAGATCTTGAGTGTTTCTGAATCACTCAGTCCTGAAAGGCTCTATGTACTCTTAACTTCTATGAATCACAGAATCACAGAATCTAAGGGGTTGGAAGGGACCTCGAAAGATCATCTAGTCCACCCCCCCTGCCAGAGCAGGGTCACCTAGAGTACATCACACAGGAACGCATCCAGGCGGGTTTTGAATGTCTGCAGTGAAGGAGACTCCACAACCTCTCTGGGCAGCCTGTTCCAGTGCTCTGGCACTCTCACAGTGAAAAAGTTTTTCCTGATATTTACATGGAACCTCCTATGCTCCAGTTTAAAACCATTGCCCCTTGTCCTATCATTAGTCATTACTGACAAAAGCTTGGCTCCATCATCCTGACACTCACCCTTTACATATTTGTAAACATGGATGAGGTCACCCCTCAGCCTCCTTTTCTCCAAGCTAAAGAGACCCAGCTCCCTCAGCCTCTCCTCATAAGGGAGATGTTCCACGCCCTT
>VZRW01010018.1:219766-397834 GCA_013398125.1 Aegotheles bennettii | reverse complement strand
ACTCTCTGACTTCTTCCCTTTAACCAGTTCTTGATCCACCCCACTACCTGATCACCAAACCCATACTTTATCAGCTTATCCACGAGGATGCTGTGGGAGACAGTGTCAAATGCCTTACTGAAATCGAGATAAACCACATCTACCGCTCTACCATCATCTCTCCACCTAGTTATTTCCTCATAGAAGGCTATAAGGTTGGTCAAACATGACTTACCCTTGGTAAAGCCATGTTGACTGCTCTTAATGACCCCCTCATCCTTGATATGCCTAGAGATAGTGCCAAGAACAAGTTGTTCCATCACCTTTTCAGGGATGGAAGTGAGGCTGACCGGTCTGTAGTTACCCGGGTCCTCCTTCTTGCCCTTCTTGTAGACTGGAGTGACATTTGCTATCCTCCAGTCCTTAGGCACCTCTCCTGTTGCCCATGACTTACCAAAGATGATGGAGAGTGGCTTAGCAAATGAACAGCTCTTTCCAGTGATGTCTTCTCTCCAAAGCTCATTTATCTGATGCACTGGTGGTCCCAGTGTGCTTACAGAAAGTTCCCCAGCTCTGGCTCCTTCTCTGGCAGTTTCCAAGAGGTCATTCAAATATTGTGGTTGTAGAAACATGTTTTCACATACTTCAACTATATTTACTGCAATAACAGTTTGACAATATCTTTGCAATATATCTTGCATGTTTTTTGTGCAAATGTGTAAGTAGCTAAGAAATTATCAGTAAAGTGCAGAGCAGTATCTTCATAAAAAAGTCCCTAGTTAAAAATCCTTATATGAAATTTCTACCAACAATTATAATTCTCCTAAGAATCTAAATACACCTCTGTGTTTTCAGTTTTAAGTTTATAAACTGAGGAGATACTGTGCCTCTGTTTTGTTTTATTTTTAGAAAGTTTTATCCTAGGAAATTATTTTGTCTTTCCTTGTAAGTGGATTACAGCTATAAAAAAAGATGTTTTATTTTGTAGTGTTGTTTGCCTTAATTTCTTAATGAAAAAAATCAAGAAATCCTTCTTCAAAGTGCAGAGAGTGCACAGCACTGAGTTAGAATACCTTGTATGTCCCTGCATGTACACACAGCATGCACAGCAGAGAAACTTAGATAGTTTGGAAATGCCATGTGCTTTCTATTATGCATTCTCAATATTCCAGAAAAATTTAAAAAAAAAAAGAAAAAGAAAATAAAAGGAAAATCTTGCAGATGCCATGTATCAAATCAGCTCAGAGCCAAGACAGTAAAAATTCAAGGGACAAAAGCACAGGAGAATCATCTGGATTATGGAGGTGATCAGAAAAAAAGTAAAATACATGTGTACTCAGAAGTTGATGCGTCACTCAGATGTCAGATCCCCCTCCTGGATCTATGGTAGCTAATGGGAAAGACCACAATTTTAAAAGTAGCTGATATAACATAATGTGTTCTAGGGAGAACTTCAGGGAAGTCTGTGACAGAGTGTCTCTCACTCACACACTACTGAATCTTAGACATGTACTTAAGTGCCAAGAGATTTAATGGGGAGACTAATCCTCTTGGAGAAAGAGAAAGGAAGAACTGAATGACTATGCCATTTCAACTGATATTCTGAAGGCTTTCTTTGGAATGGCAGGCAAGGCTATATCTGTGATTTTTATCATGCACTTCACTTCCTATTTAGGAAAGAATTAAAGTTCTGCTGTATTTTCCAAAGGTCTTCAGATCATTGCAATGCAAACCGTATAATGTAACTAAGTTACATTGTCTCAGAAATAAAGTCAGGATACAATATGTAACCTGAAGTATAGAAATGTCAATATGACTAATATGGAACTTTTAAAGAGAAGTGGATGGAGAACATTTAAGAAATATTCATAAATATTACAAATGGAATATTTGGTATGTGTAGCCAATCCTGGGATATTACATAACTCTTTCTCTTTAATTTCAATTAAACTTTGTTATTAAGAAATACATTGCAATTTTCACTTATAATAAACAATATATCATATGCGGTATATTCTGAAAAGAACATTTTTTATGTTACATTTCATCAGAACATCTATACTTGTGTAGATTTCAAGTCCATGTGATCATCTGGTCTCATCTCCTATGTACATAGGCTTTCAGATTTTCTCAGAGTAGCTGTTCTAATTTTAATTACCCCACATTAATTACTTCCAAAGCTGAATTTGTCTTACTCCAGTATTTATTCACTATGTCTTATTATACCTTTCCTGCAAGCTGAAAAACTTCCCTCTCTCAGATCTTTCTTCTAACGGTGAGTATATATAACTAACCCTCAGTTTTCTTTTTAATAAGTTGAGTAGACAGAACTCCTTAAATCACAAGCCTTGTCTTCTAGTCTTTTTTTCTGTTTAATTCTATTGCCCTCCAAGACTGTTGGTAAGGATTTTAAAGAGAAACAAACCAAGGAAGACCTGGTAGAAATGAGTCAAACTAGTGAATGTCTAGCCATTTAATACTACTATCAGTTCTGTCAGAGTAATTTTTCAGTTTGATGTGTACTTACTTCACTCCATACAATGCAAGCTCTCAGATCAAAATATCATGCAATAATGAACTGAAGTATGCACTATCAGACTAGCAGCCTTTACTAAGTGGACCTATAAATATGTTTAAAATGTAACACACTTGCTTGAAAAGACCTCATTTCCATGAAACCACCGCAATTGACATTAGCTACATTTTTAGCAAAAAATTCTTTGGTAAGCTAAGATGCATGAAAAATAGAAGCTTAATAGAGCTGAACAGATAATTACCCCAACGTCCTCCTCCTTTTTACAAAAATAAATGTTCTATAATGCTTCAAACACTGTATAACTCACAGTGTCTCACAGAACAGTTTTGCCAGTGTTGGAAGTGTTCAACTTCATTAGAGATGGAAAGCTTATGACAGAAAGAAAGATAGAAATAAAGAAAGCCTGCAGTGATAAAATTTAGAGGTTGTCTTGCCAGGAAAGTTCCTAAACATCCGCTGTTTAGCTGTAATGAAATGTTCAGTATTTCCATGGGACCATAACTCAGATCCAGGAATTTATCACTCTTTCAAAATCTTCTGTGAAGTTACAGTCTGCCTACACACTGAGTGGAAGTCTTTAGCCAATGTGAAGAGTGATTGAGAAAGTTATTTTTCTTTAAAAGCCTGTAGTCTCAGTTGTCCTTACCATTCCTCTTGGAATTTCAATAGAATAGCTACTCTGATCAAAGATTGATGTCTTGTTCCTTTCACACCATCTGGTACTAGAAAAAAACTTGACATCTCAGCATTAAGAAATTTTACTGTTTTTCTTAAATACGTTGTACTTCTCTACCATATCAGTTTTGTGGACAGCTTCCTTCTGAAAAAAGTGGAAGGCAAAGAGAAGCAAGAAAGTCTCAGGAAATTGTTCTCTTACTTCAATATTTTAATTATTAGAAAATCAGACAGGTTTGTCAGAAGAATAGTCACTCTTCAGTTATGAGTAACCAGTAGTTTTAATTAACTAGAAGTCTTAAGACTGCCTGGTTTTTAGAACTAGAAGTAGTTTTAAGGCTTCAGAAAACAAGCACATTCCAATGCATCAGGAATGGCTTAGTGAGTCATGTTATATAGTCCCACATTAGTAAAATCAATTTATGAGTAGCAGGAAAGAACAAACTGGAAGTAGCATTTCATTCAGGAATTCCACCTGTGTTCATACATTGGTTCCCCACTCCAGCAGACTGATGACTCTGGTATTGCTTTTCACTCTGTGGTGCCAATAGCTAAAATATCACACTGAACTATTCACCACAGATCACTACTCTGGATGAACCAACTCAAAGAAGTTGTCTCTGTTTAAAGAAACATTTTTTACATTTTTAACTCTGTTCATTAAACTGTATTCCTTACACAGCATTCTTCCATTAATAAATACTACTAGCAGTATAGCAGTGTAACAGTATAGTGTATCCACCAAACCAACTAAATTTAAAAAACCTATAAGGCAGAGAAAGCGATAAATTAGGGAGTCCTTAATTAATTACTTACTTTTGGGGACTAATATACAACCATGCAGTTAGGAAAAAATACAAAAAAATAAAGATGTTAAAAATACAGAAAATCATGTATTTTCCCAAGTGGATATACATACCAGGTATAGAATCATAGAATCATAGTAGAGGCAAATTTGAATGCAGTATCACAGATAAATGAAATCTAAGATTATGTTCTTGAATAATCCTTCACATTGCTCAAGTCATAACTTGCAGTGAGCCATTACAGTATATGTTAGATTATCATTTTAAGAAATACTGTTACTGAGTATCACAGAAGGTGGCCTTTTTTGTGTCACATGTAAGTTACATAAAATTGAACAAATAAGGACATAAAAATTACAAACCTTATACCAATGGGACTAATATCGGCATCATATTCAGAAATTTGTATCAATAGTGTTGATTTATGTAAGCTGCAACTAATTAATATCTCAATGATGTTATTCCACAACAGCCATTTACAATAAACCAGAAAAAATGTCTCCTTTAATGATCAATGTTACAGAAGAAAAATATGTGCATAACCAGACTAGAATAAACTAAAGTTCAACTCAATCACAACCCACAAAGCTTTTATATTGGGCCTTCTGGACTGTCTTGAATAGCATAACTAGACATGCAGTGTTCCTAGAAGTTTCTTATACCTTCAGGGCATGTGCTTCCTCTCAATATGCCTCCATGGTCCCGTGAAAATTCCTCATGTATTTAATACTTTGCAATCCTATTCTATATCTTTAGGGTTATGCTAGAACCATAAAAACTCCATAATTTAATTAGGAAGGGACTTTCAGATATCATCTAATCCTAGCCCTTGTTCAAAATAGGTCTGACTAGATCAGTGTGTTCAAGACACCTAGTAAAGTTTCAAATGTTTCCAAGGATGGAAATTTCATCACCTCTCTGGGCAACGTGTTCCAGTGTTTAACCACCAATAAAGCCCGGTGAGGTTTTCAATTTGTTGGATTGAAATGCTGTTAAACTCCCTCATGACAATGTTCTGAAAGGGTTTTTAAGAATTTTTACATGACGTTCGTTCAGGTGTTGTAACATGAAGAAATGTGAGTCTTTATTAATTGATGTTTTAACAGTGGAATACCACATTGTTGAATAACTTATGTATTTAATATGTAAATTCATGTATTTGGGGTTTGGATTATGAAAAACAGCTAAGAGGGGTGTTTTCTGGAATTTCTCTCAAGACAGTATCTGTAATATCTACCAAACATATTCTTCAAAACAACGTGAGGAAAACATTCAGTTAGTAAGATTTTTACTTTGCAAGATTACTTCCTTGATTTTATTAATATAGAACTTTTTCTACTCATTTTCTGCTGAAGTAAACCCAGAAATAATTTTACTGAACTGTTGCCCATCTATTCTCACTCCAGTCTGATAAGCTGCAGCAGAAAAAATAACAGGTACTAGGTCAAGCATGGGTTGATTAGCAGTAACTCATCTTTTCAGAACACAAAAAAACTTTATTTATTCTCTATATTGTCTTCTCTTGCTGCACTGTTACTGGATGAGTGGCATCAATATACTTCAACTAACATAAAGATGTAACAGAATCACTCAAATAGAAAATTGTAAATTAATTTTATAGTCTCTGAAACTCACTGAAGTCAGTGGGAAGGTCAGGCCTCATGTTAGCATTTAGAAGATGAAATTGATTTAAGGGTGTAAGGTTGAAAATCAACACTGGATTTCATAAGCTTTACAATGGTCATGATACTTGACAGTAATTGATCTCCTCATTATTTTTTTCACCTTAGCCAAGACATTTTAACTAAAATAAATTCTGTTTCTGTTCATTCCAAACTGCTTTTCAACATCTGTTTACTTTTTATTTTTCTTTTTTCTGCTTCAGCTAGTATACCTTCTCATAGAAGAAATAGCTTATTTCAAAACGTTTTTGCTACCATCTTTGTTTCAATGCTACAACACATTTCCAGATCTATTGAAACACCAAGTAAATCTTTTAATGGAGAAATTAATGAATGTCCTTGCTGCATAGGCAAGGCTTCACTACAGGGTATTAATTTGTTTTCCACAATTATACATATTGCAAGTAATACAAAAAGCTATTAATACAGTCCTTTTATACTGCTGGAAGTCATTTTTAGCTTTGATGACGTCAAGCATTAGCGTCACAATGATCACTATATTAATACAGATTAATATATAAATATATATTCCTGCTTTAATGCTCTCTATTCTATTCCTATTTGTCTAAAGAAAAAGAATACTTAATTATGCTCACACTCTTCATAGTACTAATTTTAGACAGCCCCATATTTAAAGGCACTGAAGAACTAACCATGATTATTCTAGTCTCTCACCACATAGATTTCCCACTCAGATAATCAGGGATAATTTATAACCAGTATATAAAACTTCTTCCACCATTAAACTAAAATAGGTTTGACATTCTAAAAGGATTTAAGTTTACAGTGGTTCTGCCTCTCATTAGCATGAAAGTTGTTGTGTACCTGAAAATCCCAACAGTTTATCTCAAGTTGCTGTATAATTGTGGTAATTTTACTCAGGCATTGACAACTAGTCAGAATGAATCTAGTGCCTGTTTTAGGTCACTGCCAGTAATTCAAGAGCTCTGATTTTATTCTGTTCTCTAGTGCTGCTCTGGTGTGACTTTCTGTTCCTCCTCTATCCTGCTTGCTTCTGGATCTAAGACCTATCTCAGATTTAGAAGGATGATGCTCATAGCAAGCAGTGAATCAGGCAACACCTGAGATCCTACCTGAATGTTCAGACTTGTTTTTTCTGTACTGTTAAATTTATACCACAGTCCCAGGCTTGGTGCTGTTCTGCGTCATATATTTTTCCAGATAATTTCTTGTTGTGGCTTGAAGGTTGACATGGGCCAGGGAGTTAAGACACACACTCACTATACAACATTTTGAGGCTGTTCTCTTGTTTTGAAGGGGAAAAGATTATAATATTGCTAGCTGTCC
Source organism: Aegotheles bennettii (assembly GCA_013398125.1). NCBI lineage: Eukaryota > Metazoa > Chordata > Aves > Caprimulgiformes > Aegothelidae > Aegotheles > Aegotheles bennettii. The sequence goes on along the minus strand of VZRW01010018.1, from coordinate 390,848 downwards.
TTAGTACAGTGTTAGTAATAGTACTTGAAGTGTTTGTAACTGGGAGGACTGAAAAAATTTATATTGTGTGAAAAAAAATTACCATAATAGATGTTGAACAGCCCTAAATGCCTACAGCCCAGGCTTAGGTACCCATCTGATATAACAGGAAATCGTTTGCTTTTTACAGTAGCTTCATGCTGATTTGAAATCCTGCCAAGAATATAGAAGACATGAACACAACTTCCTCAACATAAGAATTCACTGCTTTTTGCATCTCAGAAAATTGCCATAGTCACTTAAAGTTCAATAGTCTAGAGGGAGAGCCCCAGCACTGATCAGCATGCTATCCTGGAAGGTACAAGTTTGAGGAAGGAATTTAACATACCTCTGACATGAAGTGCCATGGCCAGCTCCCTGCTCTGCCTACCACAAGGACTTCCACCCAGGCAGGCAGCTGGGGCTGTAATATGATTCACACAGACATTTATCACAAGTGCAAGAGGTAAATTCTGTCAGGCACTCTTGGCTGTCCTAGGCATTGTCCCATGCAAACAATTCTAGGAAATGAAACTTTATAGTTGGTGAAATTTTCCGTGTTGCTTAGGAAATAAAAGCGATTAGTTCAAGATTGTGAATTCCCTTCCTGGAGCCAGTGCTACGACACTCAAAATGATAAAGTCTAAATACTTTGTAAATGTGGGCCTAAATTATCAGGGAAGGTGGGGAATCCTGAGTTATGGGAATGCTTAGGTTAGCCTTTATATTAGGCATGAAGAAGGCTTGTTGCCTGTGTCATGGATGCCATAATAATACCCCATGGTATCATAATGCCATGGAAAGTCATGGATGCCATAATAATACCCCATAGAAAATCAGTATATCCTGAGCTTTTCAGGTGGTGCACATGCTAACTAGCCATATAACAGTTCTCACTCTGTCTGTGATCAAGTCAACACTGAAAAACATTACAACAAATGTAACTGCATTAACCAAAGACCTACAGCAAATATCCAGTGCTTAAGGCATTCACCAAAAGGATAAGATATTCAAGTTTGTGTCTGTTTCATAAATCTGGAAGCTTCTGCCCCTCTAATAGTGCTCTAAGGTTTGGCTATTAGCTTTAAAACAGAGAGAACAGCCAATTTTAAGCATAGTCGTGCTCTATGTATATCAAAATAGAAGTGTTCAGGTTTAAAATGGACAGGACAATTTGATCTTAACAGGAGGCTTGAGTGTATTCTCTAAAAAAATTTTATGTCCTTAAACAGTCAAAGCATTTAAGCAGCTAAAAGGCTAAGCAGCAGGTGAATTGGGAATTATGAACATCAGTGGCATTGAATACTGGGTTTCAGTAGCTAATGAGACTTTCAGGTATTATCAGTTTTGCCTCTGCTTCCTATGAAAAACTGTATTTCTGACAAGTGATTCACAATGGGGATCTAGTCATGTATTGTAATATACCTAACAGGTTAACTTTGTCACTGTATTTGCAATTGCTACAATGACACAAATGTCTAGGCAGTTCTGATATACAGCTTTTAAATAGTTTCATCCTTCAGTTATAAAGTCTGATATAATGGGTTTAGATTATGATCGATCTATACGAAATTATTGGGAAAAATATTTATGCCAATAACATTATTTTCCTAATTCAAACTACTTATTTACAGAATATATGATAAATAACTGAATCATTTAATCTAAAAATTTGCTAATGCTAATATTTATGTGTGACTAAAACATTATTTCATGTGAGTGTGTCTATATGCAAGGTGTTTTATACAGAGAATAAATAGCCCATTGACTGTTAATAGAAAAAGCGATACAGGTTTTAGCACAGAAATACATTTTCCAGGGTTTCTTTTTCTAGCTTGGTCAAATCACGAGCCTACAATATGATAGATAAATATAAAATTATTATCATCCTGCAACACCATGGAGCCATTATGTGGACTGGGAAAACAAATGATAGCCACTATGACTAAATAGTTTTCTAAACCAAACCACACCTGTTTTAACCACACTTTTCACTAGCATTATCTTTTTGAAGTTTTCAATAGAGTCAGTCATGTTGTGTTATGCTACCTGACTCTTAACATGATCTGATGGAGGAACAAAATGACACAAGGTGTTTGCAATGCATCAGTCAGAAAATCAAAGACTAGAAAAGCATCAACAGCAAAATAATTCATAATGAGTCTATTCTTCAGTTTGTGGATTGGGTAAATGCATTTCTATACTTTATAAACCTGCATTTTCAGTAGTATCTTACAGCGAGAGATCCAAACCAGGAAAATATTTTTATGACTTTTTTTGTGTAGGAAACACCACTTTACTAACTCATGGATGTTTCAATACGTAATTTATGTGCGTTTTGACACTGGTTTAAGAAAGCCCATATATGCAAGCTACATTCTGGCCTACTTAAGGCAGTTTTGAGGTATGATTTTCTATGCATTTAAGTCCATTGGAAGCTGTGTTTCGATCTAGAACTGAATAATATATGTGTGGGATTGTATTGCTCCTCATTAATTCATTTTACAGTAAATTTTACTGTTTACAAGAGGTTAAAAGTAGGAACTTAAAAAATAAAAATTATTTAATTTGTAGTTTGAAAGAGCTAATTAGACCCTGTAGAAATTTTATAAGTGAAATGAATTGCAGTTTTAAATTAAGATATAAAATTCAAGAAAATATTTACCCCTGTAAGAAAACCAATTAGATGGGTGATTGAACATGTAATAAAGGAAGAAGACAACTTTGACTGCCCATTCAGTGGCTAAACAAAAACATCTGCTGTGAATGAAAATGCAATATATTACTGCAAAAAAAAGGAAAATTGAAACCAACACAACTTGGACTATAGATGAGAAGAAATACAGAAAAAAAAAGATAAAAAGAAATCTAAGATCATAAAGAAAAAATAATTATTATCAGAGCTAAAGACATCACAATTAGTAGCCAAAAAATTAACACTAGAAAAGCTATAGACATGTTATTCAATAAAGATTGTAAAATTGAGAACTAATGTAGAAAAAGCAGTAGTGTTGCATAAAAATGTGTTATAAAGAAAAGTTTTTCTGGGTCTGTGAGTACACAGGACAACATTAGACAGATGTTTAAATCAGGTAGATGCTCCGGAAAGTTAAAATTGTATTGATATTGCTCAAAGACTGAAAGTGTTTATTTATTTCAATCACAAATTCAGTCTAGGCAGCTATTTCCAACCTTTGTGGCCTATACTTCTTTGGTCTCACTTGAGACACTGTATTTTTATTTTGGTTTCAAATTAAGTGATGATTCTTCAAAAATGAAAAACTAAAACAACTATCTTGATGTATGCATCAATTTTTGTCTTCTTTTTGTAATTTAAAAAATTTACCAAGTGCTATGTTCTTATTAATTACTTGATCATAATTATTAAGGATAACTAATTTTTTCAAATGTTAAAAATTCTTTCAAAATTAATCATCTGAATGGTTTTGGTGTTTCTCTTTTGATGCTTTAGATAGGATGCACTATACTTAAATACAAACATCTCAAAACAGATTCAGACTACGTACTCTTCTAGAGTGTCTAAGCACTTTAATATATTGAACAGTCCAGTACTTTCCTCAAAAACTCCTTGACCATTTATATGGTAAAAGCACCTGCATGTACAGTGGTGTTTTCCCTAAGGAGATAACAACCAACTTCCCTTCCAGACTTCCTTCACAGTCTTTCTTTCTTACATCTAAGTGCAGAGGAGTAGGACATTGACAAAACCACACTGATGTGGTATTTACCTTGTTTTTCCGTAGTGGTTTCCTGGTTGTCTAAGAAGCAGAATATCTAGTTTCTGTTACTCAGGTCAAGGTTTATGAATGATTTATCAAGTAAATTATGGTTGTCCCAGGTGACTTCATTTCCTACTCCACCACCTCTTCTCTGTATCAAGGGTAATGGGTGAGAAAAGAGGCATACAGAGAGCCTGACACAAGCAGCTGGGATGGCAGTGGAATTCCAGAAGACTTTCATGTCTGTGCATATTGCATTAGACTGTCATCTGAGTTGTTATAAGTTATTTTGTATTCTGGGACAAAAAGAGGATATAGTCTCCACGGGCTGTGTTATAGCCATTATGCAAAATTCAGATTCTCTCTTACTTGTTGTCTCTGTGAACATTTGAGTCTCTCATTTCTAGTGAACAGTTAGCCTGATGGAGTACTAGGCTATATAATGGTCTTTCCTGGCACAAGAGAATTAGAGGTTCAATCTCTTTTCCCTGCATACTGAGGAGCATTTGCTATTCTTTTTCTTGTCTTTTTGGGTGAGTTCTCCAACAACTGACCTACTAGATAGAATCTGGGTATCTTCAAAGAGAACTAGGTGAACTGGAACTTAATGTAGTAGGAGCAACCATTACTTCTTATTAATTTTATATGCATTCAGTGGTAGATAAGATTCATCAACTTTATATTCTACAGTTAATAGAGCAAGAGATAAGTACTTCCAGAAAGTGATCCACCTCATTTTATGATTCCGTCTCATCCTCCAGAAATATTTATTACATATATATTGTATAATGGGTAGGTAGATACACAGAAAAATTAACATTATAGGCTTAGTTTTGTGCAACTGTGATTAGCAGAGAGGAATTCATATCCTAACTAAAGCAGACTGAGATACTCAGAGATACCTCAGTCACCTACCAGTTTAGTGGAGAAAGAAGTACCCAGATTAGGAGATTAGGACCTCCTTCTACAAAACAAGAGAGACCTTCAGCAGTTATCCTAGATCGACTTGATTACTCCTTTTCTTCCTTGTCACACTTGTTCTTCCCCTCCACCAAACTCAGAGTGGGGCTGGTATCTAAGTCAATTCAAGAAGTCCTTAATTTGTATAATTAAAAGACAGAGAATTGATTCTTAGTAACAAAGGATCTTTCTCCACTCTGCTTTTGCTGTTCACATGTGAGGACCAAAAATTTCTTCTGAGGGTTATACCACAGTAAAATGCACGAAGAAACTGATAGTATCATCTAAAACAAGTTAATGAACAATCTAAGCAGCTTACTGTATTCATACATCTGAAAGATTTTATCAGGGGTATGCATGTCTGCACACTCATGGCTGGAGATCCTGAGAATCCTCTTCTTCAGGGAGAATCTGGTCAAGAGCAATTCTGCTGAAGGCAGCAAGGGAAAATGGATGTAGTTGGCAGTTGGCGTGAGTGAGAAATGGAGCCTAATATATTTATTCTGAAATGCCTTACTATTGTGATGAGCCAATAACAACGTCATAAATAATTGCATTCATTTTTTATCAAAATTCATAAAAATAAATTGTATTGGGTATCTGTGGCAGGGTGCTGGCATTGGGAGGATGGCAAAGGTGGTCTCTGTGAGAAAAGGCCAGGGCTGACCCATGCTATACATGGCCACTCCAGAAGACACAGCTGAGGCCCTCAGCCCAGGTAGTGGTGGCCTGTGGGAAAACGTGTTTAAGAAAGGACAGAAGTTGCTGGGGGTAGGGGAGGGAGGGCAGGAAAGAGTGGTAAACAGCAGAAGGAACTCCAAATTCAGAGAAAAGGAAAGGAAAGAGGTGCTCCAGGCTCTGGAGCAGAGATTTCTCTGCAGCCCACGGAGGGAGCAGTTAGGTGTTTCTGAAGGAACTGTGGCCCATGGAGACACCATGCAGGTGTAGGGGAAAAGTGTGAGGAAGAGAAAGAAGCTGCAAGGAGGAACTGTTATGGACTGACCGACTGTAACCCCCATTCCCCATCCTTCTCATGCTGCTTGGTGGGAGCAGAAGGTAGAGGAGTTGGGAGGGAAGGATTGAAGTTGAGTCTGAAAACAGACAGGGAGAAAGGTGTCTTTTTATTTTTTTTGTCTACATTTCTCACTACCCAAATCTACTTTAAATGGTAATAAATTAGATTAATTTTCACCAAGTTGAGTCTCTTTTGCCCATGATAGTAAATGATAAGCAATCTCCCTTTGTTTTCTCAGCCCAAGAACTTTTCATTATATTTTTGACCCAGCATAGTGGGAGTGGGTGAGCATCTGGGTGGACATTCAGCCTTTAGCCAAGATCAACCCACCTCAGCAATAAAGACATTCATGTTGCCTATGTGCCAAGTTGCTTTGAAAGTCACTGAAAATGCTTAAACTTACTTTCTAGATATGGTGAAAGGAATTCTTTTGAAACCCTTCTCACATTAGTTTAAACCATTGTCATTATGAGTTTCCAAGATGATGCAATGGGTATGAGAGTGAATGGGAAAAGGGAAATCTATAAAAAGTCTGCTAAAAAAAGCCTAAGACAAACCAAGTTATCTGTACTGTCATGTTCTTGAAATAAAACTCCATCAGTCTAAGTTAATGGTTCTTAATAAATGTGGTCAATAGCTAAAAATGGACTAGAGTGTTCATTTCTTAAACATTATAAGCAGTCCTTGCACACAGTAATAAAAATAGAAAGAATTATTTCAGGATTTTCTTCCCTTTGAATTGAGTTGTCACCTATTAACTTTATGTTTAAAGCACAGTTCATTAATACACTGTCATTGATGCGTGTGACTCTGTTATCAAAGCTCTTCAAGATGTAAATTTTCCATTGTAAGCAGCCTATCTTTCTAAAATCTGGGAAATGTTCTTTGAGTCCACTGAGTATTCAACTTTATAATGCTGTCATGTTAGGTATATTTTGTTTTCTTTATGTCTCTACCATTAACTTTAAGGTTGACAAAAATATATATAGATGTCCTTATACTATAAATACTTGAATTAGAAAAACAGCAAGAGCCAGGGGACAAATTAAGTAAACTTGGTATTTTCTTATTTGAGGTACCTCTTGTAACTCACATTACATTTCATTTGTGGAAGTTGAAAAAGAACGGCGAGAAAGAGGGGAAAACAACTCAGAAAATATAAAGGCATAACGGTGAATACATCTGACAATCATTCTAGCAACTCTTGTCTTTCATGCATTGCCATCCTCTATAAACAAGTAACTCCAATGACAAGAGCTCTAAGGCATAAGTGGTTATCTTGTGACAACAAAGATATTTTTCTTCATGCTGAACTGGAATAATCCGGCCATTAGGTATGGCTGCATCGCAGACTGAAGTAGATCAGAGGGAGCTGCACAGTAAATATAAAAAAAGTAGTTCTGGTAGCTGCAGTAGCCCCAGTCTAATTTTTTCTCTTGGAGAAGATAAATTAGTCAATTAATTGCCTTGCATTACCATAGCTACACTATTTCTAGTATTTGTATTAGCTTGGACCTTTGGATGATCCAGTGTAGAGTTCTGAGAAACACAAGTGCTTTGCTGTATGTTTTGAAAAACAAGATGTTTCTTTGAAACATCTCTGAAACACATGGCACTTCAAGAAACTATCACTCAGTAAGTTGTTTAATACCAGCAGTGATATTTCAGGTTCTATTTGGTCCACTTAACCACAATAAAGATCAAAGCTGAATCATCTGCTAACTTTAAAAAAGTGGAAGTTTATATTTGTTTGTGGATGGAAAATTGATGGATTATAATTAGCAGAAATTTTCTCTGGATAACCGCTCTGTTAAATTAATTACAAACTAGTTATATTATTTGTCATACTTTAGCTTCTAGTTGCACAGGTTTGGCTTGCATTAAATTTTGTGATGTGTTCATATGTAAAAGAACTACTATTATTAAAGAACAACACTATATTTTTATTATTCATAGCCTCATCTAAAATAAGCAGGACTTACCAGCTTTTGATTTTTCTCTTTATCAGTTACTCTTCATTGGGTGCTACATGTAAGAGCTCCTACAGCTGCACCAAATAGAAATTTCTTTAAATATTTTATATATTACAAAAGTGGATTTGGTGACAAAAAAAGAATTGAAGTGGCATTTCCCCACGTATTAGGTTTTGATAGGGAAGAGGATGATCTCACAGTTACTTTTGCATTTTACATCAGTTTCATAGGGATACTTTTAGTCTCCCAGAACAACGAGTCCCTGTATCTTGATACTGAAGAGACCATCCCTCCCACAGATATTAAGAGAAGCAGGTACTGGTCAGGACTCAAATATGTGGTCAGCATATTCCATTTTATCATTATTTTTATATCATACACTATGCGTTATGCATCATGTATTATATATTATATATTATATATCATATAAGCATACAGTTTACAGTATATGGTATAGCAATGAATCAGAGATGGTGAACTGGAAAACAACCTTCAAATGTCCCAAAAGTGTTGCCAAGTATTTTCTCTCAGACAGGTGTTTGTTTCCCCACAAAAGTTCTTGCATTCTTGAAAATAAGTAGCATGGTATGGAAGTCATAAAAAATTAATATCCAACTATGTTTTAATGTCATTCAAATGTTTAAAGGACTTCAAGGTGGGTAAAAATATTGATATAATCCAAATCCAAAGATTGGAGGATAAGTTTTGTAGAAAATTAGAGGAAAATTTTGTTGGAAAATGTTAGAAAATTCTGTTAGAAAATCAGACGAATATTTTGTGCAAGAGTTTTTCATCTAATCATTCATCTAACACACCATTTCATTAAACTGAAAGTTTTGTGGTAGAAATTTATCAGTTTCAAGGAAAGTGAGTTGAGGAAGGTTACCTGAGTTCAGAATAGAGACACTACACAAAGTGACAAAACATTTTTTTTTTAAAGAAAACATTCAAAAAGAGCCAGAAGAATTAGACAGTCAACTAAGCTATGGGGGACAGGTAGGATGGGATGTTGGGTCTCTCAATAAAGGTTTTCATATGTATGCACAAGAGGGTGAGGGGAAAGTAGAAAGGAGCCTCTTTAAAAAAAATAAAAATTAAAAAGCTTACTGAAAGGAATAAAACAATGTTTTCACAGCAGATATGAAATATAAGACTTATGTAAATCTAGTCCTTCCTTGAAAAAGTAACCGGCTCCCCTGTTTTCTTATTGGAAAAGGTATAGGAAAAGGAATTTTGATTGCTGACAATAGGAAATTTGTGTGAAGATCCAGAGGAAACAACAGCAAGAAGAGACCTCTTCTTTCAATAGCCAAGGAAACAAAAAGATAAACATATATTATATCTTGAATAGGAAGACACTTGATTCTGAAGTTGTAGTGCACTAGGGAAAAGCCACCTGCTTTTTGATATGGTACTGCTTAATTTTCTGATGCCTAACAAGAAGAAAACCAACTGGCCAAGATTAGCTCCAAAAATAAAAGTTTATGTATATATATGATAATAAACAGTAACTGTGAATGAGATTAATCTATCCTGGGCATTTTGATCTACACATAGATATTAATTTTGAAATCAATGAAACTTTTTCTATGAAATTTAGGAAGCAATGGGTTGTGCTCTACTTGACAAATGTTTATTTGCAGAAACAAATATCTTCTTTTTGAATGAAAGACACAGCATTAAAATGTCATCCAGTTCTTCTCTTTACATGCCTATTCATATTTTGCCTTTGAATTAAACCTGATACCCACAGTGGCATTTCCTGCTACTATATACAAGCAGGCATTTGCTCCATTGGTGACCTGGACATACAGGAGAAGGCAAGTTTATTTAAAATTGTCAGCATCAGCCCAATGTAAGACTGTATTCTAAGTTTTGGAGGACACAAAATGGAAATAGAACAGATGGTTCTGCTTTCTGTCCTATGAATAAGCCAACCCATTAAAAATGTTTCTATTTCAAAGCAAACATAAACACTAGAGAACCCTGACAACCTGCAAATGCCTATATCCCAGAAAGTTTTTTGAATATGTTTCTGAATATGAATCAACATAAGATTCAAAGTGAAGAGAATTATGTATACTATGACTTAACCAGTGAAAACGCCTGGAATATTGCACTAAATCTGAATATATGACCAGATATGATGATTTCATAGAGATTGTGAATTAGATTCAAGGTTGATATTCATCTAAAAGAGACATAACCTAGTTATCTACTCCTTTTACATAAGCCATTTTCAGAGGTGAGGGACCTGTGTGCAGTTAAGTGAAAGGAATTTATATGAACTATTCTAAGACTGCAGGATGTTAGGCACCCTGGAGGATTAGGGTTAAGCTAGGAGGCAGAGTTATGAAAAGCTTTACTAAACTGTCTGCTTTAGTTTGGCAGGAGGAGGAACTGAAAGTGAAATTAGTCCTGGTTAGGCAGTAGTCCTCTGTCTTGTCTTCCTGCTAAGTCGTTGATCCTTACAATATGAGTAATCATCACAGACATTGTCTGAGCTGTAGCTGTTAATGATAAACAAAACTGGGTTGTTGAATGGTTTAAAAATATGCTTCTGGCTCTTGTTAGAAAATGTTTGCTGTATTTATTACCAGTGCATAACATTTTTGAGAGACATATGTTTGCTTGTATGAGAATAAACCACAAGCAGCCATTAACACACAGAATGAGTTTCTTAAGAGAGAGATTCAAGGCAGGGATATTTTTGCTGATGATGACTTTTACAACTAAAAACCATAACTGCATTACAGATGAAAAGAAAGTCAGCTAACAGTAAGTTCCTAGCTCCTGTACCTGCTGATCAGTGGAACGAGTAAGAACTACTGGTGAAAAGCCATTAGTGGAGTCCAGTAATAATATACACATATTGGCATCTAAGGACAGAAGTAGCAGCTTTCAGTCTATGTCACCACCACTGAAGGGAGTAGCTTCAAGAACTGAGACTTCATAGACAAATTTGGAGAGGGCTCATAAATCTCCACACTGAGTCATCTGACACCTTACTTAAGTACTTATCTCTTGGAATCACGTATTAGGATTCTGAGCATAAGTCAGGCTTCCCTGGAGGCAGAGATACTGAGAAGCAAATTGCAGAGCACTGCCAATTGAGTGGAGAACTGTTATGGAGAGAAATGGATGTTTTTTCTAGACTTGTTCTAAGAGATAGTATTTCCCAACACCAGCATCTAGGCACAGGCCTTGGCTGCATTTCAGTTCTGTGTTGGGATCAGACCTGGATCACATGGTCTGAATGAAGAATTCAGATCCATTTCTGAGTTGTGATAATGGAAATTCCCTGTACTCTCTTTTCCATCACCAGTCACAGAAGCAAAGACTTGCTGTTTACTCTTGTATATATCTGTTAGTAAGTTTAGGCAAAGCAAGACTTCTTGAAAAAAGTTTGCTTTGTGCACAGCTGAAACCCCAGGAATATGAACCTATGAGAAATCAAAACCATTTGGAAGTAGATTTTATCCAATTACAGCATGTGTACATTAAAAACTTCTCCTCTGCTGTTTAGTTTGTTCTTTTCTGAGTCTGAATATGAATGTTTTGACTTTCCCTTATTTTCCTTACTTTCATGAATGAGCAGCATGGATTGCGGGGTGGCTAAGCAAGGAATACCATTCTGATTAAAAATAAAAAACACTATAATTTTTCTCATATTATTGGTTAAACTGAATCCTACCATTTTGCTTTACCTGTTTTTTTGTTCCCAAAAAATACAGTATTGTGGGGATCCAAGCTATTCGAGTTGTATACAGACAATATATTTTTTTATTTGGAGAAGAATATGGATATGAATTGATTATTTTAAATATTATTTAGATTTTTTCCTACTTTGCAGGTTTTATCTAATGGTTCCTTCAGACTGATCAACTAAGTACTATAAGGGACAGTATTTGTAGAATGTGAATTTAGTGTGAACAACATACTTTTCCATGTAATTGTAATGGAAATGCCACTATATTCTGATTATTGGGATCAATCCACTGTACAAGCACAGAGTATATCTTGGTTGAATTTTGTGACTTCCCAATTCCTTAACTCACCTGTCCCTGCATATTCAAGATGTTTCAAGATATGAAGGTATTTCTGAGGAACAGAGGTAGACCAATCATGTGGAACCTACCCCTCAGTTCTGGGTGATAAAAGACATCCTTAACAAAGAATCATACTGCGATTTAGAACCTTTCTTTAGGATGAGGAAAAACTAGATTCAGTTTTTGGTTTTGCTACAGACATTCTATATGACCTTGGACACTGTGCCAAAGGCATCTAGCCAATTGGAAACAAACACAAGACATAGAGATTTAACTGGCATTCAGATTGTCTGAATCTGGGCTTTAGCCTCTCTGTGCCTGAGGTCCATGTTTGTGAAAAGATGATAAACTGACTGCCCTGCTTCACAGTGATATTGGACAGACAAATTCATCTCAGACTGTGAAATACTACTGTGATGTTTGTATTTTTGACTTTTTGCTTCTGTCTGCAGCATACAGTGGAGGAGACAAAAAATGGAATTATAATGTGATTTTGTCACTTGATATAGCAAAAACTGCCCCCCATAAAATCCTGGTTTCTACTTCCTATAGGTCTTAGTCAACAACCAATACATATTAAATACACATGTATAACATATACCAGATATAAATGTGTATTTTGTCTTAACAGGGACACACATTTTTATATCTACTGGATTATATGAGCTTATGTGTTATATGAGTTATATGTTGCTTATGTGTAAACATTTATGCCATTTGTTTATTAAAAATGTTTTGGAAAGTTGGGCTAACACACTTACAAATTATACGCCATACACAAGTTCACAAATGTGTTTACATATCTGTATGTATGTAGAGCCTGAATATACTGGGTTCATCCCTTCTGGTGGATGAGACAAGAGAATGGGAGACTGAGACCAGAATGAAATTAATTTGCATCAGCTAATTGTAAGTCAAGTTTACCAACCCATGGTTTTTATTTACCAGATACAAGTCAAAGTAGTGAGAACATACTCTCTATATATTAATACTGACTCTATATATTTATACGGACTGCTAAGCTTAATGATTAACTCTCAAGTTTAATTTGACTCCTTATAATGTTTTGTAGAATTTGAGTTTGTTTCAGACTTACTTTATTTCATAGGTTATGGTTAGTATTTCCTCAAAGTGTGAAAAAACATACTGAGAATAAGGTTCATAAATGAGTATTCTTCACTGAGTCCTATAGTGCATATGAGGGGAAAATTCTCCCTGAAGTTTGCTCTTTCATCACCAATGCTCTGATTCTGGAAAATACATGCTTAATCCCATCATTTTTCAGAATTATTAACCCAGTAGATATAAATTTAGATATAAACCTTAGATATAAACACCATGCCAAAAACCATATGTTTAATGAGTAAAGTATAACACATAATGTAAGATTAATCTATGTACAAACTGTTTCATTTGGCTGACACTAAAGCACCCTGTCTTCTAGAGGGGAGCAATCCAGCTTTCTATAGGAGATCTTAGAATTACAATGAAACACATAGGACTTCACTCTACTGATAACTAGATTAACAATTTGAAAGCAATTAACAGATTTCAGTATCTCTGTACTAAGATTATCCCCTTAAACAGAGTAGTTTTGCATCTCTATGCATAACAGACTGATTACTTTCTACAACCGATACAAAAATAATGGCATATGAAACTAAACTTACTGTCTATATTTACATGGCAAATACACTTCCTTCTGTTTGCTGTATTTGGATTTGGAGTCCCAGGATATCCAACATAATATCATTTCATGTCAAACTACACTTCGTGCTCTCAGATCACGTTTTATACATAGAAAATAAGGCTAGATGTCACAGAGGTAGTCTTTTAATTTGCTAAACCTGATAGCTGGAAGGTATTGCTAAGTGTACTTACAATTTGTGCTATTGACAATGAGGTAATTGCAAATTTCATTGTGTTTAAATAAAAAAGAAAACCAATAATTTGAAATATATTCATATCCCTATTTTTACAGCTTTGGAAAATTAATACTTGTTACGTGGTTGACAAAATACTTTTGCCTAATCATACTGTGTGGTGCAAGCTCTTTGATGTCTTTCTTCTAAGTCTACACACAGAAACTTTTATTAATATCACAGTGGTGGTTAGAAAGAGAGGCATGAAAATGAGTTTGTCTGAACCCAGGAGACTATTCACAAATTCAAAGTTAAATACGTACACCTTCACAGGGGTGAGATCTAAACCAAATTTCCACTGCTCATACAGATTGAAAATCATTTTTATGGTGACTTTGGCACAGAAATGTTTTGGTTTTCAACTTTGGTGCTTTGAAACATGGCAAAATGAACTTTTTTATATTTCTTAACTTTTCTAAAAGACCAATTCCAGAATCCTGGCTCTGCCTCGTGTTCTGACAAGCGGAGGAAGTTAACCCAGATAGTCATGCTCAATCAGAAGAGGGTGAGTTTAATTTCATTTTTCAATTTAATCTAAATTCTGATAACTGTTTTTTTGGTCAAAATGCTAGATGGAGAGTGATGTAGTAAAACCAGAAGATTTTTTTGTGGAATAACACAAATGACAATATCATGTTATTAAAGGCACAAAAGGGTGTTGTGTATTGTTGTATATTCATTGGCTCTTATTCTTAATAATTCAACTTCTGAATTCTAGGTATAAATGTATTTACCAAGCTTTTCAAATTTCTGTGAATAGCATTCCATTATTTCTATGAATGCACAAGAGTATTTATAATAGTATCCAGATAAATCAGGAGGGAACTACTCAGAAAGAGAAGAGAAAGAGCACACATAAGAGACTTAATAAACTTACACATTCAACAAACTCTCAAATGCAGTAGCTAGGTTCTCAGATGTGAAGAGGAGCTTTCTCTCACCTGATCAGAGCAACAGTCATTCAGAAGGTCTATTGTGTAGGAAAATAGGTCTAAGACAATTGGCTGCTGCAGCCTTAACCTGGGTTTGCTGCCAGTAGGTGATACTTTTATCCCCAAGAAATCAGAGAGATCAACCCAAAGTCATATCTAAATTATGATTGACTTGAGAAGGATGACAAGCCTAAGAAATTCAATAAGCAACTAAGTTTTCATTATTTGTCCCGAATCCCATGTAATTTTGAAATTACCTCAAAAGGTATTGAATTGAATATGCAGAAGCCAATTCAGTGGTACTATGTAATATTATTCTTCATGGCTGCCACAAGGAAACCTATTAGCAATGCAGTTAATTGGATTGGCTTGGCAAAATTGATGGAGACAACCATGAAGTAAATGGATCACAAACTGACATATCAACCAGAAGAAAAGACATGGGCTTGCCACTCAAAATGAAGTTGTCTTAGGAAGCTGTGAAAATCCTCGTAAGTGGTACCACCCTTATAAGAAAGAGAAGAATGTTAATATTTTTAAATATTATTTTAAGAAAGGATTTCTTACAATCCACATTATCTGTTCAGGTGGTAGCTGTGTGAACTCCAGTGAGTGTTGAAAAAACTCATTCCTAAGAGGTTAGTNTCTCTCTCTCTCTCTCTCTCTGCCGCTTCTTCCAAGATCGCAGGCCAGAAGCAAGAAGAAGAAGCCCCAAGAAGAAGAAGAAGAACCCAGAACTTCCTGGTTCCTCCATACTTATGCACTTTCTAGCAGGATGTTTTGATATGGAATACAAAAAAAACCCACATCCTTCCGGAGACGGATCCTCATACAGGACAAAAGTCTCAAACCATGACAAGGTGGTAGCTGTATGAACTCCAGTCAGTGTTGAAAAAACTCATTCCTAAGAGGTTAGTAACTTTATGCTTGGAGAGTTTAGCATGTACATTGGATGTCTTGAACAGCAAGCCCCAAAATAAAAGCTGTGGCTTGTCTGTGTTCCAACTCCTGTAGAAAGGGATCAAATTGACAAAATTCTTGACACTTCTATTCCTTATCATGCCACTGTCATCTTTTTCTTTGCAGGTATGGTTAACTCAACAACTGACTATATGTAAAGTTTTAACAGAAATGTTCTCATTATGTATGAGAAATCTTTAAGCAGTTGATAAGGCAAACAGCAAGTACGAAACAGCAAGTATGGAGTATTCTTTGGGTATGTTCTGACATTAAAATAGAGGCTCCATTCAAAGCATCACATTTCACAGCTTTTTAAAGTCTGATAGACCCTGCCCATGGACTGATTTAATCCCCTTTTGAAGTCATATTTTTTGGGCTTCACAACATTCTTTGGCAAAAAGTTCCACAATTTAAATGACACATCAGGTGAAAAAATACGTCATCTTATTACTCTTTTAAGACTGATACATAATAATTTGATTTTGAACTCCCTGGTTTTTGAGCTATCAGAGTTATTAATCACCCCTTTTCTGCCTTCTGCTTGTCACTCATGAGTCACATATTCTCCATGTGCTCACTTGCCTTTTTTTTCTTTCCCAGATTCAAGCACCTAAGCTTATCTCACCTTTCAAACCTGTCTGTAAGTTTAAACCATTCAGTGCTTCTGATCAATTTTTCTGATAATTTCAGCCTTCCAATAACTTCAGACTAATCACTGTCATTTTCCTGGTTGTGGTGTACTTTTTTTTAACCAGCCACAGAACACTGAATTAACATTTAGAAAACTATACGTGATGATCCCTTTCTTGTACATTATATCTGACACAGAGCTCCTCATTGTTCATGTATAGTTTCAATTAATTTACATTCATAATTTGAGGACTTTCAGATCACATGTCAACTATTAAAATGAAAAGCTGATTTTCTCATTTTAAACAGCTCTCTAATCTCAATATATACCTAAAGATATATTAAATGAATATTTACACAAGCCCCATCTAATAGCATTAATTAACCTATTGTTAGACACTATTAACTATTATGGGTTATTCCTTTCTAAGAACCCTTGCAGAGGCCTTTGGGAAAATAAAAGTTCATAATAGCACTACTAGATCAACTTGTTATCATTTATCATGGGTCAGATCCATACTTAAACTTTTCACAGTTAATAGAACTCAAGGTTTCATTCAGGAAAGTTTGGGAAAAATTCTGATTTTGCCTTCAGGGCTTTCCCATTGGAGGAATTAAAGGAAAAATGTATTCTTATGATGAATTGCATATTTTTCTTAGTTGCACAAGGAAATTTCCTGAAATGTTTTTGTTAGATCTTCTCCTGGAAAAAATTATCCAAGTCTAAAGTCTTTACACTGCACTTTTTTTCTAGTATCCAGACACCTGTAGGTGTTAATAAGCATTGCAGCTAGCATTCATTACATTTTTCGTTCCCCACAGATTTTTCTGCTTTGACCAGTGACAAAATGTTTTGATCAAGTGTGGAAGAAAAATAGAAATTACCCAGTACTGTTCAAAAAGACAAAGGTCATAAAGTCTGAATGTTTCCTAATCTGATGTTCAAAGAGAAAGAACAGCTGGGAGGATGAATAACAGATCCCTTTGCTTATTGGTGCTGTGGCACCTGCTCTTGAGTCACATAACTAAGGATGGCAATAAGGGAGCATCTTATAAAGCAATCTTAGAAAATCTTACTATCTAAGCATACATGCACTGTTGTATCCTGGAAGGCAGGGTGAGATCACATGAGAAAGGAGAAGCTATGGCATTTATCTACTTTCAATGAAAAGTGCCCTCCAAGGGAACCCCTAGGAAAGGGGATCCGCACTGTATACTATACAGTGTGAGGGCATCTTTCTGATTTTGTTCAGTAAGCACACCCTAAATCAGGAGATGAGCTGAGGGCTTTTTCTGTAAATGTGTGAAAGCCAGGACCTTGGTTTCATAGCAGAAACCAAAAGCACAACTCATCAGTTGTATGGGACTTGGGCGTCAACCTATATTAAACATACAGGCACAGACCAGAAATCACAGAATAATTTAGCTAGTTTAGAATTCTGAATCCACATTATTTCAAAATAATGTTTCAAAAAATTGCTATAGTCACTATCTTCAAATAACAGAACAAAAAAGATACAACTAATCACACTGATACAAAAAATAGGCTTCAACACCTTTTTTTATTTTCCATATCTGATTTAGAAAAATGAGTTCAGATAGCAAGAAGTTATGTCAAAAGACTGCAACTTTAAAAAAGAAATAATCACTGCAGAAGAAACTATGGTAAGCTCCAGAAAATAATGTAAATCGTTTGTGATATTGTCACTTCATGCACAGACAGGCAGAAGGGAGACATGTTTTACTTGAGTTAGATCAAAGCTAATTCAAGTATTGTGAAGCTAATGTAAAGAAAATTAATTCCTGACATTTTCTTGAGTGTAAGGAAGAGCATAAATAAAAATATTTCAAAGTCAGTAATGTTAACAAAACAACCTGCAGCTGATGAACCTTTTCACCTCACAACTTAAAATGCCTTAAAAATGAACTGAATTTTCATCAATAAGTTGTTACAACCTTATAAAAAACATTCCATGATATTTCACATCACATACTATAAAGAAGTGAAAACTAAATTTAAATCCAGTTTTCCTCAAAAATGAAAAAGCTAATCCTTTCCAACAGTAAAGATAAAGATGAAAAACAAAGAAGAAAAAATGACTCTTGCATTAATTCTAAGTCATTATAAAAAGATACTATTTTAATTAAAGGCAGAAAGAATCAATCACAAGTACAAGGTAAAACTGCTGGGATTAATTGGGTATGTGAAGACCTATATATCTATGATGATTGCTATCTGAAACACATCCTTCTGAGAAGTTCAAGTTTTATGATGAGAGAAGTTAATATCTGAAACTGATAAAAGATTGGCTGAATCAGCATGAGCAGATCAGTTTTTATCTTCATGGAGTATCAGAATATCAAGAGGTATTGTACTAGCCCTATTCTTAAATCATAAAACGCTGCTGAAAAACACAACGACTTGAAGAGAGAAATTTGGAACCAAGGACTTATGACTTCCACTGTCTACCTATATGTCTATCGTCCAGATCAAACAGCTCTTTCTTCTCTAGTTAAAAACAAAACCCTAGCATTTTTGAAATAAAACAAAATAAACTTTCTCAAAAATTACCAGCTAGTTCTGGTGTTGTGGACTAGAGAGTTGCTCTATCACCCAACCCCACCTGGGAGGGGGAATCGGAGAAGGAAAGGAGACCCGTGGGTTGAAGTGAAAACTGATTTAATAGAATATTGCCTTCAATGCTAATACAAGATACAAAGTTGTACTCAGCTTCAGGTAGCAATCACAAGCGGAGTGCTTCTATCAGCGACGGCTGAGGGCCAACACTACGACCACACAGCTCCAGAGGTGATCTCAGAAAACGGAAGAGCAGTCTTCAGGTGTGGGATGATGACGAGTCAGACAGGACTCTCTTGGAAAGGCAGCCATGACAGAAACCCCCCTGGAACCTCGCAACTTCTCAATTTATAGTGAGGGTGATGTTTATTGTATAGAACACCTCGGTTGGCCAGCTTGGGTCAGCTGCCCTGGGCTTCGCCCATCCCGGCCCACTGCACCTGCATGGTTCAGAACAAATCTCAACCTTCAGCATTAGGAAAACCTGCACCAGAGCATCTTATCTCTTTTCTTTTATCACAGAATTGGACTCTTGCAGTTTCTTAAAATTACAGTTTCTCTGAACAGAAAAGTGATTTTAGAATTCTGTCCCAGCAAAGCCAGGACATCTGGCTATCTGAACAGAAATAGAGCTTGAATAAATTAATTCTGTCTTTCGACTTGGCAAGTCAATGAAGAGTGTCAAAACGGACATAATATCAAAATATGCTTTTATGCCACCTTTCTCTTTATGAGAGAAAACACAACTTTGATGTAAAATATGCTACCAACTAATTACATAATTTCATGTATATTGTTTAATATCTCTTGTACTTTATCTCAATTTAAGTTGTCCAGATTGTAAACAATGTAAATTGAATGTTTTTCTTTTTCCCACAGAATACAACCTTAATGGTATTTTCATGGATTTTCTGCATCTTTTTGTGTGTGAAGGAAGATAATTTAAATTTGTCTTGCCACAATTTGAGTTTTATTGTACCTGAAGTGTACAAATCTAGAAATCAGCTCATGGACAATGGCAAATGATGGTTCATCTTGCTTCCCTGCAAAATGCCTCTGAATGCTACAGCAGTGCTTATCTGCACAGTTACTGGTATCTATAACAGAAATTGGGTAATAATTATGCAATTTGATTAACATCTGATGCAAATACATAGGCTCTGGGAAAAAAGTCTTCAGTTGCAAGAACAACTTCAATCTCACAAAAAAATAAAAGCAGGTTTTGATCATTTTTGAGGACGAAAAACTTTCAGTAATACTCTTAACCTTCATTTTCCCTCAGTTCTTTGTAAAAATTTCATATTAATTGAAGAAATGAGACCATTGAAGTATTTGCTATTAGCTCAGCATGCTGTTAAAACAACAGAACTTACAAATACCATTCAGTTGTTGCCTAATACGAGCAGTAACTGTGGTCTGTGTGTGCCTGGGATTTTGTCCTGAAAAGGTTTAAAGACCTGAAAAAATATGTTTCTGCTCAATCCTGACTGTTGTGAGAAGCTGCTACCAAAAACATTAACTTCATTGACAACATGATAGCTGCAATGTCCTGGTGATATTGCTGGGTAGACTAATAAGTATTTTGAAAGCAAATCTGAAAGACTGGACTCAATGTAATCCAGCAACAAGGATCTTCTAATTACAAAAATGGCCAGAAGTCTTTATTATTTCCCACATGCAACCTGGTAAGTTTGATTTGAGATAGAGGATATTTCCCATATTTACTTCACTGATTCAGGATGTTGCTGTGTGCCTGAAAAGACAACCACCTCTGCTGAGTTTCAAAACCGAGTCCATGTTCTGTAGGCAGCCACCACAGCCTCAATTCACCCTTCTCAACTCTTGTTCCTTTTAATTTTTTCAACAGAGAAAGCAGGATGGTCATGTGTCTCTGTTGCTGTGGATTTAAAGGTAGTGGGTTCCAGTTCTATTGAGCAGTCTGGAAGCAATAGCTTATTGACCTACTTGAAACGTAGAAGAGCTGTGAAGAAAATCCATATTCCAGTGGATTTTCTCCACCCTATCTGGAACCTGAATGCACACAAAGGTTACCGACTCATGATTCTCACATTTACCTCTCCAGCTGTACTGTTTCTCCACAGGAAATGGTGCATGCCTAGTGTATTATTACCCCGGCAGGTGATAATGTAGTCATTTGTAACTTCAGTGCTAAAGTCTGTGACATTAGAAGAGCACTGAAAGCTTGGCCAGAGCCTCAGGCAGTTTGTTCTGGATTGGGCTATTGTCCTTGACATAGCTTGGTTATTGCATTTTATTTCCTGGTGTAAAAGCTACTATTCCTTGTAAACATTAATAAGTCTGGAAAATAGACATATGCAAGTTTAACTCAACAGCTTTTGGTTTGAGCATCCACCTGAGGAAGAGATGATCTGAATTTCTCTCATTTTCTACTAATTGTATGGTATTGATATCCCCCTGATATGTGAGAACCTAATCAAGCTCACACTCAGTCCAGTACAGTATTTTGCCATTTTTAATTACACAACAATAATAAAAATTCAAGCCATTGTATTTACAACTTGGCAAACACTAAAATAAAAAGGACATTCAGCTTTTCAACAAATGCAAGTGATCACACATAATAGACTAATTGATATAATGTCACATAAAGACCAAATCTGATTACATCCACCTTTTAACTGAAACATTTAAAAGGTGAAATGGATTAGTTGTTTATGAGAATAGTGCATATTAATTTATGCACCATTTGGTTAATGTTTCTTCATCTTCAGAGCCTGCCCAACTTCCCCTACACTACTTTGTTCTTGGAGGAAAAGAAGAAACACAAACTTTTGGTTTAGACTGGAGCAAATATTCATTCCAGAAAAGAAAGATGCAAACACAAGATCTCGTAGAATTTCTTGGACATCTGCAATATCATTTCTTTGACCTGTTGCAGACCTTTAACAGGTGTGTGTGCAGATAGGAATAAGTCAAGAGAGAGGAATCTATCCCAAAGGGTTTCAAGTCAAAGATCTAAACGCTGAGGTACTCAAGTACAAAGCAGATCTGAAAGGATTGGAGAAGGTACAAACCATTTGATTTGATGACATGCACAACTTTTATGAAAAGAGCTACCCTGAAATGATTTAAAAATACTCTCTTGGAAGTAAAGTCATCTGTACAGTTAAGAGCATGGGCCTTGCACAAAAGACCTCAACCCTGTGACCAAATCATACAATCATAGAATCTTAGAAGCATAGAAGCATCAAGGCTGGAAGAGACCTTCAAGGTCATCCAGTCCAACTGCCTACCTACATCACCACTAACCCATATCCCCCAGCACCACGTCCAGAAACATTTTAAACACCTCCAGGGACAGTAACTCCACTACCTCCCTGGACAACTTATCCCAATACCAAATCACCCTTAGAGTGAAAGAATTTTCCTGATGTCCAACCTGAATCTCCCCTGTTGCAATTTAAAGCCATTTCCTCTCATCCTTTCACTATGGGCTCAGCAGAAGAGACCGAGCCCTGCCTCACTACAACCTCCTTTTAGGTAGTTGTAGAGAGTGATGAGGTCCACCTGAGCCTCCTCTTCCCTAGACTGAACAACCCCAGCTCCCTCAGTCATTCCCCACAAGACATATTTTCCAGTCCCTTCATCAGCTGCTTTGCCCTTCTCTGGACACGCTCCAGCACCTCAATGTCTTTTTTTGAAGTGAGGGGCCCAAAACCAAACACAGTACTTGAGGTGCAGCCTCACCAGTGCCGAGTACAGTGGGACAATCACTTCCCTATTCCTGCTGGCCACACTGTTCTTGACACAAACCAAGAGGCCATTGGCCTTCTTGGCCACCTGGGCACACTGCTGGCTCATATCCAGCTGGCTGTCAACCAGCACCCCTAAGTCCCTTTCTGCTGAGCAGCTTTCCAGCCACTCTTCCCCGAGCCTGTATTGGTGACTGGGGTTGTTGTGACCCAAGTGCAGGACCCATCACTTGGCCTTAAATGCTGTAAGATCATTCACAGTACAGAACAGAAGTGTCTCAGTGAGCTCGAGGTCTACTGGGACCTGCCACAGGACTTGTGCTTCAGGCACTTAACATCCCCTCCTCTCAAAGGTTACAGCTCAGTTCATTATAGTTATAGATATTTCTCAAAATAGTTTGCGACCACTTCTTTCTTGTGCTTCTATCTACTAATTAATTCTAGCTTTCTCATTATAGATTCATAAATTCTGCTGCCAGAAGCTTCGCTACAATACATTGTGAACTAGGGCCAGAATACAGCTTTATTTATCTTTCCAAAACACAGACCGATTGGACAAAGGCTAAAGAACACCTGTACATGGGAGGCCATGTCACACCGCCCTTTCATTATTAAAAAAAGAAAGGACAGGGGGAGGGGGGGGAAGGGAGGGGGGAAGACTAAAACTTCATATGTAGTCTAATCAGTCCATGAAGAAGTCAACAGCAGCCAAAAGCATTGAGAGATCAATGGGCTTAGAGAACAAGAACCAGATTAAATGTTGAGTTTAAGGCTCCTTGGCTTGTCTGTCTGGAAATATTCTTCTTAAGACTGCAGCATAAGTGAAAGGAATGGACCCCACCTTAAGAGACAGGAAATTCAGGCAGGTTGAAGAGGAACTGAATTACTTGCTATGTTTCTGCAGTATTTCAAACACTGGTCGTGAAAAATGTGTCCACAATATTCCCAGGGAATGATAAAAGTAGCAAAAATAAATAGATCACACTGACTGCTGATTACTATACTATAAAAAGTAGTCAGTTGCACAACTATAGACAAGTCACCTCACAGAACCTCACCTAGAAAATGTGTGCAAATAATGAACAATCTCTGCTCAATAATTTGGAATATTAGGTCAAAAAACACCACCCAGATCATGAGAAATTTTTACATGATTACGATTTAATTATTAATGATGTAGCCAATTCCAGCTTCTGCTAGCATGTCACACAACAGTGCAAAACACCTTTGGCTCCTCATACAAGTTGTTTCCTGAAGTCAGGAATATACTTAATCTGTTAATGGAAACCATGTTCTGATGATAATACAATCATCCACAAAGCTGCTTGCTCACACCCCAGTGGGATGAGGGGATAAAACAGGAAAAGTAAAAGCAAGAAAACCTGTGTGTTAAGATAAAGTCAGTTTAATAAGTGAAGGAAACAGGAAAAGAGACAAGTGATGCAAAGGCAGTCACTCACCACTGCACATAAACAGGCTGATGCCCAGCCAGCCTCTGAGTAGCAGCCATCTCAGAAGACAAAACCCCACCAGTTTTCCATTGCTGAGCTTGATGTTATATCGTATGAAGTACACTTCCGGCCAGTTTTGGTCTGCTGTCTCAACTGTGTCTCTCCCAGTTTTTTGCCCACCCTCAGCCTACTTTCTGGGTGGACAGTGGGATGAAAGAGAAGGCCCTGATGTTATACAAGTACTGCTCAGTAATAGCCAAAAGACTAGCATGTTTTCAACAGTGTTTTCATCATAAATCCTAAATACAGCATCATATGGGGTGCTATGAGTAAAATGAACCCTATCCCAGCCAGATCCAGTAAAGCAATGAACATGCATGTCTATTTTATGATCTTGATATACAGGCTTGATTCAGTACATTTTCACATTGCTGGGGCAGACAATTTTAGACTTAAGTGTGAATCTTACTCTGCTAGGCAAAACAGAGTTCCCCTGCACATTAAAAGAACGGACAACTCTTTGAAATCCGGTCTTTGCTTCTTCTTTTGCTCTTCATAGTGTTTACGAGGACAGACAAGTTCAATTATTAAAAACTAAGTTATGCTATATCTCAGACATTCCCAGAAAACCTGTTCTATAATCAGGTTAGACCTGTTGCTGACTAGAATCTGCACAGCTTTACTTCAAAGGCATGGAAGAGAGGCAAATTATTCATTTAAATGGTGCCTTACATTTGTTTGCAACCTATTTATAAATATTACTGAAGCTTGCACTGGTGTTTCTAGGCACAAAATTTATGGCACCAAAGTTAACATCTTCATTTGAGTAACAATACACTTCCCAGTGATTGCAACATGGTTAATAATACATGATTCTGAACTATAAAATATGTAACAGCATAAAATCAACACTGATCATATAAACCAAACACCATTCAAACACAATCAATTAGACCAACTTATTTTTGACAATAGAACATGATTCAATTTACTTCATTTAGTCAAATAAAATCTCTGATCATAATTAAAATTTAGACCTTTCTAAAATTAAACTACTAAATATGCAGAGTGGAGTAAACAAGAACAAAACCACTTACTGAAACCCAAGAAAACAGTGAAAACATTTGGGCTTAATAATTTATTTTCTTCTATCTTCATAATAACATGATCAAAGTGAGACTCTATGAAACTGACTGCATAGAAACAATATTCTGAAGCTTGATTTTTACAGTGACTCAGTGACTTAAATATCAAATTCATAATATTTTCCTCTAATTAACCCCCTCTTAAGTCTTCTCCTCTATTCAAGAATTCAGTCTGGAATTCACTCATGCCAATCTAGGCAAGTGAACACTTTTTGTTTTAAGAATATACTTCTTACAAGTCAACCTCAGCATTTCCTTCTTATACACTTCCACAAGTGATAGAAATGTCTGCAGAACCAAATGTTTGCCTTCCCTCTGCATTCTGTTGTCTCTTATACCAGAACAGCCTTGAGAGAGAAGGTGAACTATTTCTGAATTTGTATAGATGTAAGAGGGATCTGATATGAAAACTATTATTCATAGCGAGGTGCCAATAGAAGAGATTTTTTAGAATATGGAGATTTAACTGAGAATGGGTTCAACAAAGCATTGGAAGATTTTTGGTGTCTATGTTATTACACAGAGCCAGTTTTCAGTTACCAGCTCCTCAGGAACCATCTGTAAAGCAGAGGTAAAGGTTCCCTCCTAAAAACTGAGGCAGTAAATACTGTCATTCAACTGTTTGTGAGGAGACAGGGACCCAAGACAGGTAAGCCCTCAAAGGATTGAACTATCAGACTATGAATAAATATTTAGAAGCAAACTAGCAACAGGGTTATGCAGAACTGAGGTGACTTTAGCTGGAACAATGTGACAGAAGGGTCAGTAAATGTTCAGAAGCATAGATACTAGACTACTGTACTGCTAACTAATTTTACTATCTAAATGTTCTTAGTACATTGATTATTAGTTTAAGAAAATTAATAGAAACCAACTATACCGAGAATTAAAAGCAACATTTCCTTACATCACAGATCTACCAAAACACAGGGTGAAATTATTCAATTAAAAAAGAATTTAATGCAGATAATCAGTTACAAAGTGAATCATGTGGCCAAAGAACTGTCACAGTAATACAATAACAGAGTACAAGAGAGAGGAGGTGTAGCAGATGTAGATAAGGAATAGGTTTAAAGTATTTAAGCAATCCTCTGTGGGAAGGCCAAAGAAGAGGGAGATCCTGGCAGCTCTATCAAAGCTTCTTAGGTAAAATGTAAAGCTATTTGATGCAATGCAGTTTTTGAGTGTTCCCTATGGGGTCAAAAGTTGGTTCAAATACTCAGAGATCTTTTGGAAACATTAGAATCTCACTTAACACAGATTACTAAGTAATTTCTAGATACTCAGTGAACATTTATATAGTAACTTGGTATGTAGAGCACTCTTCAACGAAGACCCACGTTTTTCACATTTTTATCCTGAAAGGACACAGATCCCCATCATTCATTTCCAAAGCAAGATAAACTATAGCTTGATAGAAGCATCCTTCCTATGGAAACAATACAAAAATAAACACACACACAAAACTCCAGGTACCAGAAAGGTATCAAGCAAAAGGAGGTACAACGGGTGGATAGAGACAAGCTTGAAACTCTGGCTCCAGGGCTGCATTGCCCAGCAGGAAATGTAATTCTGAGCAGCTGGAAGACCACCCCACTCCTCATAACACTTATGAGGCACTACGTGCCTGACAGTCCAACTCTGAAGACTACATAATGCCAAATTCTGGATGCAAGAAATGCCTGGAAAAACAGAATATTTAGCAAATGTGGACACTTACAGATCAAGAACTTTCAACTAGACATTGTAAGTCATACTGCTTGGATTGCCTCTCAGAAACCTAATTTGCCTTTTAGGAACATGGACTTAGTGTAGCTATGGGTGATTTTTTTTGTACAGCCCATCTCAGCATCATTAAAAAATGCATTATTTTCTTCTCTATTGCCAAGTAACTAGTAAAATTTATGATTTCAGAGTGTTCAGGAATCTTTTGTATGCCTCTGTGCAATGCATCAAATTTCTACTGACATATATTCTTTGCTTTTTCTCCCATTATTCTCTCTTGTACCATGTCTGGAATGGCTTGAAATCCATTTATTTTTGTCTCTCTGAAGCTGCTGTCTTCTGTTCTTCATCTCCAGATTATTCATTAATGGCTCCTACTGGCCTATGCTTCTCTTTATCTGTGTTGCCCTGAAGGGTTTCATCCTTACTCACTCATACTTCATTCTTGTTCTTCCTTACTCTTTGCAGACACCTGTTGCAATAGACTGTAGATCTCACACACCCTTTTGTTTCAATAGAAGCATCAACAAGGGAAGAAGCGGAAAGAAGAAAGAAGCCTCTCTACTTCCCTAAGAGCTGCAACCCAGAAATTACGACCTGCATTGTGTATGCACTAGTGTAACCAGCAAAAGGGTATTTCTTTTCAAAACTGGCACAAAGGTCTGGGTTTTGATCCTCTCCACCCCATTTTCACCTCTTTCCTTTTTTTTTTCCCCAATAGCATACAGAACCAAAATCAAGAAAGGTTAATTCCTACAAAAAAGTTAAGTGCTACCAATCTATTTTTTGGCAAGAAAACTGTTGTAAGCATTCATACACTGCAGCAGCTTTCTTGGCAGAAACAATGAGAATATCTGGCACCCGTTAAATGTTAAGAATAGGTCAACTTCCTCCTTGAAACAAAAAGCATTGACCCTAAAAACATTGCAAGCACCTTGGAGCTGATGGACAGCCTGGAAACCTTTACATTCCTTTTATTTCATATCTCTCTCTAAACACAAGTGGATATAGTATATTACATTCATACACTTTATATAGGATTTAGATCACAGCAGGTGTTTGGGGCTAGAGATAGCCTCTGGAGACAATGATAGAACTCCTGACTACCCACACTGACTGACTCCTGCTCACTTATTAAGCATTACAAGTGCTGACTTCGTAAGAATGATAACTAAGATCTTTAAAGGTATCAGTTAAAAAGGCATTTCTAAAGGTATTTAGAGCAGGTAGACACACCAATTACCCTGATTGCCCATAGCAGCCCATTTTAGTAGCACAAAAGAGCATTAAAAATGAGAACAAAAAATTTATCATTTAAATGAAAATGTGTTCTTTTTTTAGTCACATTTTCAAATAATAAAATAAAACTTCAATATTTAGAACTACAGGTCTGTATCCTTTTTGAAAGGCCGGATTTTCGTTCCACTAAAGTCAGTTGGAATTTTTCTATTAACTTGAATTTCATTAGAAGCAGAACAGATCCCTGCCTCTGCTCTCCTTCCCTCCTGCCTCCAGTTCCACTTAACCTGCAAGGAATTTTCTGCCTGGTACATGACATTCTGTATGTAAGCCTCTTAATTTTTTTAACAAAACAAAAATCACATTTCTGAGATAAGAATAAGGCCAGTTTAATTCACGTTCTACCAGGTCAGTTAGGAATGGCAAAAACTGGGCAGTGAACATCAAATACTATCTAATAATTAAATAATTAGATTAAATTATATTAAATAATATTGAATTGTCTGTGGTCTAAAATGTTGCTAAAATGAACAATTTAAAGCCATGTTTAACCACAGGGAAATTTCCTATCAAGGATCTTACTCGAACATACCTCAGGAGACTTATCAGGAAGAAAAAGGTGCAAAGAAAAGCTTGTTCTTTTTAGTGTCTGGAATTGTTTGCATGGATTTCTCCACAAGTCTTAGGGCTTCCTTTTTATTAATTTTGAAAAGTGTTCAAAATAATATTTTTCTAATAGTCTTGATTGGGAGGAGATTACATGATTTTTCTGTATTAAATCTACTAATGCTAATATTTTGTATAATTCACACCTCTCTTTTATAAGGGGATCTTATGCTTGGCCATTAGTTAATACACCATAATGTTCTCACCAGTGTTACTAAATACTCAGAAATACAGATGATTCACTTTCCTTTAGTCTCTAAAGTCTACTACTTCAAACCACTGTAGCGGTGTCCTCTCATCATCTTCTCCAGATGTCAAACCAGTGTCTGAGCTGATGTGCGCAATGGGTCCAGACCCCACCTCACATAACAGGTGTTACCAGTAGCTCACTCCCATCATTCTTCTCCTCTACCCTTTCACACTCCCACCTCCACCTTCTTCTTAAAGTCTTTGAATTTTACTTCCTTTCTTATTTCAATGCTTTGTCTCTTTGACATTCTTTTTATCACTTCTAGAGTACAGATTTTAGAACCTTACATGAACACAAGAGCGTGAAAAACATCAGGCTCCCAGGGACATGAGTCCCATCTGTTGTTTTAAACTCTCCACTTATGTGTCTGAATCACCCTACTGACTTCTTGCCTGAATATTTGCCCTTCCTGGGGTTGGAGCAACATGTGGAATTTTCAGCTCTATTTTCTCTGTTGTGTGGTTGGTTCTTTCTGATTTCACTTATTGCTTCAGGCCTCCTCAATGATTTTTACAGGCTTTACATTTCAGATTTATAGCATTTAATCTTTCTGTAACCCGTTTTTGTAGTCTTGGCCTGAAATGCAACAGTGCATTCATAGGAGACCATGATCAGGCAGAAGCTGATTGACAGGTATGAAGGTCTGCACTAATGCAGCAACCCTTTCATTTGATTGTGCACTGCAGGAGTAGGATGAGGAACTTCTGGTCCAATTCAGGGTTTACTGTTACTAATCATGCTGATATAATCAATGTGTCAGCTCATGTGTGCTGACAGCTCCTGGTGATAACTTAGCAGCAGTGAAAAACACAAGTAGCTTAATCCTATTCATGAAGTAAGCTGTGGTTATAAACACACTGTTTCTAATAATAATAAAAAAAGGCAACTTTTATGTGAAAACATTTATTGACACAACTATGATAAATAAAAGAAAAAAAATCACATAATTTATCCTAATAAAACTGTTTTGCCATAGATCAGAATTTTGATTACAATTTATCAGTTTTGTGGAGTTTTAACCACCCTTTTGTATTTTAGATTACATTATTTTTCCTTATTTAACACTAATATTGAAAATACATCATTCTTTGTCTGAGGTATTATCTTTTCTTTTTTATATCTCACTGTCACTTAAAACTAGCATCCCTACACACTTTTTATATCACACAACTTCCAGAGGGCTGTTTTCCACAATATATGAATCAAACAGAGAATGCAAATGCATTTTTTTAAAAGGATAGCATCAACATTTCTTGGAGATATTACATAATCTTTCTATATCTTTTGTTCTGCACTTTCTTTGTTCAAATTTCTCCTATGTGTGTGTGTCTGACTGTGTCTTTCTTTTTTGCAGGTAGTGAACTCCAGCAACATCCCTGAAAGAATATTCAGAATCCTGAATGCTACTTCAAGTTAGTTTTTAGTAGAGTTGGTGGTCTGTACTGTACTTCAAACTGACCATTGAAAATGTATTACAAAACCACCAATTACCTTTTTCCTCACTTAAAACTACTTATGGCAGCATCAGGGTTATGCAAAGAGAGTGGGATATTCTTTGTGGAATCAAAGGTAAATCAAGCAGTTGGCTAAGCTTTTGAAACCATCACCATATAGTCATGATGTTTTTGAACACGATCGGTTTGTCAAAATTTGTATTCCCTCAAAGTCTGATACATTAATGAAAGTATACAGAACATTCATATCAGTAATATAAACAGTCTAAAGTCAGTAGAAGCACTAATGGGGCCACTTCAAACTTTCTGATATAGCTTCAGGTAGTTTGTAACATAAGTAGTATTGTTATTTTGTATTTATATTCAAGATGCCCTGAAAATGTTCAGACAGGATCCATGAGAGTCTTGCTGTACTGCAAACATTTTATCAGGATTCAGACCTAGCAAGGGAGATTATAATTTGACAAGTAAGACTCACAAACAATGAGAGGAAAATACAGATAGTGATCAGATCTCATATTTTGTCATTCCTCCAACCTATAATCACCCAGTAAATGTGTCATATATGCATACCCACAAAAATTCTGTTTTACTGACATGCATGTAAATTACTTGTTGAATCCCCCAAAACAGCTAAAGACCAACAAAGAAGATACTAGAAATTAATCACAAGGATACAAAGCACTCATAAGAGCAGATTATAAATAACTTCATCGAAAGCTTGTCATGTAGGTATGTGTTACAGCAAGTAGATAAGAACAATACATAAAGAATTCACACACTATTACAATATAAAGTTCCAGCTTTCTCTTGGGGGAGAAAAAAAGAGCAGAAGAGCTCTCAGTCCACAGTTCAGTCTCAGAGCCTTCTCAGTCCACAGTTCTCACTACCATTATTTTATCTGTTTTACATAAGTATTTGTATGAGGCAGTTGCTTCTAGTCAAGTCTGTTTTAAAACCTCACAAATGAAAAGCCCCAGTTCCATTTACTTTTGAAATTTCTTGTCTGTGGTGCTTTCTTGCTATTTTATTTAACTCAGAGTGACTAAGGTCAAGTAAGCCTGAACTGTCTGTTTGGCACTTACTCATGTTCTTCTAAACTCCTGTACCTCAGATTTCTAATGTTATATTAGTTACTGCACTAAGATCCACTAAGATTAACACCATATAGTAGATTTTCATGTTAATTAGCGTCAAACTCACATTTATATGACTTCATCTAGTGCCATTTAAAAAAAAAAACAAAAAACAAACCCAGGCCTTTTCTCCACTGGTGACAGATGTCAATACTTCCAATGTTCCTAACAGCTATGGACAAGCCACCTGTAACCCCCCTGTCCTCCTCCCTGTTCTAGCATTTACACTGAGCAGTTAAAACAGCTTAAGATATGTTTCCTTGAAATAGGTAAGTTGCTAACAGTAGAGTTTAACTTCATGTTTAAAACTTCTCTGCTGTCTGGAAACTGTTGTGAACGTGGCAACAACCTTTTAAAAGGACTCTGAGGGATCCAAAGAACTACAGACCTCTAAATGTGATGTTATTTAATAAGTTAGCAGAGACTACATTAAAGGACAACATTAGTGAACTGGATAAATGAAAGTTTTTTTGCAAGAGCCAGTAAGCTCTGCAAAGGAAAGTCTTGTTCTACCAACATTTTGGCCTTCTTCAAAGTGGTCTGCAAGCATATGGGCAGTCAGCTTGGTATAACCTACCAGGGCTCTTCAGGAAACTAATCAGCCACGGGATAAAAGAATCCTAGTATAAAGGAAAAATTTTTAATAAGAGGAATAAAAAGGTGGAAGCAAATAGTCAGTTGTAGTGAGTGGAGTACTTCTTAAAAAAGGAAGTCAACAGTGGAGCTGCACAAGACTGCATGCTGGGTCCTGTGCTGTTCAAAATGTTCAAAATTGGTCTTGAATAATATTAAGGAGTGAGAGTTTTCGAGTGTCGTGAAAGTTATTGATGCTAATATATACATAGTTGTATTAGTGTTATAACTTTATAAAAGTTATAGCAGAGGCAAGAACTGACTGCAGAATTAGAGAAGGTCCTTATGAGAAAAAGTGTGGGCAATAAGATGGCAGATAAAATTAAAACAAGAAAAGTGGTGCACATGAGGAAAAATAACACTAACCTCACACATCATCATGGCACCTGAAGTCACCCTCCATGAATCTTGAAGCTGTGACAGTAGCATGGTCACACAGTAGCTCAGTGCTTTGTGGCAGACACAAAGCAAGTAAAATATTAGGAATTAGGGAGAAATTGGAAAAGTACTTTGTAAACAGAAACACTGAGAGCTACAGTGATGATTTTGGCTGGGATAGAGTTAATTTTCTTCATAGTAGCTAGTATGGGGCTATATTTTGGATTTGTGCTGAAAACAGTGTTGATAACACAGGGATGTTTTGGTTACTGCCAAGCAATGCTTATACAGCATCAAGGCCTTTTCTGCTTCTCACACTGCCCCACCAGTGAGTATGCTCAGGGTGCACAAGAAGTTGGGAGGGGACACATCTGGAACAGCTGACCCCAACTGATCAAAGAAACATTCCATAGCATACAACATCATGCTTAGCATATAAATTTGGGCAAAGAAGAAGAGAGGGACGTTCAGAGTGATGGTGTTTTTCTTCCCAAGTAAACATTACATGTGACAGAACTCTACTTTCCCGGATATGGCTGAACACCTAGAAGTGGTGAATGAATTCCTTGTTTGCTTTGCTCGTGTGCACAGCTTTTGCTTTATCTTTTAAACTGTCTTTATCTCAACCCATGAGTTTTCTCACTTTTACCCTCTGCCTCCTCCATCCCACCAGGGGAAGTGAACAAGTGGTTGTGTGGGGCTTAGTTGTCAGATGGGGTTAAACCATGACACCTACTAACTCCACAAACCACCCCCTGGGTATCTCTGTATTCTTGTATACAATTTTCTGCCAGGCAACTTACAAAAGTGACCTCAGAAAAGATGGCAAATACCCAATGTCATTCACCAAATATTTCAATGTAATTTATACTGCCTTTTTTTAATTTTAATGCAGTTTTCTTCAATTTATACAGAATCACAGAGAATCACAGAATTGTTATGCCTGGAAGAGACCTTCAAGATCATCCAGTCCAACCATCTACCCAGCACCACCATAATAACCCCTAAAATATTAAACCATATCACCCAGTGCCTCATCCAGGTGCTTCTTAAATACCTCCAGGGATGGAGATTCCACCACCTCCCTGAGCAACTTGTTCCAATGTCTAATCATCCTAATGGTGAAAAAAAATTTCCTAATATCCAATCTGAATCTCCCCTGTTATAACTTCAGACCATTTCCCCTCACCCTCTCACTGTAGGCTTGGCAGAAGAGACCAACCCCCACTTCACTACAACCCCCTTTCAAGTAGTTGTAGAGAGCAAAGTCTCACCTAAGCCTCCTCTTCTCCAAGCTAAATAAACCCATCTCCCTCAGCCATTCCTCATAAGATATATTTTCCAAATCCCTAACAACCTTGTTGCCCTTCTCTGGACACGGTCCAGCACCTCAATGCCTTTTTTGAAGTGAAGGGCCCCGAAACTGAACACAGTACTTGAGGTGCAGCCTCACGAATGCCAAGTAAAGTGGAACAATCAATTTTCTAGTCCTGGTCACACTATTCTTAATATAAGCTAAGATGCCACTGGCCTTCTTAGCCACCTGAGCACACTGCTGGCTCATATCTAGCTGGCTGTTGACCGGCACCCCCAAGTCCCTTTCTGCTGAATAGCTCTCAAGCCACTCTTCTCTAAGTCTGTAACAATGCATGGGGTTGTTGTGGCCTAAGTGTAGAACCCAGTGTTTTTCCTTATTAAATCTCATACAGTTGTCCTCAGCCTGTTAATTGATTGAGCCTGTCAAGGTCTCTCTGCAGAGCCTTTCTACCCTCGAGCAGATCAACACTCCCACTCAACTGTCTGCAAATTTACTGAGGGTTCACTCAATCCCCTCATCCAGATCATCAATAAAGATATTAAACAGGGCTGGCCCTAAGACTGAGGCCTGAGGAACATCACTAGTGACCAGCTGCCAACTGGATTTAACCCTGTTTACCACAAGTATCTGGGCTTGGTCATCCAACCAGTCTTTAACCCATCAAAGAGTATGCCTGTCCAAGCCACAAGCAGCCATTTTTAAAAAAAGAATGCTATGAGGCACAGTATCAAACATCTTACTAAAATCTAGGTAGATAACATTACAGGTTTTCCCCCATCTACTAAGTGGGTCACTTTGTCATAAAAGGAGTTCAGGTTGGTCAAACGCAACCTTCCTTTCATAAACCCATGTTGGCCAGGCCTGCTTCCCTGGTTGTCCTGCAGGTGCCGTGTGATGGCACTCAGGATTATCTGTTCCATCACCTTCCCAGAACTGAGGTAAGGCTGACAGGCCTGTAGTTCCCCGGATTGTCCTTCCAAACCTGAGTACTCCCAAGGAACTCTGGCACCAGAATTAATTGTAATTAAAGACAGGAGCAAATTACCTACTATCTATATGGTTGGCTCACTGCAGAGTCCAAAACTAAATGTTACATGTATCTTCCTAAAATATGAATACATACTCACATCATTAGAAAAAAGAACCTGAAAGATTATGTTTCCTCCTTCTACTTGCAACACCAGCAATTTTTAAATTCTATTTGGTATGCTCCAAAGAAACAGAGGTAATGAGGGAAAACCCACCAGACAGAAATTTATTTGCAAGAAGGGTCAAGAAGCTGTGACCATTTCTGAGATCTCAGAAACCAAAACAGTTAAGACAGCTATGTACTTTCTTGTACCTTCTGTATTCTTTTGGTGGGATTTTTTTACCCCAGTCTGATTGTCCTTTAAAAAGTAGATTCCAGTTTTAAATTCTTAAAGATATCTTTTATCAATTCCATTTCATTTATTAAAACTATCAAGAAAACAAGGAAATGCCAAAGTAAGCAAAACACTTGCATCCTAAGCTACATGATAAATTCTAGTACGAATAAACATACCATTTGTACCGCCTCCTACATTATTTAGCTAGTTTAACAAATGTAAATTAAGTACTTGAAGTCAGCAAAATTAAGTATAATAGATGAGGCTTACAAATGAATAATTCTGTACAGCTGCCATTTCCTCAATATTATAAAAGCGCTCTTAATTTGATTTAACACATCTGTGAAGTGACTTCATTCCATAGATTTATTATCTGAATTTGCATTTTTTTTCTGCTTACAGGAGGGAAAAAAAGAGTCAGTTTTACTTGGAAATGAGAACATTTATTAAGCTGTTATATAAGTCTCTTCTATAGTGCTTTGTGATGCAAGTATCAGCAACACCAATGAAGGGGGTTCTACGGTAATTAGGGATAAATGGATAGATCTGAGTGACAAACCACTAAGGTTTTCATTTTGCTTTGTCACTCCCCCTCCCTCATCCAATATACCCCTGACTATTTTTCTACTCTCAATTTTGAAAACCTAAGCAGTTACACATGTTTGTATGATTTATTAATCAGATTAAAGTAGAGAGAGATCCTTAAGAAATGCTACCTTGTTTCAGTGATTTAACACTCTTCTGTTATTTCGTGTGTAAACCCTCCACCCATTTAACAAATAATGTAATCATTCATAAACATTTTTCCTTCTGCAATAGTTCTGTTTCTCACCTGGTGTAAGTAGAAGTAATTTAACTGTCTTCAATGAGGTTAATGCAGAATATTTTTAGCTCTGCCATGCTATGGTCAAGATTATTCTGGCTACAGAGCATCTTTCCAATCATAAAAGTAGCTTAGTTCTAGCTAGAGAAATTATAAAAAATAATAACTAGAGTAAAGGTTATCTTTTTATATCATCCAGGAAATTGTGAGCTTAATGCCATGAAGGACAAAAGGTATGTAAACATAATATTGATGTTACTGACAGACTATAACAGGTCATAAGTATTTTCATAAGCCTGTAGTATGTGTATGAAGAGCTTCAAAGCATAGTCACACACAAATTCTCCAATTCATCACAGTTATTTTTATTTTATTTCAATTCCTTAAAAGTCATACTATGTTCATTAGCTACTTTAATACATAATAATAGACTCGGAAAATTAGTTCAGCACCTAT
This sequence comes from Aegotheles bennettii, assembly GCA_013398125.1. Taxonomy (NCBI): domain Eukaryota; kingdom Metazoa; phylum Chordata; class Aves; order Caprimulgiformes; family Aegothelidae; genus Aegotheles; species Aegotheles bennettii. The sequence continues at coordinate 354,296 of VZRW01010018.1, read as the reverse complement.
GTGTCACCCAAATTTCATCACTGCAGTGAGGCATTTAGTATCCGTCTACATGGACCAAAAATCAATTACCAAATTAAAGAATATACTGAGTAGGTTTTACGATACCCTTTCCAATAAGCCATTCCTCATTCCATGGAATAATTCACTGACCATATGGCAAGAAACAGAAGGAGAAAGCATGGAATTAAATTCAGAGGTTATTGCACTCATCTTAGCAAAGAGATGGTTTAGATCTGAATCCTATCTCTAGTGCAATATAAATATTCTTATGTGGTATAAGATCTAAGCTTTATTATTAATTGTTAAACTGGAATCTGATGTTTTCCTTTCAAAAGTACTGGGTTCCTCTAGCTGGGCAGAAAACCTTCTCCAGCTCTCACTTACAGGCCTCCAAGTCATGAAGGCATTTTTATTCTGTTTGCCTAACTCCTTTCTACAACTCAGAAAATTATCTTTAAACCTATGAGAAACTTGAGACACTTAGGATCAGGCAGTAAGGTCACACTCCCCCCCCCCCTTCATTTTTGCTTTAGCAATAAAAGTTAGAAGTTAACCTCAGTATATTTCTGTGGGTGTTAAGACCGCAGTCACGCATTCTGCTCTTACATGGTGGTTACACAGCTTTTCATTTCAGAGATGAACTCCAGCAATCAGAGAGAACACCTTTTAAAGACTAAGACTGATTTAAGTGGAAAAAAAAACAAAACAAAAAACAAAACAAAACAACAAACAAAACCCAAACAAATGATCAAAAAAAAAACCCAACAAAACAAACTAAAACTGAATCTATGAAGTCCAACTAGACTGAAGGTTATTCTAAACAGTTAAAAGTCTTTTTATTCTAGTCCTTCTGAAAAGCTTTTGCACAGGTTTGATTGTATGGAAATTTGTGCCATATTCAGTGTAAGATAAGCACATATTTCAAATGCAAATACATTTACTAAAACATTCTCATAACTTCTGTAAGACTTTTCTGCCCTTTGATTTTAGCACTTCAGTATGAAACTATATAAAGGTACTTAAGTCCTCTAAATTTTTCCTAAAAGTCTGTAAGGCCATAATGCTACCTATCACTCTAGAACATGGTGATTATCTGTCACTTATTCTCATCTGAGAGGCAGTCATGCACATAGATTTGCACAGTTGTAATTCTGAACAAACACATTATTATGGAGATAAAGCCAGGTCTAAACAGCAAACTCTTCACTTAAACAGCAGATCAAATATTATTTAATTTTTTCTAGTGTTCTGCAGCCTGTATACATTTAGTACATGTTTAGATTTTGGTCTATAGTCTTCTTTTACTCCATTACTGGAAAATGGAAGACATAGTCATATTAGTAATCATCAATTGTACATGTCTATATACAAAAATGGAGGGAGAAAAATAGACGGTATTTGTTTTTGGGCACAAGACTCTGACATACAGACCATCACCTTCATTCAGGATTGAACAAATGTTTCACAAAACACCTGCTGAAGTGGGAAGATTTATGGTTGCTACCTTAATATTATGTACTTTTGTGTGCAGTCAGTTTCAGCACAATAAATAAGAATGAAGTTTCTTAATGTTGCTTGAATATTTTTGCACATGATGAATAAGATCCTTTTATATTCTGGAAACAGTGATAATTATATTTTGTACACTCTGCACTTAATCTATAATTCTCATTAACCATACAAGCTCTTTCACAGTATTTCAGGTAATGAAGAATAACCAGAGCCATGCTGCGTGAAGAGGCTCATTTTTCCATGAAGCAATAAACCATACAACATTTATATTAGTGTCTCTCTGAAACTGCACGGAGTAGACATAATAGCAGTAACAACCATCCATCTTGTGAATGACAGTGACGGGTGGTGCCCAGAGCTCTAAGTAACATGAACATCAAAAAGCACTCAGTCTCTTAAAAACTGGCCAGAAGTCATGCAATGGGATCCTGAAATAATCAATCATTCACGTGTATTTTTTTCACATGCTGAAGAAAGTTGAGAGAGCATAAAGTATACTTGCTTTGAAGTAGAAATTTGATATAGCTGAATAGATAATAAAAAGCAGCTGAAAAAATCTAGCAATACCAGAATGTTTGCACAGCTAAAATCTCATTGAGAATGGGAGTACCGACCCTTGAAATTAGTATGTTGTGCTTGAGTGTTATGAATTGTGGGTAAGCTCTGAAGGACCAGGAGAAAAACACATGGGTTGTTGGTTGTTTCCCTTTTAGAATATTTTCTTTTTGTGACTGAGATAGGCATCCAAGTTTGTTTAAACACTTAATGGGATGATATACCATACCTCCTTTTCTGCCCTCTACCACTTATGTTTTACTGAGTTAAACTGTTGTGGAGATTATATTCCTTGTATCCACATCTGCTTACTGATGTACAGCTTATAACTACTGTGTAAATTCAGTGTTCTGCAAGGTCTCACATAGCAAAGAGATGGTACGAAAAGTTATGCTCTCAATATCTAAAAAAAATATTTATAAAAAAGCAAAAAAAAAGCAGCTTTTATGATCTTTTTATATTTACTAAACAAGCCTTCTGGTCCTGGCCTGTAGTGAGGGTTCTCTTCCAACTTAAGGAACATAGAAGAAGTTTTACAGAATATCTAATTGTTTGCAAGTATTCATACAACTCCTCCTAACTGTTTATGCCATTAGAGCTATGTATGTTTATGTGGCTTAGTCACGTGCCTAAGCCCTCCTGCTATGTGCAATGTATTGAAACTCATTTTTTAATGAACTGCCCAGGGATATTTTCTTCTAATAGCAAGTATTCAGTAAAATATTTTTAAAAAAACAAACTAATACAGCCATATCTTTCTACACAGCATAGGCAGCATTAGAAATGTGCCCTGCATGCATAGTTTAATGTTTACCAATTTTTCTTCAGTATTTTTTTAAGTGTTACATAGAGAACAAAACTTCAAAAGTAAAACAAGAATCTCAAGACTATATTGTACAGCACCTACCCAAACTTGCTATCACAATATACATACTTCTTCTTTCAAGTAAGGTGGTTCACAAGGAAAACCACTTAAACTGGAAATATTTTTTCTCTAAATTTCAGCCCAATATTGAAGGACGGTGTCTGCACTGTAACTGATTCCCATTTAGTATTTTATATGCTTGACAGAACTTTTGAGTGCAGATCAAAACTAAGGCAAATTTACAACAGCCTGGGAGTGATAAGAAGCCCAAAAATGAATATAAATGTGATGTGTCCACTTCATACTGTCAGAGAGACATAAAGTGGTCTCAGCATAAAAGAGAAACCCTACAGAGTCTGAGCATTTCAGTAGATAGTAGCTGAGATGACAGTATTTAAGTATTTCTCTGCATATCAATGTACTTATAAAACAAGTATCATTATAATACAAAAATCTGCAGTGTTTGATTGAGAGCTTATGATGAATAGGGCTTTAGCAACCCACAGTGAATCTGAAGGATGGGTACTAATTTTGTTCTTTTAATGACTCCTAGATAAAGACAGAACATTTGAACTTGTTTTGTAATCAGTTTTGTCACTCCAAGCAGTAAAAAAATTAGTCAAATTGCAGACAATATACTGTATCTTTCATGATATAAACAAGCCATACGTTAAACAGTTTTTATTACGAAAATCTATTAGTTTCTTACAAAGTAGAACTTAAGTATTTATGATGAATGCAACAAATCTGTCTTGGCAACAACAACACTCCTCAGAGATCTCATTCATAGAAAACCCACTCTAATTCCCCAATATGCTATTTATAACCATCTCAATCGCTGGTTCATTATAATCTATTTGAATTATCACATTTTATTTGCAGGTATTGTACTCACATTACAGTAAACTCACACACTGCCATAGAAATTGTTTTGCATAGTCTTGTCACAGAATCAAAAAATGGCTGTTGGAAGGCACCTCTGGAGGTCATCTGGTCCAACCCTCTTGCCCAAACAAGGCCACCTAAAGCCAGTTGTCCAGGACCATGCCCAGATGGTTTTTGACAATCTCCAGCAATGGAGGCTCCACAACCTCCTGGGCAACCTGTAAGATTGCTCAGTCACGCTCACAGTAAAAAAGTGTTACCTGATGTTCAAGTGGAAACTCCTGTGTTTCAGTTCGTGCCCATTGCCTCTGGTTCTGTCACTGGGCACCACTAGAAATTGCTTGGCTTTGTCCTCTTTGCACCCTCTCCTCAGACATTTATGTATATTAATAAGGTCTCCCCTGAGCCTTCTCCAGGTTAAAGTCCCATCTCAGTCTTTCTTCTTGTACTGAGGAGCCCAAAACATGACACAAGACTCCAGGTGTGGCCTCACCAGTGCTGAGTAGAGGGGAAGGATCACCACTTTCAACCTGCTGACAACATTTTTTCTAATACCATTCGTCTTGTATGTGGCAAGGAAACTTTGTGCATTTGAGTGCATCTTGGTGTCCACCAGGACTCCCAGGTCATTTTCTGCCAAGTCGCTCTCCAGCTGGGTGGCCCCTAGCATGTACTGGTGCCTGGAGTTGTTTCTCCTCCCATGCAGGACTTTTCAATTCTGCTTATTGAACTTCATGATGTTCCTGTTAGCCCAGTTCTCCAGCCCACCTAGGTCCCTCTGGATCGCCGATTGACCCTCTGGTGCATCCACCACTCCTCCTAGTTTGGTGTCATCAGAGAACTTGCTGAGAGTACACTTTGTCCCATCATTCAGGTCATTAATGAAGATGTTAAACAGGACTGGACCCAGAATGACCTCTGTGGTACACCACTAGTCACTGGCCTCCACTAGCCACTAGTCTTTGTGTCACTGATCATCACCCTCTGGACCCAGCCATTCAGGCAGTTTTCAATCCACCTCACTGTCTCCTCAACCAGCCCATACTTCAACAGCTTGTCTATGAGGATCTTACGAGACACAGTGTCAAAGGCCTTACTGAAGTACAGGTAGACAACATCCATTGCTCCCCCCTCATCTACTAGACCAATCATTTTATTATAGAAGTTTATTTAGTTACAACACTCCAGTCATGGGAGTCATCCCACTGTACCTCCATAATCCCAACAAAACTGTAGCTCTGCAGCTGCACACAGATCTCTAACTCAGCAGGTTTATTCCCCATACTGCCTGCAGTAGCATACAGGCACTTTNCAGTGTCAAAGGCCTTACTGAAGTACAGGTAGACAACATCCATTGCTCCCCCCTCATCTACTAGACCAATCATTTTATTATAGAAGTTTATTTAGTTACAACACTCCAGTCATGGGAGTCATCCCACTGTACCTCCATAATCCCAACAAAACTGTAGCTCTGCAGCTGCACACAGATCTCTAACTCAGCAGGTTTATTCCCCATACTGCCTGCAGTAGCATACAGGCACTTTAGAGAGGCACCCCAGCATGTTGAGTTCCTGGGAAGGGTTTGGGGGATTTCTGTGTAATGGTGCCTTGTAGGCACTTCTTTCCTTACATGCAAGTACTGGAGGTAACCCCACCTGTCAAATAGTAACTTTTCACATTTCCCAAGTTATTTGGTCTCAATGCAGCCTCATCTCACAACATTTCATAAAATATTAGAACATGATTAATATTTTGTCCACATATATGCTATATTAAGAAATGTACTGCAAAATTATTTTTATTACATTAACATAAAGCATATATCCTTTTGTTAAACTAAAGATAAATCATTACACTTTCACTACATTTAAAATTTACTTGTTATTCTACATGATTTTAAATCTGTCATCGATATTATGAAAGCTAACCGAGTTTCTCTAGACACTCATCCATTTCTAAACCTCCTTCTGTTTGCAATGTTAGAGTGAAGAAAAAATACCTCAAGATAATCAATCAGATGTCTGTGTGTAAAGTTTAGATACCACAAACTTTGGAAGCATTGAGTTAGATCATTGCTAAATCAAAGCAGATCCCCAGAACTGCTGTTGTACCACAGGTACGGCTAAACATTTTCCTACCATCATTTTTCTTTGGGCAAATTACAGGTGTCTCCATGCTTAGAGAGAGATTAACAGTATTGATGTATTTGAAGCCTCCATGCCATATATGCTGTGGCAGTTGGCACATTTTCTAACTGACTCAGACAAGAGGAGACCTATTTAGCAAAGATGTTGAATTTTCACAGCTTTTACCCTTTGGCTCTTCCAGCATAGCTTTGGCAAATATCTCCACTGTTTCTGTAGTGTTCCTTGCTTCAATAGAGCATGAAGTTATTCTCCCACATGCACTGCTGGATAGCAGCCCAAGGTGATGACATCCTTTGGAGAGCATGAATGAGTACGAAGGTTGGTAAGAGCTTCCAGAGACCAGTTGGCAACACTCCCGCAGCTCTATTGCCCTTAGGGCAATTATCTCAGTTAATTACCTTGTATGCTCTGTGGTCTACTAAAAATCTTTCCCAGGTTTTAGCGACAATTGTCTCAGCCTTCATTTTCATATGATTTTGACTAGTGACTTATTTCCAGAGGATATTGTGGTGGTGATTTATTACCAGCCCAGCTCCTTGCATTGCTGCATGCGACTCTATAGAAGTTTTTTGTTGAATCTATTGCAATCAATGGGCAACAATGAAATTAAAACTAGCATAGTGTTTCTGGACAGCTGTGATATAACAGCACAGAATGAAGTGTGTCATGAAGGGATTGAGCTACTTAAACTATTTCCCAGAGTTATCACGAGAGGAACTAAAAGAATAGTACATGCTAGCCAGAGAAATGGTGTGTTGACTTTTTGAAGTCTTGCTCTAGTGGTCTTCTCTGCACCAAAGCTTGTCACAGAATTTACCAGTCTGCTGGTCACAATTTTAAAGATATAAAAATTACTTAAGAGAATGTATATGAGTATATAGTAATTAATACCAGATGAACTGTGCTTGTAGAAAAGTTGCTGCAAGTTTTTTGTTTTTAAGGTTATAGGTCTGTATGTTTGAAAATATCAGGTCTGGCAAAAATTGAAAGACTACCACAAATCAAAGTAACTGCTTTTACTTCAAACTGTATACCCTGTGATTCTCTCCTTTCTATATGAAAGGAAAAAAAAAACCCAACCCCACACAATATATTCTTCAGATTAAGATTGCTCTGTTGAACAGACAGCTGCCAATTATGACCAAGTGCTATGAGGTGGTAGCTTTCCAGAGGATGTGCATTTATGTCCATTGAAAATAAAACTGGAAACATTCAGTGGATTCCAATGAAGAAATGAGTTAAGACTTGAACTCTCATGGTAGAATTACCATGCTGTTTGTAAAGATTCAGTGGTGAAGGAAGAAAGGAGGAATGACTTTTAAAAGTTCAGCTACCATACTTTTGTATGACCCCTTGAATTCTACACAATTTACTGCTGCTTCAGTTAATTTGAAATGCATTGTTTGCTTGAATCCCACACCAGCAAAGACTTCATTACATGAAAATAGCAATAAAAGAAAGGAATATTTTGATGAATTAAGAGGCTGTTACTCTAATCATAATTCCTGTGTTGTTCATTCTTTTTAGCCTTAATGGGTAGTGAAGTCCCATTTAAGTGTAAGGACCAGGACACTGTACAATGGTGTATTTTTTTCACTGATACAACCAAGTGTACTTAATGGTGTTGTAAGAGGAAGACAACTTTTCTTATGCAACAGACAAGTAAAACTAGTTGTAGCCAAGCTATGCAGAATGTAAACCATCTGTGCATACCTTGATTTTTAGGATACAATGGTAAATTCAAGTATTTTTGCACTTAGCATTAAGATGGAACAAACAGTTAAGGGATGGTATAAATAAGTTGTTTAGAGAAATCTGTTCATTTCAGCGATGTTTCCCCCACACCCTACCACAATTCAGTGTATGGACCAAAAGATTCACAGCTGAAGACTCCGTACTACAGGATTGATTTGCCCACTGTAAACTCTCTTGCCTTTCAACATTCATTCCTTTACCACATGCTGTAGCCAGTCTTTCCTTATGTTAAAGAAAAAAAAACTTTTCTCAAGCAAAGTAACCCCATCTTATCATCTAAATTTGTAATAGTTATCCCTATCATTGTATTTGACCTCTATTCAATATATGCTTCTCCCTCACACAGGTGCCTCACACTGACAACATCTGATCCAAAGGCAACATTTAGAAAATCTTGTTACTGGAAGCTGTTATATCAGAAGGTGCTAGCTCTGTACCCAGACAGAAGATTGGGACAGTACCTCTATGTTATTTTGCATTAAATCTTTCATAAAGAGTAATACATATGGCGATATTTTTTCTCCAAGTCTGGAGATCTTAATTCTCACCAGACATTAGGAGGGGATTTGTGGGGTTCATGTAATCTGAATCGCTTGTAAACTGAGATTTTTACTATACTGATCTTTCTCCCCACTCCTTTAAGAATAAATGTAGTCCCATTCACCATTGCTATCCATAAAGGTATCCATTTTCATTCCTTAGTTGAGGAGTACTTAAAATGAAGTTAAAAGCATCAGACCAAGTCTGGCAATTTCAGTAAAAACTGAATTGTTTCTAACTTTTTAAGTAAGTGTATTGGTGAAAAATAAGCATCCTCTAGACACCACTGGAACTTTCTGAGATATAGCACTGCATGAAAAGAGCTTTGTAGACACTAGACTGTAATTTCTAAATCATTCTGTTTATTATTTTCTAAATTTCTCCCAGCCTTCTGGCTCAGGCATGACAGCTGCCCTAGAGCACATGTGTCTCTATTGTTTATTTCAAACTATTCTTAACTGCATAGAAGAGCCATATGGAATGGTTTTTTTACTTATTATTTTAAATAAAATCACCAATCATTTCAAGCCTCTATTGCAGAAGCCATTCAAGCTAGACAAAGAGTCTGGAGCATTCAGTCTGGCAATCTGGAAAGCTCAAACATATCACATTTTTTTTACAAAAATACGAAATGTTTTTGAAAACAGGCTTTTTTTTTTTTCAATGTTGCTCAAGAATGGGCAATTGTAATAAACGATTAGGTAAGGTTGTTCAAGTATGATCTTAGTGAAACACAGGATAGTTCTTCAGTTAGTAAAGAATCAATTCAGATGCACCCTAAGAAATTGATCTAAAAAGAATTTGGATCAAGCTTCCTGTTTGATAATAATGGAAATGTGCTATTGGCTGTTGGAAACTGGTGACATATTTCAGTAAAAATCTTTCTTCTGAATAGAAAGTATTAATTATACTTTAAGAAATATACATCAATAATTAAGCTTCAGTTTGGAAACTGAGTCTTATCTAAACTATCTTTACCTTTCCGGTGTTGTATCTAGCATTTGAACTTTCTCTACTTTTCACTCTTAAAGACTGTGCTACACAAACATGTAGTGTTAACAGTCCCTGCTCAGACAGAAATGACACAAACACCCCATGAGTTCCAGTTATGACTTCTGCTCTAGAGTTCCTGGTGTTTCCACAAGTCAAAGAAAAGCCGTAACCTGATGGCTTCCCATAGCCCTTGCTACTTCCATCTCACTCCCCTTTCACTTTGGGTGCCCCTTAGCTTCCTTTTGCTGGCTCTTCAGCAGGCTCTGGGACAGCTGACCTCCAGCAGAAGTTACAGGCTCAGTGCAAAGTTTCTGAGACAGGTCATACAGCCTGCACGATTTCCATGGCCACTTCCTTCTACCTTCAAAATATACATACACATACAACCATATGCATAGCAGAAAGGTAAATTTTCAGGTGTCTTTACCACCATTATCTTTTATACTAGCAGTGGCTGTTTTAAAGCCATAAAAAAACCAAAACATATTTAGATTAGAAAACCAACTTACACTAAAAGAAAGGGGATCTCTTGTTAGCTGAAATATAAGTAGAAATAAGATCAATATCATAGACTGAGTATGAAAAGTGAGTATAAAATATTTTAAGCTATCAGTTTTTTTAATACAAATGCACTATGTTGTCTGCATACCTTTGACAGAAAAAAAAGCAGTGGAAAAGAAACTGTTCAGAAGCAGATATAGATTTTTCTGAGAATGGACAAGACTTGTTTTCACAGTTTTATTTAAAATAATTCTTCTAGTTTGTTTGTTGTTTGGTTATTTTGTTTGGGTTTGTACAGTTGTATTGTACGGCTGTTTCCTGAAGCTTTGAGATATTATTGATCTTACCTCTCAAATGCAAAATCTGCCACAAGTGAATTTGATTCCCCTGTTGAGAATGCATCACTTGAAATGATGCATTATTAGTGGGGGGAGGGAAATTCTAATGATACAATGTGACAGCCATCACTAGAAAAGAAATATTTTCAGTATTGAACATATTCTATCTCTTTGATGGATTTTACAAGATCAAAGAAGTAACAGCAACACCAAACAAACTTATTCACGAATTTGTACAGGCACAAGATAGAAATGACATATGCGTTAGTGCTCCAGAAGCTTGTTATGGGTTATTTAGCTCTGTATTGTGTTGCATGGAATAGTTTTTTGATATTGTCAAAAAAAAGGACTCACTAGACCTAAAAAGTCTATGGCTCAGAGATTTAATTTTTGTTTTCCCAATAATTTTATACTTCAAGTTTTTAGCAATATTTTAGACAGGATAATTTTAAATGGCCCATAGAATTCAATGAATAATATCCACTCATAGTGCTTTTCTCTAAGCAAAACCATTTCAAAGTTTTATATAGTGTATTAAAAACAAAAGAAGTTTCTATTGAGAATAAAAAAACCCAAAGATGTAATTAGAATACTAGCCTGCATCTTCAAGGGTCATGAACGCTCCTCATTTATCAAATCTAGTTAGGGAAGTATCTGATAATGAATGCTTCAATTTCCAGTTAAGTATTTTCCTAGGAAAGGCTGACCCAGATCAGATCCCACTGAAGTGGGAAGACAGAGAAAGCACAGTGATGACTGCAGAGGGCTTGTGGAAGAAAGTGTTTAGACACTCATGAAAAGAAAGAACCTTTCTTGCTAGAGAAATAACCCTGAAAGTTGTTGGTGTGGTACTATCCCCTCCTGGATTTCACAGGTGCTATGGTAACATCAACAAACAAAGACTCTAAAAAACAAACAAAACAAATAAGCACATCAACACTCACAGAGGACTGAAAATGCAGAAACTGCAGAGAAGAGTATTCAGTGATCAAACTACAAAATATTTCATTTTATTCTACCAGGAGGAGTAAGATTCAAAAAATAGTATTGAAGAGTACTGAAGAGAACATGAGAGAAAAAGGCTTTGTTTATCCTAAGAAGTTTTGCAGCGCATAACAGTTTGCTAGTTATTATCATAATTCAAAAAAAGCTATGAAATAACCTTGTCAACCTTGTTGTTTCAATTTTCTATGCATCGTCTTTCTTTTCCTGGAAATTTCAGTGAATTCTTCTCTCTGTAACATATCACCATAGGCTAAAAGTGCATAAAAGACCTCTGTCACAGAAGTGTCACATGTAATAACATTATACCATAAACAACATTGGCATTAGATACTTCTGGAGGTCTAAATTTCAAAGGTCTTGCGGCACCCAAAATACTTTAGCTCAGTCTCAACTGGAAGTACATGTCGTTCCCACCTTCCCTTCTTCAGTGAAAAGTGGTGTATAGAAAATATTCTCACAATATCTGGCTAACACATTCAAATTAGTCAGGAAGAAAGCTGGATAGGAGGAAAAAAGGACCTCCTAGCCATCTGTGTCCACTCAGGGATTCGTAAAGACATATTCAATTGTATTAAAGATTTAGTCTTAAGAACTTAAATAAGGTAAGGAGGAAGGATTGCTATCCAGTATAGCAATTAAAAGAAGATTCTCTCAAAATAATTTTAAAAGTTTCTACAAAATTGCCAGAGACGGAAAAAAAAAAGGGGGCGAGAGTGACAGAAAAAAAAAAAAGATAAGAAAATAAATCAACTTTTTTCAACCGCAGTGAAATGAGGAAGTTCCAGTTCATTGGAACTTCATGTTCTTCATGCTTCAAGGACTTCTGGAATAACAAAAAATTGTGCATGCTTCTTTTGCCAAAGAGAGTTGAAAAGACAGATGTTATCCTAACTTAGGACCAGGGAGTCTGAGTGCCCATTTCAGTAGCATATTCTGGCCAATTATAAGCTGACATCTTTAGAAGTGAGTGGCAATAATGCAAGCATGAGTCCAATGATGCTACTGACTGCAGATTCTGTGTTTTCTGTCTGAAAAGGCACACTATTTTGAGAACAAAGGAATGCTCCATTGGTGACACTCTGCAGTCTGCAATTAGAATAAATCAGGTTTTTAGAGATTGTTTAACCTAAAGAGAAGAAGGGCAGATCCAAGACCCATTGAAACTATTGGAAATGCTCTTACTGAGGCAATTGTGTTGGTGACAGTATTAGCTCTGGGATTTTTCTTTGTAGTACGCAACAAAAACCAACAGTCTTCCTTAGCACATTCCTACCGAGCCATCATATGAGCACATTTTACCTTTATTAAATGCTTGACCTTTATAGTAAATGTTAAATAGTTCTTATCATTTTAACCTTCCAGTTCACAGAAGCTTTTAAAATGTTCCTTCAGTTCAATTACACCTCTTTAAAAAGGTAGACAGTAAAAACGGTACACTTCTAACTTTCCTCTGATAGTGAGATAGAGGAAGGTATTCTGTTTCTTCCTCCCACTGGAGCACTATTATATTTATAGGTAACATTTAATATTTGTCTGACACTTTTAAAGCTTAAAAGGAAACTTCCTTGAGAATGCTGTTAATGGGAATCTTTCTAATAAAGAAAATAGGATCTCATGCCTAGGGAAAATGTATACTGAAATTATTTTCTATGATAAGAGTTCAGCAGTCATACCTGAAGCTGCTTCTAAACTAGCTAGCTTGAACATTAATAGAAGTATAGCTATTTCCACTCAGAACTTGAAAAGGAGCAAGATGTCCTCAAAGAAGCTGGATTAGGCTACCACTAAACACTGTTGTCTGGAGTGCTTCATCCAAGAGGGTACCATGTAAATTGCAGTCCCACCTGCAGACAGAGCACAGAAGAGCCCCTCTATAACTTGCAGATGTGAAGATTTATCTTCTGTATTTTTGCTTCTAAACTTGATTGAGGTTCTTCTACCTCCATTCCAATTGTTCCTATTTGTCATGAACTGCGCAGGTTACCAATCTTGTCACTGGTGCTGAAATTTAAATTGATGTTTTCATCTCCTTTCTCTTGTTTAATAATCTTCTCTTTTTTTGATGGGATCTGACATTTTTCCAACTTCTAATTCCTACCCTGTACAAAGATGCTTACAGAATAAAAATAAATATATCAAAATTAATGATGACATGAATGTGACAGCTTCCAAAACTTACAACTATCGTTTTCCATTTCCTCCTATTACTCTAATAACAGTTTGACATCGACATGGAAAGAATGTGTTTCAGAAACAGCAACAGACTTAGACAGGGAGTCAGTACATTTGTTTAAAATCTGTTAGGCAAAAGCAGTAACCATTTTAAAGCAGTAAGGCAAAATCTGAACCTGAAAAGGATTTAAAGGTTGTACCTTTATGCATCTCTAAAGATCTGTAAGTCAGACATAACTCACATGTCTTCTTGATAGAAAAATGAGAACTAATGAGCAATAAGATTATAGGAAACAAATGGCCACCACACTGCCTACCAGGACAAATGCCCAGAAAATGCACTTGTGAAGTCTTTAGTTTAATTTACCTTCTACCAGGACTATGCTGATGAATCTGCATTTCAGCCATTCGCACTTTCATTCATGGCGGTCATTTAAACTGCAAAACCAGACATCCTCAGTGTGGGAGACAGAAAAAACACAATGCAAATATTCACTTATGGGGAAGTTCTTCTGATGCCCATGATAATTATTAATCAGGTGACTTTCATATCAGCAGAGACCTAACACAGTAGCCTGATCAGTAGGCAGAATAGTCAACCCACATAGCCACGGAATAGCCAGCCCACATAGGAAACAAATCAAGTGTACTTCTTCCCCTAGGATCAAAATGATGAAAGATGACTGTGGCTAGTCATAGACTTTATTGCTAGGCCTTATTAGCATCCATTTGTTCTGTAGGTATATAAATATCTCTAAGAAATGGACCCTTAAGAACATACAAAGAACCAAGACTATAATGTGTTGATAAAAATACTGCAGATATGGAGAGCATGTTCCTTCATTGCTCAGTTAATTTTCCCCTGACTTCCCATCATGACTTTTATACTGTGCAGATTTATTTTCAGCCAGTTTGTCCCCACCAAACCCTAACTCATTAATACCTTCTCAGTGATCTTATTAAAGGCAGAATATCCTGTAAAGTCTTGAGGTTTTTAGAGTTGAGGTCTCAATCTCATGGTACATGTACTTGTAACTCATTTCATATACCCTTCACTAGCAGTCTTGTGGATGTTACGGTAGAAACAGAGAAATTTGTAAATGTTACAGTTATTACAATTCACAGGAATGTTTTAAATCTTCAATGAGATTTTGCTATGGCACTGAGGGTGATAGTTCAATACTTGTAGAAGCCAGAGATAAATCAGAGGTACAAAAAGGAAAAAAAATTACAGTTCTAAAGGTAAATTAAGTCAGTAAAATAGCTGAGACTCAAGTCCAGGCGTATGCATCAGAGAAGGCAATCCTGTATTATGTAAGGATATACATGAGCTAGAAGATGAACCAATATTACTCCTTTAATTAAAAGTATACAAAATTAACCTCGACCACAAACTAACTAATCATAACTTAAATAGAGCTAAAAGTATTGCAGTGGAAGGGACCCTCCAGGATCATTGAGTCCAACTCAAGTAGGTCCCCATGTAGGACACCCCAAAAGTCACACCACGTGCCTGAGGGCATTGTCCAAACACTTCTTGAACTCAGTCAGGCTTGGTGCTTTGACCACTGCCCTGGGGAGCTTGTTCCAGTGTTCAACCACCTTCTGGAAGAAAAACCTTTTCCTGATATCTAACCTAAACCTCCCCTGATTCAGCTTCTTGCTGTTTCCCCAAGTCCTATCCTTGGTCACAAGAGTGAAGAGAACAGTACCTGCTCCTTCTCCCCTCGTAAGGAAGGCGTAGACCACAATGAGGTCACCCCTCAGCCTCCTCTTCTCCAGGCTGAATAATCCAAGTGGCTTCAGCTGTTCCTCGTAAATCATCCCCTCCAGACCCTACACCATCCTCGTGGTGCTCCTTTGGATGCTCTCTAGTAGTCTGATGTCTCCTTTATACTGCAGTGCCCAAAACTGCATGCAGTACTCAAGGTGAGGCTGCACCAGTGTGGAGTAGAGCGGGACAATCACCGCCCTCAAACGGCTGATAACGCCATGCGTAACGCACCCCAGGACATGGTTGGTCCTCCTGGCTGCCAGGGCACACTGTTGGCTCATGTTCAGTTTACCATCAACCAGGACTCCCAGGTCCCTCTCCACTATGTTACTCTCCAGCCACTAGTTCCCCAGTCTGTACATATCACCAGAGTTGCCTCATCACAGGTGCAGAATCTGGCACTTGCCCTTGTTAAACTTCATGTGGCTGGTGATTGCTCAGCTCTCTAATTTGTCAAGGTCCCTCTCCAGGGCCTGCCTGCCCTTGAAGGAGTCTCAACTTAGTATCATCTGCAAACTTGCTTAGAATTCCTTCAAGTCCTTTGTCCAAGTTGTTGATGAAGATGTTGAAGAGGACTGGGCCTAGGATGGAGCTCTGTGGGACTCCAGTAGTGACCAGTCACCAGCCTGATGTTACCCCATTCACCATCACTCTTTGTGCCAAAGCTGTGAGCCAGTTGCTCACTCATCATGTAACCCAGTTGCCCAGCTGTATGCTGGACATTTTGTCCAGAAGGATACTGTGAGACATAGTATCAAAAGCTTTGCTGAAGTCCAAAAAGATTATATCCACCGGCTTTCCTTGATCAACTAAGTGAGTTACCTTGTCATAAAAGGAAATTTAGTTTGACAAGCTGGCCTTTCCCCTCATGAAGCCATGCTGGTGGTGACTGATGACTACATTGTCCTCCAGGTGTTTTTCAATACCTCCCAAAATAATGCTTTCCATAATTTTACTAAGAACTGAAGTGAGACTGACTGGCCTGTAGTTTCCAGGACCCTCCTTCATACCCTTCTTGAAAATTGGAACATTAGCCAGTTTCCAGTCAGCTAAGACCCCTTTGGTCCATCATCAGTGTTGAAGATGGAAGCAAAGAATGCATTAATCACATCTGCCTTTTCTATATCCCTGTTGGTGAGGTGGCCATCCTTATTCTGTAATGGGCCGATGTTATTTCTACACTGCCTTTTACCATCAAACTCTTTTTATTGTCCCCAGCGGCTCTGGCCAGCTTCAGCTACAATTGAGTTTTGACCACCCGAATTTTCTCACTGCAGTAGTTAGCAGTGTCTCTGTATTATTCCTATGTCACCTGATCTAGCTTCCACTGGCCATACACCTTCCTTTTTTGCCTAATCTGCAAGAGCAGATCCCTGTTCAGCCAAGCAGACCTTCTGCCTCATCTGCTTGACTTCCAACATTTTGGAATTGCCTGCTCTTGTGCCCTTAGGAGGTGATGTTTAAAGAGCAACCAGCACTCATGAACCCCAACACCTGCAAAAACATTTTCCCAGGGGACTTGACTCAGAAGTTCCATGAGCAGCCTGAAGTCTGCTCTCCTCAAGTTCAGTGTTGAAGTTTTGCTGGCAGTTTTCCTTCTGTCAACAGAGATTTTAAACTCAATCACCTTGTGATCACTGTGGCCAAGGCGGCTTCCAATCTCCACTTTACTCACAAGATTGTCTCTGTTAACGAGCAGCAGATCAAGGAGGGCATCCTTGCGAGTCGGCTCCCTTAGGACCTGTTCCATAAAGCTGTCATCCAGGTGTTTTGGAAATCTTCTGACCTGGATTGTACTAGCTGTATGATGCTCCCAGTTGATTTCTGGCAAGTTGAAGTCCCCCACAAGAAATTCCTCCCAAATGGCAGCTGTGACCAGAGGTCAGGCTGTGGTGGGACACAGTCATGCAATGTTTGAACACAGCAGGCAGATCTTGGCATGAGTGAGAGGGTCTCTCTACAATCCCAGGCATGGCAAAGTGATGGTCAAGGATCCATCAGGGAACCCAGACAGGAGCAAAAGGAGAAAGGACCAGAAAGAAGATAGAAGAGACAGCTATTCTAAAAGAAAGCTCAGACAGGGACTGATAGTCCAGGGCCAGACTTAACATGGCCCATAGGCAAGGTGTGGGGAAGCCCCAGGTGAGGTTGGTCAGGGCCATAGCAATCTTTAGTGCCCTCAGAGCCCCGGCATAACGGTTGGTTTGCTGGTGCTTGAGATGAATCTGCACTGAAGTCAGTGATCTTTCTGTAGACTGGCTGGTGGCTTGCACTGCTGGAAAATGAGAATACGTTCCCGAAGTCTATCACAGTTGAAGTTGTTATGGGACTATTAAGATTTCAGTCTTTCACTTCAAATCCTTGTTGAATGATGACCTTTGTAAAATAACTTACATTGAAAGAAAACTGTTTTTACCAAGCTTGACTAGTGGTGTTCATCTGTCTCTGTTTTTGTTATCTGGGGGAAATTTTCTTGAAATATCCAAATGTTCTCAATAGCTCAATTACAGTTAAGTTTGGATAAATTTGTAGCCTTTTTTCTATTCAACTGGACTAAAGTTAATTGAATGTGATTTTAATAAAAGATCAACTTTAATTGCTAAAGCAACTAATCTTTCCAGAAGATTCAGGATTTTTGATGTAATTTAAACACCATGGAGATGGTTAAAATCAGCTGCTGTTCCATAGGTTCATCTCTCTGTTGGTAACTGTATCCTGTGCAACCTCACAAGTCCCATGAGTCTCAGCTTACCTGCAGAAGTTGAAGGGAATTCTTCTAAAATGAGAAGGTTTTTGGGTGAACAGAGCCATTCTTTGTTGTAGAAATCCGTGGTTTTATGTACTACATCAGAAATAGACATGTCCTAGGAACAGTTTCAAAAATAATTGTTGTAACTTGATCCCAAGGCTTCCATTACCTCATTCTAAATAACAAGACAAGTGAATCGTCTTTGATTCATCCTCAGTTATGTTAAAATATTCATATCATATTCTGGGTGCAGTGCACATATTGCTGAATAAAGATGCAGTCATCTTTGACATATAGGGATATATTTTTCAACTTCCTCAATATGAACGCATGACTAGAAAGGATCTCCTTAATCCTTGGATCTAGTAATTTGTTATTCCAGAACAATGGACTATATGTTAATTAATTTACACTTTTTAACCTTAAAGTCTATCTTCTTGTTTGCTTGTTTCTTTTTCATTCTCATTCTTTTTTACAACTCGCATAAGATGATGAACCCATTTCATCTTTTTCAGGGGATTTTTATTTTATTTTTATTCCTGTCCAGTTTATATTTATTTATATGTGATTTAAACTTCTTTGGTTGTACTAGTAGTATCTCACTGGACTGTTATGATTACATTTATCCTTTTAAGTTCAAATGCACAGACTTAAGTGTTAATGGTTAAGATTTCTGGAATTTCATTGTTGTTGCAGGTGTGGAACATGATATTCCATTTCATCACTAATCAGTTACTCAGATCTGCAGTTTAGAACACAAAAAAGGAAGCAACAGCAAGCATTACTTAAGTGACCTCATGTTTTTAACTCTTCTCTATAATGCTGTATAAAGCAGCCTAAAATATGAATTTAGAAAGCAAAGAGTTAAATCCAATGTTCTTCATTACAGTGGAAAGCATTTACATTTACGTGTTGTCACCCAGGAGTAACAGCAGCCTGTAGTTTCTCCCTAGAAACATGGTTTCTGCATTTCCTTTCCAGGAATGGAAAAAAAAAGGATCAGTAACGTGCACGTGAAAGTCATAAAATGGGCTGTCCCAGGAAGAAAGAACCTCCAAATGGTCTACAACCCTCCTGTGTAGTGTCCACAAACTTTAGTTGAAAAAGTCCAGTATGAACTTCAGGGAGGGTGTTATAAACAGTGGCTGAAGTGACAAACAGCATTGCAGTGCAAAGTGAGATCAAAACCCAGACAATGCTGAGGAACATAGGATGGGACTCATTTTGAGAGGTAGTTTATTTCCGCACATTCATGACATGGCTATACATATATGTATATAGAAATAAGAATATCTTGTTTTTTTTAATTTCATTTCAGAGCACAACTTCAAAAGTTTTTGACTGATACACATTTCTCCATTCTTTACCTATATGCAAGCCAAATGCTGTCTGCAATATATATTTAGAAAAACGTACTGACTGGCGACACACGTGGTATGACTGGAATTCCACTGCAAACAAACCATACCAAGTGTTGTCTTCCCTTTATCATCATCAGTACTCCTCCCTTAGAATACACTGGCTGCACTAGTCAGCCTAAGACAGAAGTGCCTTTATACATCATTATGACCCACCTTGTATCATAGTCTGGTGCACATGTATCATCTCTGGCTGGCAGCATTTTATTGTCAGAAGAGAAGCAGAGCTATAAGAATTGATACTAGCACTGTACCCTCCTTCCCCCAGAATTAGGGCAAAATGTGAATTTTGGGTACACAGCTCATGTGTAGTTGTCCTTCCTATAGGAGCAAGTTTTTCTAACCACTCCTCATTAGCACAAATGCATGTGACACGCTTCACATTACAAGAGACTCTGCTCATTAGAGTAGGTGGTCAACTGTCTTCTGACTTGTGGGAAGCTATTTAGAGATTTATGCTGGGCTGCATCTTTATTGGGAGAAAGTTTTCTGTTGATCTGTGGATGCTACCAACATGCTGCCTGGACCAGGTTGTGTGGAGTTGTAAGTCAGTCTCTTCACTATCCCACTCAGCTGGTATCTTTAATTCATTGCAGAGCTTTCTTTACTGTGATTTGCTGGGTCTCACTGTGGATATTAACTCAATGCTTAGCTGAGTAACATTTTCTAAAAATACACTACTGCCACTAAACATTGTGTGTTGTGTTCAGAAGTTCTTTCTACAGTTTCCAGAGGGAAATTACTGATTTACGACAGTAATTAAAATTACATGTTTAATTTAAGACAGCCAGCTAAGACTGTGGTTAGGATAAAGAGAAAAGAATTCACCTCACTCCAAAATAGGTGAATGAGGGCAGGTGGGATGAATTAGCTGCCAGGGCTGCCTGCACTGAGCCCAGAGGGAGCCAAGACTTAGACTAGACATTTAATTTCTAAACAGCTAAAACTAGGGTAAGCCCCAGTGTTTAAAGCCCCATGTATTTAAAATTCAATACATACTACTTTCCTGATGTTTATGTGAATTTACAAGATGGAATTTACATTTTTATGTGTACAGCTTGGTGTATGTACATCTGATGCACAGGCAACAGATATTGCAGACTTTGTGTGTGTGTACAGTTTTAAAGCCTTTATTTCTTGTATGATTGTTATTGATCACCCGTCAATTTTCTGGCACACCTTCCAATAAGGTTCTTATATTAAATAGGAATAAAAGGCTGAAAGTGATTTTACAGATCAAAGAGCATTTCTTGCAATTGTAGTCAATCCGGTTAAGAAACGTACCAAGAAAATTCATCAGCTATGCCTGTATGAAAGCTAATTTAGAACTATTTTCCTTTGATATTTAGAATATTCTTTTAATTTACAGCCTAAATTTTTTTAATCCACATCCATCATCCTGTTTTTATGTCACCATTGCCCTAGAAAATATACAATTTCTTTACCCTCTTTTTTATTTATCTCTCATTCTGAATTTTTCTGTAAAGAGTAAATATATGTCTTTGGAGCACTGGTTTTTATCCTAAACTGGGATATTCCAATATATATTAACATAAGCTTCCTGTACCTCTTGAACACACATGGTTTTCAAAATGTTATTTTGTCAGTGCCAAGTAGAGTGGCAATAGTATTTTCCTCTGTCTCGTAGAAATACTTCATACATGTGTAATTGTATATGGCTAAAATGAAATTTATAGATCTGTTGTTTAAAGTCATGGCTTTGTTGCTTATATTATAGCCCTAGACAATAATGGCTATTTCAACTGACAAAAAGAAATCAATCAGAAAGTAACAAGTAATTTACTTGGACTTGTCAGGAAGCTTTAGCAGACATAAGAGTATAAAGAAAACATATATAAGTAATATTTTATCTTTAACATACGATTAACATTCCAGTGCTTTTGTTATATACGTAAATGAGGCAATAAATATTTTTAATATTCATTAAAAAGTTCTCTCATAAAAAGATAAGGAAATTAAACAGTATTGATACTAACATTAACATATCTGTAAGGTCAGGCTGTGATAATAATTCATACACTAACCCTAATACTGCTGATGATATTGAAGCTATGTAAATGTATTACTTAACCAAAAGCATACAGTCCCCTAATTACATTATAAGCTACACAATCATATTCAGGTATTCGGGTGTTGATTTAGCAGAATGCACTTAACAAGGGGGTAAGTGTTTAACTGTCCTATCTTCACATTATACTCAAAAAAATAAACAAGGAGGTTGGGAAGTGAAGGGAGCAGGTGACAACAGACAAAACCAATCATATATGATCATCCATATTATCTTGGCAAGAAAGGGTACTCCACTCTCATCAGTTCTTGGTATCTTTCATTTAGTTCTCCTCTAATACTGCTTGGTTCTTAGTTGTGTCTCCTCTGTGGATGCATGCCCTGTCTCACAGGTCTCTATAGCTGAAGGTTTCTGGTTATATTTTCTGGAGCCTCAGCTGCTTTCATTGCTTCCACTGATCTTCTTTGCACCTTGCTTACATTTTCTTTCTTTTACTTTATTTTTTCCTCACTTCACCATTCCCTAAAAGTACATTTCAACTTTGTTGCTCACTTCCCCCTCATGATGAATCCAGCTGTTTCCATTGAAAGCAGTGTAGTCAAGCAGAAATATTCTGGCTCTTGATGAGATGTCAAAGAATGATGCTAATTTTTCATATATTTTCCTTCATTTCTACAGTCCACATTTCCACTGACAAAATTCTGCTTTACCATATGTATATTGATACCCCCTTCTAGCTACTGTAGACAGAGAAATGTTTTTAGAAGCATTAAACTGCTGTTGCTAAACACCAAGTCAAGGCCTTCACAGCTTCTCATGCCTTGCCAGCAAGAAAGTTTGTCTCGGTTTGACGGATTGCAAAGCGGAGACAGAGTTTAGTTTTCCCTCCCCCCATGGAAAGGAGAAAGAGAAAAGAAGCCAAAAAGCCAAAACGACACTGGTTGGGATTTTTAAAGAAAACTGTACATATATACAGCTTTAATAAACATAGAAAAAGGAAATAACAAACAAGGGCACAGGGAAAGGGGAATGAGTAATTGCAAAATAAATATATACAAAACCGAAAGTCCGAAATTCCGAGAGAAGAATTCTCAACTGCCAGAAAGTCAGCAAAACTTCATCGCATTCCTCCGGTACTTCTCCAAGCGGCCCGGAACAGAACAGCTGATAAGGGCAGGCCTCAAGAAGAAGAAGAAGAACCCAGAACTTCCTGGTTCCTCCATACTTATGCACTTTCTAGCAGGATGTTTTGATATGGAATACAAAAAAAAACCACATCCTTCCGGAGACGGATCCTCATACAGGACAAAAGTCTCAAACCATGACAAAGTTTGAGGTACACAAGAAGATATGAGGGACCACAACCAGGACAGCTGACCCAAATTGGCCAAAGGGATATTCCATACCATGTGACATCATGCTTGGCATATAAACTGGGGCACAAGTTGACTGGGGAGAGGCAATAGCTGTTCAGGCTCAGGCTGGGGATCAGTCAGTGGATGGTGAGCAATTGCATTGTGCATCATTTGTTTTGTATAATCTTTCATTTATTCTTTTTTCTCTTCCTTTTCTGTCCTATTAAACAGTCTTCATCTCAATCCATGAGTTTTCTCACTTTTACTCTTCCGATTCTCTTCCCCAACCCACTGGGGAGCAAGTGAGTGAGCAATTGTGTGGAGCTTAGTTGCTGGTTGGGGTTAAATCATGACACTTAAGCACAACTCCCTGTGAGGCCATCTCATACAAAGGGACTTAGCTTGTTCTCCAGATTCACAGAGTAGTCCTTAACAGCAGTAGTTATTGGTGGGGTTTTTTTACCTCTGTATGTTCCAACCATTTTAATCTTAGTTAGTTTGAAAAATAAACATATTTTATCCCCTTGACCAATTCATAATATGCAGCCGAACTGAATAATATACAGTTTTTAACTTGTTAAACACATGCCATTTAAAATTTTCAGGAACAAAAAAGCTCAGAAATATGTAGGATTAGATATCCATGTATCTTTCAATAAAATGTAATCAGATTTACTTTTGGTCCTGAATTGTGAGAAAAAAGATGTACAGTTACTAGTGAGCATGCTTGCTTCAAGAATACTGCATTTCTACATGCTCAGAATAATTTTATCTTCATTTTTATTAGAGCAAACTGCTTACTCTCAAGAGGTTGACAAACGTTAAAGATTTCCACTTTAGTGGTTTACAATGACATCAAAGTGGCCTTACATCTTTGCAAAGATCTGTTTCCTAGGCAACATGAAGCAAACCGTTCATTTCAGAGGTGCCTATAGAGAGCAACTGAGATTTTATTTTCATGCTAAGTATCAAAACTTAATGTGGATAATGACATTGTACAAAATATACTACTGAGTTTAAAAGATGTTCAATATTCAAGTAAATTATACAAATAGTCACTTTGGAATATCAATAATTTCTAATTATATTTAGACCATATTTTTTGTTGGAAGCCAAAGTATGAGATGTTTTCATGTTTATGAAATTTAATTTAATTTAATTTAATTTAAAATTTAATTAAATAAATATCACTTTTAAAAAAAAACACAACAAAATACAGAATAATGACTGTCGAAAGAGCACCCATATTAAGAAATATTTCATCTAAAAGTGTTCCCCAACTTGTAAATTTTAAGGAGTTTGGAAGTAGTCTCTCACTAACAATGAATGATTTCTCTGTCAGGAGTATATTTCTCTGCTAAACACAAGCTTTATGCACACAGAATTGCAATGAAAAATAGCTCAAGTTTCATGCAATCAATACATGATTACAACTCCTCATCCTTGCTCCATTTATTTATTACACTCTTTTGCTGTATCTTATCTATGGCCCTGAACTGGAAACACATTTAAGCATGAGCTTAGCTTTCAAGTGGCAAACATCCATACTGAAGTCCTCTGAGTTTAGGGAAGATTCAAGGAACACAGGCAAAACTTATGAATTCTCATGAGCACTATGAATTTGTTAGAGCTTAAATTATCACACGTCTACATCTAAATAAATACTGGTTGTCTGACAAAGTGTCTAAAAATCTATCAGATCATCTCCATAAAGGAGACAAGTTAAATTTAACACTCCAGTTATGATCAATAGTCACTGTGTTAAGGGGTTAATTAGAGGTGGGAAAATATTTTTTTCTTGATGGAAAAGGAGGAAATGTGAGGTGGGGGAAAAAATTTGGACAGAACAAGAGAGAGAAGTGACAAAGAAATTCAACAGGACCCAGACAGAGAAACTGTATTGAGAGAAACAGGAATCTTTCGTGGAAGAAGGCAGGAATGTGCTTTTATAATAAAGGAGGTAGTATACTTTGAAGGCAAAGTGTAATTTATGGGTGCTGAATACAAATCCTACAAAGTATTCAACTCCTATTATCAACTCCTATTATCTTCCTATGTACTCCATCCCCTACATTATCATCAACATTATTACAACTAATGGAGGTGTAGATCTTTCATGTTAACTGTGATGATCTGAACAAGCTCTTTTTGTAATAGCCACATAAAGTCAGCTTTTGTTTACAATTGTCTTGCAAGTCAAGCTGTAAGTGCATTCGGTAGCCTCATACTTCAAATTTTGTAGAGGTGCATTTAGTTTACAGAAAATATCTAGTGCACTTCCTGTAAAGAGTGGATTAGAGGATGCAGCCCAACTATCTGCCTCATAAACGGGAATTTTGTGGATCTCTGACTGGACATCAGGCTTGAAAATAAAATGTGCAATAAGGTTATTCTTGTTCTAGATGGTAAACATTTTCTTTACAGGAACTATGCATTATTATAGGGGCTAATACAAGGCTATTCTGCAAGTTAATAGCCAGAATGTGGGTACAAAATGTTATTTCCAGGGAGATATTAGAGAACAATAACTTTTTTCCTTCCACTGGTTTACATGCCAGTATTTTAAATAAGGTTGAGGACTTCTGTGAAAACTGATGCTCTTTTCTGTGGAATATTATGGTGAAAATAGATGCTTAAAGATTCAAAGTAATCCAACTTTTCTGAATTTCCCATAATAGAAATTCCCATGTTATTTACTCAAAGGCAAAGAATCATGTTTTATCTTTATGAAATATTTCCAAAGATCTCTGACATGATCATGTATGCTTCAGAACACAGCCATCTGAATTTATCCTTTATGTTTTAGATGAAGAATTGTATTTAAGTCTTTGGAGCAAAATGTTTCCTTGGATTAAAGCTGTACAAATGGATTTCTTTTCCTTCATGATTCATGTTAATGTGGGTTTATATAACTATTAACAGAATTATAGGCTTAGCCATGTTTTTGGGTGCTCCTGGTCTGGATACTTCTTTTAAGTCAGAGTAACTCAGGGTGGTAGTATTTGCCTTTCTATACTTCAGTTGAGAGATTTATAAATGAGTAATGCATGTGGTCCAGTCTGGCCTCACGGTGAGTGGAATGGCAGCTAATTAAGTTGCCTACAGTTCCCATTGTCAGATCATGATTACAGTTGGTGAGTTTTGTTAAACTATTTGTTTACTTATTTGGTTTTGTTGGAGTAAGTTAATTCAGCTATATCTTTATCAGCTGACCAAAATAGCTACTAGATTATCTACCCTCTGCTGTTCTCAGCTTTTAACTTAGAGCAGCACAGACTATTTAAGCAGTATAGCCGTGAACAACAGTCAGCACCAAAAGGTGACAGGTTTTTATTTAACACCCTGATAAGTAGTGAGCATGAGCAGCATACTGCATGTGTGACAGTCATCTGGCAAGAAAAACCAACACTTTCAGAGAAGATTTGTATCACCAAAGAGATGATGCATGCTGCTGAGAGGAATCATCAAGGTATAACTGCAGGTGCTATGGATAGCATGGATTGAGGAGGAGCTACTCAATCTCATATTAGGTACATTAAATGTAATATAACATTTTTTTCCTCTACTGGAAAAGCTAAAATAATTGGTCCTCATGTTTCACCATAGCTCTTCTCCTGGCAGATGGCCCTTGAGGCATTGATTTGAAGTAGGGCTACTTTTAACAAATACTTGCATTTTTTCCATCTTCTGTTTCTTACATTCAGAAGAAAACAAAAACTCCTGGAAATCTTGTCTATTCCAGAAATTTCAGCAAGGGACTGTCAAGGTAAGTTACTTACACAGGATATTAATGTTATCCATTTGTTTAAACTCTTGTTAAGGAACAGAGATATCAGAAACTTACGTGATATGAACCTCAGTGTTCAGCACATAGGCTTCACACAGCTCCTCTTGCTTTACAGTTCAAACAATTCCTTCTACAGGTTTTTGTCTTTCAATTGATACATAAATATATTTTTCTAGTAGTTTCATACATAAGACAGGAACCAGAACTGTACTAATGTTTGTATAATGCTTCTAACTTCACATGGAGACAAAGAGGAGACTTCCATTCCTCAATGGAGTAGGGTGAGGAGAGACACTTTCCTGTTGAGCTGAACAAAGACCGTGTGGACGTGCTACAGCATTATGAAGTAGTTTACTAGCAGCATCTGGGAAAAAGACACAATCTGGCAACAAACTCTATCACCACAGAGTGAACTGTCTCCAGCAAAGACGTTGGTTACCAGTCACATCTATAAAAATGAACTTGCCATGTTCTGAATTTATAATTTTATGTGTCCAGCAGAAAAAGAGCATTTCACATGGCATGGCTGTAGCAATGGTGATGGCAGTGAAAACAACACCCATAATAATTAGAAAGTTACATTTCCAGAATTGTCTTTCAAAGATGTTTTCTTGCAGGAAACTGCAATACTTTTGCCCCTCCACCAGTAAATACAGCTTTTGATGAATGGAACCTTTCCTGGTGTGAGAATAACAGGAAAATAATTGCAAGATGAAGAAATCTTAACAAATCACTTTGAAGGAGTACTAGATATTGCAATATTTAACAAATGTGATTAGAGTTGGTAGGGCTACAACATTACAAAGCTAGGATTTAAAGTTCATTAATGTAGCCCAGACAAAAGCTTTAGGATTTTTGTGTGCAAATACGAGTTAAACACAGAAAAGTTTTTTAAAAAATAATAAAATCCATGAATAATGCAGATATATTTTTACTGATCACTGGAGGAAAAATAATTTAGTCCAAAAGAGGTAACAAAATTAAATAATAATGGAATGTAATAGAGCATTAAAAAGACAGAACCATTCAATTATGGAATAACAGATTGATATTCACAAACTCTTCATGAACAGAATAATGTGTGAAAGAACCTTCACTCATGTTAATACTTCTATTTGTTTTTTGGTTTCTTATTTATTTTAAACTGACAATCATAGCTGAACAGAATTCAAGGCAAAGATTTAGTTGTATCATTTTTTGCAAATGTTTTCATTTTATCAAACTAGCTTATATTCACTTTTAGTACTTTAATTCGGTTAATGATCACATTTTATTTAGCTTTAATGTTTTATTTTTCTTCCTTTTACTCCAGTATTATCTGTTCCTTCTTTTTATATAAAAGGGGTTATTTTTTCAGATTTGTTTTTCTTTAATAAAACTGTCTATTTCTAAACTAAATGCCTAGTGTAGTTATTTTTGCTCTTCAGACACCACTAATAAACCTACCACCTGGCAGCAGAAAAAGCCACAGCAGTAAGCAGAGTGATTTACTAGAAGTGAAATCCATCAAATATGACTAACAGATATTTAAGCCTAAAGCTTTTTTGCCATGCAGCAGATTAGCATTCATCTACCTACCTTACCATGCAACTTTATTTTATTCTAGTTTGGCTGTTAGTGTATTAAGAATATATTTAATTTTGTTATTGAGAAATGCTATAGTACAACTACACATTAATTTTGAGACATATATGTTATTCTCTTAGTATTATACAACACACACATCTTTGGACAATATTGTCAACAGGGTGTTACATATAGAGCTTTTACTGTAAGCCCAGGTCAGTTCTCTGTCACATGACCGTCTGCCAAGAAGGCCATTGTCCAGCTTAATTGTTTCCTTCAGGAAAATATTAGCTCCCTTGTAGGGTTTCCATGAACATAAAATGCTTTGATAAACTTATGAGTGCTATGCAAATGTATATTGCTACTAGCCATTTTGTCTTTTTCTTTCAGTATAGTCATTTGACCTTGCACAGCATTTTTAGAAGATGTAATGTAAGGAATACAGTACATCTTCACAAGCATACAGTTCAGTAGCAGAAAAGAAGTCCCATCAACAACCCAAATCCTTTCTTTTTTTTTTTCTTTTTTTTTTTTAGATATTACCCTCCAGTTTATCTTTGCTGTAATATTGTTAGAATACTTTTTGACCTTCCAACTTTTTTCTCCCTTCCCCCTTCCCCACTAAAAGTATCAGCACAGTGGCTTTTTTGGTACGAGTGCCTGCTTGTACTGAAAATTTGATGCCATCTCAGCTGAAATCTTCAATCTATAAGAACATTTCCTCTCACCTAAAACCACCTACATCTTCAATAATTCTTTTCCTGCTAAATCCCAAAACACATGATGAAGTTTGCCATGTCAGTGCCTCCCAAACTGTAATTTCCTGCCTCTACTGCCAAGAGAATTTAATTTCTGCAAAAAAAACACCCCAGAATCCTCTTACTTTCCTTCTTGCTTCTTTTGTTCTAATTCTACATGTCCTCACCACAGTGTAATAACCTTCTCTCTTGTCAGTTTCTGTCATGTCTTACAGATCTACAGAGCTCCAAGGATGTATCCTAAAGGTTTTGTGTTTGCTGTGCAAAAGTCTGTTGAACAAGTCAGTTTTACTTTTCTCCAGTTCCGGAGAATCTGCAAATTCAGGAAAATTCTTTGTCAGGATTAATATAGAATATTTTTATTCCAGTACTCTCAAACAAAGACAATTACTCAGAAATATACAATATTACTAAAGCAATTTATATAGAAGATGTTCTACATGTTGAATGTATACATTGCTGCTGATAAAGTGATACACTGGAGTTGCTAATGAAAACCTAACTAGCCTTTAGATAAACAGATTATGTTTATAATGTGTGACAGAAAGAGCAGTGATGAAGAAAATTAAGCAGTGTCCTAGCTCCAGAAACTGTATCAAAACTTCTTATTCTCAAGTGGAAAGAATAATTCTGGTTCCATTCATTTCATGACTGCATACTGAATTATTCCTCTACCAACAAATCAATACAGGGAAGAGCTTCAAAATGGAAAGTGTATGTATATATCAACTAAATTATGGTATTTTGCTAGTTTGATTACTAAATTATTTGTAATGGAGTACAAATGAATCATGTGACTTTAGGAAAAGATATGTATGATCTAAAATAATTAAAAGGCTTCAACAAATATGGATATTTTTTAAGAACAAGATCAGTATGCCAGCAAGTATACAAGATAAAGTATAATGTAATGTGATATTGTTAGAGGGAGAAAAATCCCTTCCCTCCCAGGCTGAAAGTTATAAAATTTCAGAAGTCAGGAACATCACTTTCAACCAGAGGTGATGCAGGCTCTGCCTTGCCAAAAACAGTGCAACAGTGGTGGCGCTATGAGGACAGACCATGACAGCATGAAGCTGGCTGATCTTGTCCATGACTGAGGCTGGAGCAGAGTTTCTTTACCTTGTTTTTTTCATCTTTTTTTTTCAGGAAGCCACAATGTAATGTTTGAGTAACTCAAATGGTCATAGCTGGATAGCCTCAGAAGGATGTGCCTCCATTTATAAGAGGAAGAGCATCTTTCATTGAATGTGATTTCCCCTTTCTTAGGCCACTATACTAGCACAAGTCATAGTCAACCTTAAATTTCCAGGTTGCTATCTTCTTACAGATTAAAGTGGAAGAGAAAATAGTAGAATGGAAATACATAGTATTTAATAGCAAGTCAGTGGATACTAGACAGAAAAATAACTCAGGCATGCCTACCGAGGTAGCACACATACCAATGTAGGCTAGGCAAGGGGACAGAATGCATCTAAACTGCTTAAAGAAATCTGATAATATTTTATGCAGAAAAATTATTTACTAAAGAAACAGAAACAGAGGGCCTGACTGTACAGTAAGGTACAAAATCTCAAGCTGTTTCTCCTCACCTAAGGAAATAAAACCAATAAAATATGAAATAATTCTTGAAACACTTCTATAGAAGGTACTGATTTTAAATTAGACTTCAGTAGCATCATTTCATACTAATTGTTAAACCATTTTAAAATCTATCCCCTCCAAGTGTTAAGAACAGCCAAACTGATTTTTGATCCATAATATGAATTAATTGCTTTCATAATATTTGAAAATCAGAATCTATTATTTTACCATATGAAGCAGAAAACTGGACTCTGAGCACCCCTTTTCAGAGTAATCTGTGGTCAGGACACGGACTTCTTCAGGACACAGATGACTTCTGGACACCAGCAGGCTGAATTTTGCACTATTCTAATGAATTAATCTTTCCTCACCAGCGTTCTCATTTCTGACTCTGGTGACTTAAACTAAATCCTTTGCAGGAGGCTTATTTTTCAAGCATATGGCATCATCTGGGAATCCTGAACCAAAAGCAATGTAGCTACAATAATTTTTTAAGTCAGTGGGGAAAAGAATAATCACAAAAAACACCCCAACAAACAACATATAAAATTGGGTTTTACAGCTAGTCATGCAAAAGAAATGAAGATAAGACAAAATCCCAACCAAGACATCAAACACTGGGTCAAGTAAATATCCACCCTTGAATTATAAGTATCAAAGTTACAGAGTGTGAGAGCCTTTACTGGTGAATACTCTCAGTTATGAACAAAAGGAGGATCAGAGTGGGTCTTTTTGGCTGGTGACTTCCAAACCAGAAAGAATAAGAAGGATAGCTGGCTTCTCTATAACAAGTATTTGATCAAAAACAGTGTACTGATTCCGAAGTAATAATTGCAGGGCAGGATTCCATGATTTTGGAACTGTTTCCACAGCTGCAGGGTACGACATTGAAAATTAATCTCTGGTCCAAAATCATGTCTGTACTAATTGAACTAATCTTCAATATGGTTTCAGTGCTCCTTCCATTATGCTTTAGACTGTCCAACTTTTAAAACCCAGTGCAGAATCACCATAGAGAGAAGTACAAAACAATACAGGATCCTTGAACAAGATCCTTGCTTGCAGGCAGAGACCTTTTTCCCCTAAGGTTCCTTACCCAAAGAATCCCCATCCTCCCAAACTCCAGGTATCCCTTACTTGAGTCTCTTTCTGCAGAATTCCTGATGTTCTTTTCAGAAGCACAATACTAGTAAGTGTAAGTGAGAAGAGGGAATTGCACAAAGAAACTAAAGGCCTTTTATAGTAGCCTTAAAAGAAAATTCTCCAGATTAATCACTTCAAGCCTGTTGTCATTCAGAAGAGGTTACCTGTCATCATTCCTGTTTTTAATTAAAATCCATTCATGAGCTACATCTATTCATCCATTTAGACTTCTGTGTCAAGTATTTTCATTAAAGTACAGGCTCCTATAAAATATAAGTTTTAGCAGAAAAGACATTTCACACTGAAAGATGAATCTTGAGTTATCAAAGAAAGGGACTGATTCCTTCTGAGACAAATGGCTGTTAATTGATTAGTCACACACAGGAAATGACATCTGGTCTTACAAAAAATATTAACATCTATAAGTATAGGAACTGACACTACTTTAATTAAGAAGAATGGTAAGACCATCTTGTGAATAAGAAAGAAATTTAAAAGTTTCATGGAGAATGATTAAACTTACCTGAACGGATTTCAAGAATGAGATTTTATTGTGTGTGGAGTGGGTTTTTTTTAAAGAGCTGCCATGATTTGGAGAAGTATTTTATTGGACACAAACAGAGATCTAAGGCTTGCAGAGAGGGAGTATTCTTGATTAAATGGATGTCAGAAAAGTCTCTAGGAAGTCATGTGGATAAAGGAGAGAGAATTTTCATCCCATCACCTTTGACTTTTATAAATACTTGTAGCAAGTCTGTCTACTCAGCTATTGTGAGTTTAATACTTTTAAGATTCATTTTACCTTGCATTAGCTCAAGTTGAGAGTGATTTCAAAGTAACTGAATAACAGAAAAGAAATTATTTCCCGGGAGGTGTGACAGGTTAATGGTAGAACACTAGAAACATCTTAAAAAGAAAATAAAATCACAAGCACATTTTGTAGAGTGTCCAGAGATAAATGGATTCACACCCCAGGCACTGGATGAACAACTGACATCCCTGCCCTGGGGAATATAAGAAATATTTTACCTCTCTATTGGTAATTGGGAAAGCTTTCTCTATTCCAGAGAGATACTGGGGATAACACCAGAAAAATCCATCAGTTCCTCAGAGATATTGAGAGGATCTAATCCTGATGAATTAAGGCCACTAAAGAGTACCAGGAGTGTAGCCTACCTGATGCACTGGCATCCCCTCCATCTCTACTTTCATATATCAGGTCAACAATTTAAAGTTACAGATCTCCCACCTAGTTTTAGATGTCACTCCAAAAGATCATGAGACTTTTCCAAGTACTCTATGATAACCTGTCAGCCTTACAAAATACATGATACACTAACTTAGCTCAGAGGGCCTTGGAAACATGCCTCAGATAAATAAATTGAGCTCTTAGTCTCATTCTTAACTGATAATGGTGGCCTACTTTATATAAATTATTACTTTTTGAAATGAGACAGACATAGAAGACAAATTCAAATATTTTGTGCTTAATCCAAGCAGAACTGATCCAACAGTAGAGTAACCAGTTAATTCACTTATCCTGACTAAGGTAAATTCTGTATCATGCTACTACTGTCTACGTTCAAGTTTGTGGTTTGTAGACATCATCTTACTTTCACAACAGACTGCAAAACTTTTGAAATATAAAGCATTTTCTGAAGTTTGGAAAAATATTTCTCTACCTAGAATTTAAAGCCCAAAGTAAAAGCAGATGATAAATTTGTATTTCCTGGACAGAAATCAGAGCAGTGCTCTAATTAACTAGTCCTACAAAAAAAAAAAATCATGATATATTTGAAAAGGGAGGGGGAAGATAGCAGACTATTTAACATTACACATCAGAATAAAATATTAGCCCTGGAGTATTTTGGCTGAGGGGAAAGGTGTTGCCTCTAACTCCACACACTTCCAGTAGTGTCTGGACTGGTTCCAGCGTGCTTTTGTTCAGACCTCTGTCAGCAACAAAAATGTTGAAGGATACTTTACTGTTGTACTGATCAAATTAAATAATGTGAAAGCAAACAAATCTTGTCATATGTTCCAATAATTAGTTAATAGGACATCAAAGACAGAATGAAAAACACATAGCTGCAGCACCCTTATGAGCGGATTAACTCACTAATTATGATTCAGACAACTTCTCTCCTTCCTCTCCATTGTTTGGAGATGGAAATTATAAGTGCTAGATTAAAAAAAAGTGAACAAAAAAACACATTAAAAACAAAATCAAATAGAAACACAGAGAAAATAGAAAAAGGCTGAAAGGACCTGAATCCTAAATCTTAAACTGTTAATCACCCATCCAACTGCTGCCTAATCCTGGAAGTACCTATACTTGTCAGGTACATCCCCAGTTGAACTGGAAAGCTCCCAAAATACCTGGATTTGCACATACTCCCAACTGTTGCAGTCTGCAGAAAGAGGCACTTGGCTCCAGTGAGCAGACACACCGGCACCCTGTCTCTGCGCTCTCTGTACCCTGTCATGTTTGGGGGTAGTGAGATTAGCCCTGTAATGAATGCAGATCTATAAATTGTCTTTAAAACACCCTGAGTGTCAGGCTGCCACAGGAACCAGGAATTCACTGGCTGCCAGGAGTTGTGGGGCTGGCAGGGCAGAGCTGGGCCTCATAGCATGGGCGCATCCCCTCACCTCTGTCCGGGAACTTGCAGCCAGGGGAAATGGGGCAGCTTAGTGATGAGAGTGCACACACTAGAGACAGGACATCTTGGTTCATCATCCTCCTAGTCCAAGAGAGTTCAAATCCCTATATCTTACAGTTGGACTAGATAATAATTTCAGGCCCCTTCCAACTGAACTATTCTATTCTATTTTATTCTACTAGATATATAATATAATATAATATAATATAATATAATATAATATAATAGCTGTAATGCTCAGATGTTGCTAAACTAGAGCTGGCAGCAGAGATCTATCCTCTGTGGAAATCATGGTACTATATAAGAAAGAGCGTACACTCCCAGGGCCATCATTATCTCTCCACCGTGAGCTGGGTGGTTCACCCTCTGGACAGCGTGGCCTGGCACACCATTTTTCTCCCTTCACTTCTTTCTCATCCATTGAGTCAACATACAAAACATCTAGCAATTATAATTTTCTGCCCTCAGCACAGGTATTATCACAAACAAGGGCTTGTCTGCACAACGGACTGTGTCCTGTGTTGTCACCATCTGCTTGTTCTAAACTAAGGGAAAAGATGTCCTGATAGAAATAAAAATTTTCATCTTTTTTCACCAAAACCACAACTCTATTACATTGTGGCTTTACATTCTTCTGTTCCATTCATAACTTTGATTATATTCGAGCCTCTCTGTATTCAATTTTGTATCCTGTACTGGAAGTTCTACTTCATCCAGGATTTGGCAGAAATACTGTGGTTAGAATACACACTTTAACATTTTCTTCCCTTGGAGCCGAAGCAAAATTCCAGTGGATATAGTGCTATGATCTGCTTATTAAGAGATGTTTCTGCCTAAATTAAGGTACAAATGAGACCATATGCCAAAGTTAATATTACGGATTTTATTTAACAGTAAATGAAAGAGAGAGAGAGAGAGAGAGGAAGAGAGTGAAAGAAAGCAAGATAACAACAGACTTAGAGATAGTAATAGAGATAGTAAGAAAAGTCGAATAACCACCCTGGGGTCCAGGGTCTCCAGGTCCATTCCCTTGGGTGATGGGCGCACACACAGACACTAGATGAATAGTGCTTGGGCATTTTACTGTGTTTCAGGGACGGGTGTTATCTCCAGGTGTTATGTCCAGGTTTAATTTACATAATAAGCAAGAGTGGGCATTTCTACAGCCACTGCACATGTGACATGGAGGAAGGGTAGTTGAGCTGGGACTCATGGAGATTCTATCTCTGTCACTTCATGTCCAGCTCCTTTGTGTGCAAAAGAAGGCCTGAATGTTCTTATCTCTTCTTCTTATCCAGCTCCATTGTGTACAGAAGAACACTGGCTTATCTCTTCCTGTTGAAGTTGACAATGTTCCCCCTTTCTCACATCCAGCTCCACCCTTTCGGAGCACTCCCACTATCTCTGTCTTTTGTCACAATTGATGTTTGAGACATTAGTCCCTTCAACTCTCAGTTCTTTACGGTTCCTTACATATGGCAAAACTGATGTGTTGACTGTACTGTTCTGTTTGGTACACTGAGATGCCTTTTTTTACATTGCTCCATTTATCTCATTTCCTCTCTGTTTTTGCATAAAGTTTGGAGGTTGTACAAGTGTCTCACATCTGTTCCCTAAATAATCTCCTGGTACATTTGGTGTTTTTGTATGTTACTAGTCAACACTACACAGTTTCTTGAACCAGAGAAAGCTCTGTGTGCAAGAGGAGAAGACTGCAGCTCTGCTGTTTGCTGCTTCTAAAGATTCTCACTGAAATCTAGCTAGAATAACACCACAAAACACCACAGTGTATACATGCCCTCAGTGTGCACCAAAAGCATCCTTGGAGAGTATCAAGCTGACATGGTTTCTTTCTGCTGTGAGGTGCCGGAGTAGTTAGGCAAGCTGCCAAGAGACATTCAGTTCCATGGAGAAAATTCCTTGCATGCCAGCTCTTAATGACTGTAAAATAAAGAGCATTCCAACACTGAACTCATTCCAACTGGCTAACTGGTCTAGATATATAGTTATTAATGGGGTTTAACCTAATTCTAGCTCTGTAAAACTGCTTTGAGAAAACAAAGATAAAAGCTAAACAGGAAAAAGGCAGAAATAACTGAGCAAGAACTAGAGCAAAGACTTATACACTTATTGGTGAAAAAGGAATTGGCTGGATGGTTGTATTCAGAGAGTTGTGGTCAATGGCTCGATGTCCAAGTGGAGATCAGTGACAAATGGCATTCCTCGGGGGTTTGTGTTGGGAATGGTTCTCTTTAACATCTTTGTCGGCAACATGGATGGTGAGAATGAGTGCAACCTCAGCAAGTTTGCCAACAACA
Source organism: Aegotheles bennettii (assembly GCA_013398125.1). NCBI lineage: Eukaryota > Metazoa > Chordata > Aves > Caprimulgiformes > Aegothelidae > Aegotheles > Aegotheles bennettii. The sequence goes on along the minus strand of VZRW01010018.1, from coordinate 317,884 downwards.
CCAATCTGTGTGGTGCGGTCGACATGTTGAAGGGAAGGGATGTCTTCCAGAGGGACATTGACAGGCTTGAGAGGTGGGCCCATGCAAACCACGTGAATTTCAACAAAGTCAAGTGCAAGATCCTGCACATGGGTAGGGTGCAAATAAATACAGGCTGGGTGAAGAATAGGTTGAGAACAGCCCTGAGGAAAATGACTGGGGAGTGTTGTTTGATGAGAAGCTCAACATGAACCAGCAATGTGCACTTGTAGCTCAAAAAGCCAATGGTATCCTGGGCTGTATCAAAAGAAGTGTGATCAGCAGGTCTAACGAGCTTATTCTCTCCTCCTATTATGCTCTTGTGAGACCCCATCTGGAGTACTGTGTTCAGCTCTGGAGTCCCCAGCATAAGAAGGACATAGAGCTGTTGGAACGAGTCCATAGGACAGCCACCAAGATCAGGGGGCTGGAGCACCTCTCCTGTGAAGACAGGCTGAGAGAGTTGGGTTTGTTCAGCCTGGAGAGGAGAAGGCTCCAGGGAAACTTCGTGGCAACCTTCCAGTACCTTAAGGGGCCTACAGGAAAGCTGGAGAGGGACTTTTTGTTAGACATGTAACAATAGGACAAGAGGAAATAGGTTCAAACTGAAGGAAGGTAGATTTAGATTGGATATTAGGCAGGAGTTCTTCACTATGTGTGTGGTAAGGCACTGGAACAGGTTATCTAGCGAGGTTGCGAATGCCACCTCCCTGGAAGTATTCAAAGTCAGATTGGATGGGGCTTTGAGCAACCTAGTCTAGTGAGAGATGCCCCTGCCCATGGAAGGGAGGTTGGAACTGGATCATCTTTAAGGTCCCTTCCAAATCAAACTATTCTATGGTTCTATGATTCTATGACTTTATACAGTTGTAATTTCTTTAATCTAAGACACCTTTCATAAATTCCTGACCAATCTACCATTAGGAAGAAAGAAGACTTCAGTTTTGAAGTAGGAATGTATTTTAATACATGGGAGTGGTGCCCAATAGATTTAGAATTTAATTTCCTCAGATTTTATAAGAGAAATAAATAAGACTAATAAATGATAGTTTCACAAGCATACGCTTTAGTTCCTGGTGCTTAAGTTCCATTTAGACTTGATTATTTCTTTTTGATATCTTAGGACAGTATCTTGGAGATAAATCATTTTATATATGATTTAGAACAGCAATGTATTTCTTGAGCAATTTAAATCTCCAGTGGCACTCAGTCCCTCCTGAATATGCTGGACTTGCAGAGAGGCATTCACAGGTATGTTATTTTGAAAGATTGATCCTAATGAAAGTTTACCTTGCGCAAGGACATAGAGTCCTTGGATCTCAATCCTAAGGAAGGTTTGGTTAATTGAGCTATCTGAAACGTGTCATAAATCAGATGAGAATACAGTTCATTCTGCCATTTCCAGTCAAGTAGTGTTAAAGTACTGAAAGTTCTCACATATGATCTCAATTGAAAATAAGAGCAGAAACTCACAAAGATCAATACTTTAAAAATTAAGATTTGTCTGTAAGTTTTGATTAAATTTTGCAAAGAAAATAAAAGCAAGAACAAATAGACAGGAAAGTCATGAACAGCAATTTTTTCCCTTTTTTTATCCTTACTTGAACATAGATTTCCCATTGAACTTTTCCTGATTTGCTCTCTCAAAAAATTTTAATTATTGAACATCACTTAAGGCAAGTCATATGTAATTTAATGATGAGAGGAGTTGAAAGATAAAAAGTAACAACAAACATGACTTGTATTTGTATTCTTTTTTGTTTTTAAAGGAAGTTATCAACAGTGTAGTAATTCTATTCCCAATTAAATCAATAGTATTTTGGAACTAACTACAGCACTAGCAGAATTAAGGAAATTGTTGCATGTGCTTCAGGAGCCTACACTATCATTTAAATTAGATCATACACATTCAGTGAATTCTTTGCTCTTTTTTTCTCTAAAAACTTCAGATGGGCCATCCAATTCACATAATTAAGATGAAACCAATCAATTAGCCAACAAAAAATATTTTCAGGGTACTTTGTGATCTGAGCCCATGAGATTTAAAGAATGACTTACAACTCGAGGCTTGCTTATAGCTCTGACATACCTAAGGTCAACAAAGTTTTTTGGTATATTGAAATAATACATCCATAACTACTGAGACTCCTTCCTTGGGACACTTTCTAAATTGCAGAACAAACTCCCATACGAAATAAAAATATACCACAAGTTTTTCATTTCATGTTCAAAGGCAGTTTTGACCTTGCCTCTAATAATGTAGACACATAAACCAGAAAACAGATATTTTAGACTAACAGTGAAAATCAGTCCCCAAAAAACAGTCCACTGACCATACCTTTTCTTTTCTTCTAGAGAAGATGTGGGAGATAAGGAAGAGATGTTATGAGAGGCATATTAGTCATGGAGATAAATAAAACACTGGAATATTTTTAAATTCTTGAAGTGATATGAAGAACCTGTATAGAACAGAATAGCAAATAGTTCATAGCAAATGAGCTCCAGAAAATTGTTTTGAAATTTTTTTAGGTTTTGCAGTGAATCATAATCTAGCTTCCATAGAACATATGGCAACTATACCCATGAATCTCATTATAATGTTTTTGAGCCTGTTAAAAAAAAAAAAAAAAAAAGACCTAAGACCTGGTTCTGCCCTCATGCTATGAGTCTTAGTGGAAACTACTGGAGAAAATTCTCTCTTGGACAACTAAAATCAGTTAACAAAATATACTGCTACTGGGAGTCATGGTCTTGTGCATAGCAATTCCTGATAAAGCAATTAAAACATGATAAATCATTAAATCACTTTATGTGTCAAGCAAAAGGTCAAATAGCACTAATAACTGATGAGTCACAATACAGGTTTTAACAAACAAAAAAACGTATTGATAGTAATTTGTGAAGAAGTCTCTTCCCTTTTTCTGCTTGTCAACAGAAAAGTTACTCTAGGAACATGTCATCCTCCAGCAGAAACCGACAGTGTGTTTAGTTAGAAGATTTTTTATTAATACAAAACCTTTCAAAAATGTCTTTCCAATTAAGTTAGAGATGAAGAAATACTAGCGAAGATACAAAAGCAAGAAAATTTAAACATGAAAATAGAAGTGTCTATGTGGATAAAATTACCTAAAATAATCATCATGCTGCTGAGATCCTCAAAGCTCTCCTTGCTGTGGGCTTGCCTATCTGCACAAAAGATAGCTGAATATGATAACCATCCACTTCTCTGTGTGTGTTGATACCCATTTGAGACTGTAGCCTGTACACAAACGTTCATCATCTGCTTTCAAGAGAGTATATTTGGTCCTATTTTTCAGTGTGATACTTTCTTCCTGCTGAAGCCATTCCTCTTAGTAGATGAAGCTAAATATTATTAGGAGCAGACATTCTGCCTGACCTTCTCTCTGAAGTCTCCTCATCTGAGGGGAGGGCCTCAACGAATAAATATTCATCTTTAGTATTTCCTCTGAAGGGTATTTGTACATGGCAAGTTACTACACAGCCTCATCTGAAGTATCATTCTGTGTAGTTGAAATTAATGAGGACTGCACATTGATTAAGATTCATCAGCCCTAGAAATACCATGATATCTATATCCTCTGTATACCAGTACAATTCTTTATTGAATCTGACATCTTTAATGGGAAAGTGGTAATTTTAGTGAAACTTTCACCAGAAACTAGGTTTGTTGCACAGATCTCAAGTCTTTCTTTCATATAACTCAGTGGGCTGTTGCAGAGCCCAGAAAAGTCAAAGTTTGTGTGTAAATGGCAGCTTGATTTCTCTTTGGTGTAGGACAGAGAATTAGACAATTATTTTCCCTTTATATTTGGAAATACCTATTATTAGCTGTGCATTTTGAAATGCTTTTACCCTATTAGTGGAGAAAACAATTAAAAATTTATTAAGAAATTAATTTTCTATGATTGTTATCATATTAAGACTTAAAGTATTAAAATATTTCCAGCACACATTATTTAAAGTACAGATGAAAGAATAACAATACTCTGTCTGGTTGATTATTTTAAAAACAGCAACATAGTAGTCATATCAAGAAAAGGTATGTTAAGAACAAATGTCCTAAAATCTGGTAAAACATCACTAGTTGCAAAGGAGTTGGACAGGCTGTTCTGTCTACAAATCAATGCCAAAGGAGCATGACTTTGTTCCTAGCTAATTGTCCAGCTAATGATCTGCATAAAACAGCAAAGTACATTGTACATAAGTTACAATTTGCTCTTGAAATGGAATCTTTTGTTGCACAATCTCTTTTTCTCAGTCATCAGAAGACTTTCAAAATTCCAGTATATACTTAATTTCTGCTAGCACAGAATCAATAATCTGTCTGGATAGCACTTTGTAATTAAAGAATATTATTTTTTTTCCCAGTTATTAGAAATTACTTTAAATGTCAAGTGAGTCCATGCAGAATTTTTTCATTTCTTTTAAAGGAAGGATGAGTATGAAGGATGGAGATTTTCAGTTTCTAAAAGCAAGTATTTTTTAATGCAGTAATCTCATAATTATGACAATCTGATCTTGTTCAGTGTGAAAGTCAGGACAAGAATGCATTCATAAGATGACAAATTACAGCTCAGAAATGAAGAGATTCTCTGGTCACAAATATACCATCTTAAATTGTGACAAAGCGGAAAAAAACTGAAAGTTTTATTAAAATGATTGTGCATAGTTGAAAATTATTATATTAGTGATACAATATTGATTTCAAACCTGTTTTTTCTTTGGTTTTGGGGTTCTTTTAATGACTTAAAATGTCTGGAAAATCTTAAATCCAATACTACCTCAAATGCAGTATCAGAATATTTTCTTTGTTTAAACAGTGATAGACAGTTTTATAAACATTGATTCTGCTAAAGCAAAGTTTTAGGTTGTTTCTCTTCTTTTATATTGTATATGTGTGCTTACTTCTTAAAAGCTAGAGATATTAAAGCTAATCATAAATACTGAAATTCATAATAATGGAATACAGCATTTGAAGGCAAATCTGTACTTCATAGAAAACTAAATGATATGTTAAGCACTTATATAAACTGTGATTCAGAAAGAACATGTTGCAAATTCTCTTGCTGTTGTCCCTTTTTTGAGCAGAAAAAATTGGTCACTTACTTCTCAAAGAAATACTACTGACCTTAATTTTGGGAGAGATGACAATGGTGTTGTCAAAAGGGAAGACTTCTGGGAATGCACATAAAAATTCGGAGACATCAGAGTGACATCTGTGGAGGTAAACGGTATGGAAAGGCACATCTACAGTTTGGTGGCAGGTGCCCGAGGTGTCCAGATTGTAGCTTCAGAGAAATCACAAAAAGTGAAATCAAAGTTCCATATTAAGCACTTAATATCTGCAAATATTAATCCTTTTAATTAGGCTACATTGTATAATATTTGGGCAATATTCCTATCATGATAAACAGAGGTTAATCACACTGAATGTGTTGTTTTCAGCAGCAGACACATATGGAACATGAGATTGCTGAATTTGTATTGAAAAAAATGTCAAAAGCATATGCTTTTAAAACATTTTAAATGCTTTTGAAAGAAATATAACTGGGATTACTGAGTATCAACAGGGAAGTGATTTTCACTTCTTCTGGCATGATAAGACCAATACAAGCATAATGAGTAGCAACGGGGGTTCATGCTACTCAAAAACATTACTGAGAAACCACGAAAGGTGCAGAAAAGTATTCAAAGGCTAGAGGAAATGCCTTCCTGTGGGAGATATAAATAATCCGATCACTACATTTTATGTAAAAGACATTTAATGACAGTGGCTTCACACTGTCCTAAAGAGAAAATTTCTGTTATTAAGGCTCTTGGTGAGATATAAGAGAAAAGAAAATCAAAAAACAATGTCTGAAAGCTAAAACCAGACAAATCCAATATAAAATACACAAGGTTTCAATACTGATTAAAGAGTGGAAAAACAATTACCAGAAGAAGTGCAAGATTTTCTTTCTTTCTTGGTTTCTTCCCATTAAGACTGGTTTTCTAGAAGTTAAACTGTAGACAAATCAGTTAAGGAGCACAGGAAAGGGATAGCTGGACATCAGCTACATGACTGCTTACTGCTCCTTCTAGACTTCGACATTCTAAGTCCCTTAATGCATCTCAAATTCGAGAGATCAGCAGAGCACTCTTAGAGGGCATTCACTAATGCTTGCTTCACTTTGTGATAGGATTGATTTGTCCCAACAACGGACAAAGAAGCTTTCTTGGTGAACTTCTGCTGCCCATTTGTATTTCAAATGGCAGCAAGCTGTTATGAGCTTACACTTGACAAGAAGAAAATAAGACCCACTGTGAAAATAATGACTGGGGAAAGTTATTATACTTAAGTAGGTGACCACTGCTTAAGATGCAGAAGTCACCACATGACTTTACAGTGCAGGGAGGAGCCTATTTCTTACTGACCTGTATTTTACATCATCACAACTAAAGCAGAGGTTGTCCCTACATATCTTTCTTCTAGAGTTAGCCCAGGCTGGGATGTCCTTTAGTTAGCACAAAGGTATAAAATTCATGAATTATAGAGGGTATGTATTCTTTTGAGTTATGTGCCTATTGGACATGACTCATCTCCAGGTTTTTGTCCCTTAGGATATCTAGCACACAGGCAGGCAGAGGATAATTAAGGACAACAGTTGCTTTAAATATGAATGCCTTTGCTTTTATCCATTTTAGAAAAGCAGCTCTAATATGTTATCAAGCGTTTGTTAAGAAGTGTCTCTTAATATCAACTGGATGCAAATATATTTTTTTGTTGCTTCCTCCAATCACATAGCTGTAGCATTTTCATACAGAATGTAGATAATGAAGTTTTGTCTTTCTTCTATATATGGTTGATTAAAGTGATAATTGTCATCCAGCTTGAGCTTTCTTGGGATACAAGATGTTTCTCAGGATAAGCTTCCTTTGAGAAGAGGTATGTGAATGGTGGTTTTGCTACCATTTTTCTTCATATTATCTGTAAATGGAACTGCAGCATTTTATACTGTCAGAAAGAGCAGAATACATAAAGGTTTCAAAAATACTTTGCTTATTAATCATGCTACTGATTGTGCACTACAGAACTATATGGGTGAACATTTTCAAAGAAATTAAAAAGAAACTTTCATTGCAGAATTAGTGATAGAAGGCACCTGCCCCTATAATCAGCTTCATGGGTGTGAAATGTTGATTTTTGACAATGTGCTTAACCCAAAATGGTAAAAATGAAGCATTTTAACAGCTGCTGCATATTTTATAGCTGATTTAATTGACTATGCCATTTGAGACACAAATGACATTTTAGCTGACAAAGTTCACAATAAATTCAGCTGCTGGCAGTGTAATTATCCCTAGCCATTTATTCATCTGTATGTTTTCAAGTGGCAATAATTCTGTGTTTTTTTACAGATGTGATAGTTAACAGAGTCTCTTTCTTACAGGATGATACCTATGTTTCTTTTTGTCTATTTATTTGTTTTACTTCAGACAAAATAATGCTTGAACTTGGTGTCGTAGGAAATGTACATTCTTCCTAGATTAAGAAACACAGTACTGAAGAGCGGAAACTGGAGAAACTACCTTTTACAAAAAATTCAGTGATATCCAAGGAGTAAAAGAGAAATTTGAGTATTATCTATTAGAGTTTCTCAATAAAACAACATGCAAAATCTCTGGCATAATCAGTGAAAACTAGGTTGATTTGAATCTCAACAGATAGTTTTAAATATGTATTTGCATTTTTGGATGAAAATAAAGCATGGGCTTTTAAATGCTTGTCTGGATGGAATAATTAGTGCAGAATAATTACACTGCAGTGATTTCTTCACACTAACTCCATGCCTGAAAAACCTCACTCTGTGCTGAGGAATCTTGTGCTGAGTCCTCCTCTAAATAAAGTTACCTCCTTTCTGTAAGTGTAGAGGAGCCTCAGGAGATTAACCTTACTCGGCTAAAGCTAACCTTCATGAATTTAATCTACAAGTGCTTGTGTGCTGTAATTTCATAGCTAGCCAGGAAAAAAGTGGTGCTATAAATTATTTCCCTCATTTAGTGTGGATTAATTGGACTGTGAAGACAAACCATAAACCACCTGGGTACCTTTGAAATTTATACTCACATTTTTAGTTTCACAGAACAACCACTTTCTTGTCACCCTTTTCTCAGACATAACAATGAAAGTCTTGGCCTTGACCAGAATCTAGGAAACAGCAGTTACTCAAAATCAATCTTTAGAAATACTCAAAGGCAGAAAATCAGATTTTGTGGCACTTTACTTTCTAAGTAACCCCTATAGGTTCCTGGTGGATTTTTAGTGTTAGCTACAGAGGCAGTAATCACAAAAAGACACCTAATAGTTCATGGCGTGTATTTATAACACTAGACAATGCTGCATTTTGCCAGACTTTTTTACTGGTCAACTAAATTTAATACAAATTAAGACAGCAGGAATCCTAGGTTTAATTACATATTTCTGTTCTGATGCATATGAGCAAAGAGGACTTTCTGGGAATAGGGAAATCAGACATCTAATAGACAGTTGAAGCAGCTGATGTTGATTTCTAGGACATTCTTCAACTAGAAAAAATAAAGTAACAATATTATTTTCTATTTTTGGTTTGTGTCTTTCTCCAGAATAAGTAAATAGCAGTACTGGCAGCTGAAGATGTGGTCTTGAATGTTTTTCTCCAAAAGTGCACAGAATGTTTGGCTAATTCTATAAGAACTTCTCAAACATTTTGTGAAATGAGTTTTGCATCTTAACCTAGAGATCTATACATATAACTTATTTGAATTGTTACTTGTTTTTACTCATTTTAATTAGCAAGAAATGACATGTACAATCAGATGGTTTAATAAAATCAGTAAAGTCCAGTATTTAATTTTCAACACAGTTTTAAAATTACTTTCCAGACTAAGGAAACAGTGAATGTAATTGTAGTTCATTATATATAAGGCCTCTGTCTAAATAAAGAATTTTCTTTGACAAGAACAAGGATACTTTGTTTGAATTATAATAACTGTTATTCAGGCTAATATATGCATCATGGATTTGTTATTTGATAATTGTAAGTGTATTAGCCTTATGAAAACTTTTCATGAAATCTGATCATTTCTAAAGGGATGGAAGAGAGAGAAAGCAGAAGAAAATAAGATGATCTCCCCAGTATCGTTATTATGTGGTAGGTGGTTTAATTCTGTGAAACTCATAGCTCCAGGTCTGATATTTAGAAAACTTCATAAACCTAGAGATATCCCTACAGACTTCTGAATTAGCATGTTTAAGATAAAAACAAAATTCTTAAACCATTACCATAGCAACATTATTAATATTATGTTAGTTAAGACTGCAATAATGTTTCTATTTTTTAAAAAACAACAGTACTTCCTCCTCCTCAGTAGTTCACATAAAATGAAGAGTATGCAGAAATATTTACTTCATGACTGCCTCACAATGAGAGATTATAATCTCAGATGATGTTCCTTCATCACTGAAATATTATAAAACCGTTGGTGACTGATGTATTGTATTAAAAATGTAACATTCTAAAATAACAGATATAAATATTTTAGTTACAACTGATCCATAATCAATATTGAAAATTCAAAAAAATCTTCTCATTTGGAGTGTAGTCACCCATTCCAGCAGATGCTATGTAAGAATACCTTTATATATATATGTACACTGAATTTGCTAGGCAAAATTTTGAGTATTATTTGCCACAAATTACTTCAGTTCATAATTTAGATACCTCAATATTTGCTGCCTTCACAGTAATAGGACTCACAGAACAGGATTTCTAATTACTGTTGGCAGTTACTCAAAGGTAACCAGTATAAATCCTATTTCTGTAGATATTATATGTAGCAATGCATGACAGTTACATTTTATTCTAGATTATCAGACATTTTTGCAATTTGCCTAGATGTCTCCTCCTACTGTTACCTCTTTCTTTCCCTGTCAGAGTAAACCCTAAATTATGAATGTATATATTTTAATCATGAAAAGAGCAAGAGATGAAAAGTTTTACTCAGGCGACTGTTGAGTGAAAACAAGATTATATGGTCTTCTGAATCCTTCATCCTTTCAATATTGTCAACATTTTAATGTGTGAAAAAATAATTTATATTAGAATAATATGCCAAAGGGTAGTTATACAGTTACTTGGGAGTAGGAATGCACATAAAACTCACAGTGAACGAGAATCACAGTTCTCCCTGATGCTCTCATTTGCACAGCACTCGGATAAGTTTCCTTTGCATTTCCAAATACCTGCAATGGAAACTGCAGTGGGAGAAGCAAGTTCCCACAAAGCTGCTGTGGCAGCCAGAATGATTGGCACATTAAGCACTCTGCCTTTCTGCTTGCATGTACCTGCTTCACCCTGCAGGCATTCTGAGCTGCAAGAAGATGAGATACAAGGTATTACTTGTAATCAGCAAAGAATCCTTGGCCAAAAAAAGCCAGTGAGTTTTTTGCCTTCAGCCAGCCTTAAACTTTTTTTTTTCTTTTTCTACTGTGTGTCTTCAGGAAGAGATAAGCATTTGTCCAGGTATTACACAAAATAAATATAAATTGTTTTCTATTCTCAACAGTAATAAATGCCCATTCTGAACCAATTTACGGTAGTCAGCCTGAAACGAATAGCTTTCTCTTACTGCCAAAAATGTTTATTTCTGAAATCAAATCCACATTCTCAGTAAGAGCTCTTTTTGCTGTAGTGAGGTATTGATCTGCATGCTCTCATTTGAAATGACATTATTTCTAAATGTGTCCAAACTTTCAGAATTTGGAAAAACAGCCACAAGTGAATTTCTTACTTGTTACTTTGAGATAACAGATGCCATACTGACAGAAGGTTGCTAATCCAGAATAATTGGGTTTCTGTGAATGCAAGGCTGAAATGTATCACAAAGGGTAAAACTCTTCATTAGATAGCAAGGGACTGTCTAACTGAAATTTGCAAAATGAAGAGTGAATCATGCTCTATGTCCTGGAATGTTGTGAAGAATTCAAAGGAAAAAAACCCTACTTCTTTCAGGATATTATCCAGGCTGCTTATATGATCTAGCAGGCCATCTGTATGTGTGAGAGTATTAAGTATGCACTGACCTTCTGAAAAGAAAATTTGTCTTTTAAACTCTCAATGACTGCATACAGAAGAGGTGGGGAAAAAAGTATCTGGTCATTACATGAAACTAAGGTTTTGCTTCTTTAATAAGAATGAAAAGAAAGCTTCCCTCACCAATTCTTTTTCCAGTGATGCTCCTAAGATGATATATCACAGAAAGCAATGCTGTATTTTTAGTTTTATACATTTGATTTAGATGTGCTCCTCATTACCAATAAGCCACAAAAATTGTATGGCACTGACTCAGTTCACAGTCCTATAATTTACCTGCAGTACTAAAGTATAATTGCTCCTCAATTGTAAGTAGGAACTTAAGAGAGCTGTTGGATCAAAATTTCTAGTTTGATGGCCTACCTCCTCTTTCCTTTCAGAAGTGCAAGTGTCTGTGTAGGTAGGTAATGAAGTATACAGTAACTTGGCATCCTTACAGGAATACAGAAACAGTGTTCCTGGGGCTTCTGCTATCCTAGTATTTTTTACAGTTTTCTTATCCCAGAAAGCCTTCTTGCAACAGGATTAACCTCTTTACAGATGAATGTCTGTCCTGAGTCAGAACAAACATCCCTCTGCTGAACATGTCAGGGCAATCAGGCAGCAATGCTTTCCCAGAACATTATCACAGCCTCCAACATTTCACAGCTCAAGAACTTATTTTGCCAAAAGTTATATACTTATATTTAGTAGTCCTTGGGGATTCCACTGATTTGCCTAATGGTTTTTTGAACTCATGCAATCTTCTAATAATCACAGCATGTCATGTCATGTAGCTCCATAGATCAACTATCTATCATGGACAGATGTGTTTCCTTTAGTGTCTTTTGCATAAACCTATCAATAGCTTCATCCCTTGCTCTTGTACTTAAAGAAATAGTGAACTACAACTTTTCCAAGTTGTTTATGTTTCCACAGATTGTTTCAATGTTTGCTCCACTGCTTCTCTTTCAAGCAGAGTCCTAGTTTTCCCAACTGCTCCTTTTAGAAAATGATTCCCTATCTTTGGTCATCCTTGTTACCCCTCTCGGAAGTTTTTCTAGTTTTATCAGTCTTTTTTGAGAAGGTAGGGGTGTGGGAGAGACAGATGTTTGGAACTATGCACATTATCCAAGATACAGGAGTAACTCAGGTTCATACAGTAGGATCAAATTTTCCTTAAAGCCCAAGATTTCACTTCACAGTACTAGTAGCCAGTTTACAGCCCAGTAGATTTTAAATTTCCAGATCATTCCCTTGCCAGCAATGAAATCTAAATTCTGTTTGTTTACTCAGAGCACTATGACAATCAAGTCTTCCCACATGCTTCTGGAGTGGGATGTAGAGTAAACAACAAGTGCTGCTCAGTGTCTTTAGTAATACCTCCCTGAGGTTTGTGCTACCCACTGCGCAGTCAACAAGAAGGAATAGATGTTCCAGATGTTCACATGCCAAAGTTGTCAGTGGTGTAACTGCACTGAAACCATCAGTGACCTAAAAAGATAAGTTGCATTTAAAAGAAACACTGGCTTTTCATGGGGAAAATAAAGCTTCTGCTCCGAATCTAAAGGCTTTCAGATTATTTCAGCTTGACCTCTGATTATCAGCAATATTTTCTGCTTAATTTAACTTGTTTTTATCACATAGTCCTATAGGTTTAAAAATTCCAAGTTGTGAACTGGTGTACCTCTAACAATGAACTGTTTGCTTATATTCATTTTATATATAAAAAAAAATTATGATAAATTATGTTTTCTGGGGCCTGTTACATTTCTGCCTCAAATCTTAAGAGGTCAGAAGTTGAAGCTTATACACTAACTCATTGTCATTCCTAATGGTATTACATGTCTACAAATTATTGTCTTCCTCAGATCAACCAGCAGTCACAATGAGCTCAATGACAACTGCCAAGTTTAACAAAATTACTTTTCCTTTCTCTCCAAAATATGTTTAAAATCAAGCTGGATGACACTGTAGCCCAAAACTACATCTAATTTTAAACACAGAAATGAGCATAGCTCTTCTAGCATCCTATTGAACTGACTGCTTTCAACTGCTTCCTGTGGTGGCCGACAGTGTCCACAGCCTGACCTATCCTGACAACAGCTCCTGGTGGATTTGGAGGGATTTGTTTGTTTGGTTTTTGGTATGTTTTTTTAATGTGAATACAACAAATTCAGAATGGTTTTCAAAATTAAATTCTGTTATTCCACATTCATTATGTCACTGTGCTTTCCAGCTCAATTTTCCCAATTGCAATGTAGAGATCATTTTCCCTGACTGGAAGCCTTGCAAACACATGCGAAGATATGTGGGTCATTGCATAGCTGTGTACTTTGAAACACACTTATGGTAGCACAAAGCATGACAGTTGGCAACCTTTTTTCAGTGTCTGCATGCCTTTAAAGAACTTGGTCTTTAGGATTAGTTATCCCTATATTAAAATTAAATATAATCCATTACTTTGAATATTAATGTTATTTATAATAATGTGACACACTGAAGGAAGACATTTGAATAAAAATACCTGTTCTCTTACATTGAATTATCATTTTAAAATGCCATTATAAAGAATCATAAAGCTAAACAGTGGTACCTTACTGCATAATTTATGTCTTTCAGCCAAAAATTTGGGTTTTGGATAGAAACAATTAAAATTCTGGAGAAGAAAAGATGTTTTAAGAAGAAATGTGGTAACTATGTTTCCACTAGGCTCAGTAAGTGAAAGAATCTTCTTTTCACCTTGTAGACTGTTACAAGTCATTGATACTCAAACCCTGAGGCGGACTCTGCTGCATAATTGAAAAAGGGAAGCCACTAGCCAAGAGCATTTCCATGGGGAGAGCTGTTGTGTGTTTTTCATCTAAAATATTTTTTTCAAACAAAGGATAATTTCATTCAATAAATTTGAGTAACAGTAGGCGAATCCTATTTTACCTGACTTTTAATACAACCTAGATCTTTCAATTTCTTTAGAATTGAAAACTAAAATGTGATGTTGTTACCATTTTTGTCTAAAAATAATTATTTGATCAACTTTATCCAATGTATAACTAACAGCAAAGGTTCGGTTAATTTACTGTGCAGTTTGACAACTTTAGGTCACACAAATAAACAAGTCAGACCTTAGACTTTATTACTCAAATTTCAAAGTGAAATTGTAGCTTATAGCTCTGAATGTTTCTCACTGGAATACGCAAAATAATTGGAATAATTATTTTCATTAAACCCTATGAACAGTGCACTCAGAGTATAAGCAACTCTGACACCACCATCTGGGAACAATATTTTGGTCAAAATGCCTCTCTTCTTACATCCTGAAATTTTGTTTCAGGTAATTATTGACACCAACATTTTAGCTGACAGTCTCTGTTAAGAGCATCATAGTGGCAAACATTTTTATGTGGCATCACTATCCTGTATGATAATCTTCAGTCATGGTTTGGTGTTATCCAGTAGGAAGTCCTGAAACTCTGAAGGCTACTCCACCAACATCCTTCCTGACCCAGGAAACATTGCCCAGTTTTGTACAGGAGTCCCAACACTCAATTAACTGATAACAGTTTCAATGACAATCTCCATTCCAGGTTTCTTCTTCTACAGCTTTACCTCACCGGGTGTAAAGCTACATCTGAGTTCTGTTTCACACCAAATACTCAGAAGAGCAGTGGATTCTTAGGGCAAAATAATGAGTACTGTGTTGTATTGGTTTTGGCTGGAACAGAGTTAATTTTCTTCATAGTAGCTGATATGTTGATATGTTTTGGACTTGTGATCAAAACAGTGTCAATAACACACTTGTGTTTTAGCTGTTACTGAGCAGTGCTCGCACAGCATCGAGGCTTTTCTGTTTCTCATGCTGTACCACCACACAAGTAGTCTGGAGAACACAAGCTGGGAGGGGACATAGCCAGGACAGCTGACCCCAACTGACCAAAGGGATATCCCATAATATATGATGTCATGCTCAATCATCTGAGGGAAAGAAGGAGGAAGGGTAAACATTCAGAGTTATGTTTGCACACACAGCTTTTGCTTTACCTATTAAACTGCCTTTATCTTAACCCAGAGGTTTTATCACTTTTACCCTTCTCATTCTCTCCTCCATTGCACTGAGAGGATGGGACGGGGAGGAGGGGAGCAAGCAAACAGCTGAGCTGCCCATTGGGGTTAACCTGCAACACCTATTGTGGAAAATTACCATCCCTTTTCCTAAAGAATATAAACCTCTTTTAACAGTCAGTTTTCCTATTTAACTATGACTTTCTGTGGAGTTGCAATGACTTTCAAAGTCACCAGTGAAGTCCTACATAGTCTACTCAGACAGAGTGCCTTTCTGGTAATCTGTCTATTCAGAAACAAATGAAAGAAGACGACTTTTGTAGTGCTCTCCCTCTGGGTCCCTATGGCTGTAAACTTTTGGAATTGTAGACAAGTAGTTATATGTGACCTACCCTTAAAATCACTGTTAAAGAGATTGTTGAAGACAAAACACCTCAAGTTTTAGATTCTCTCTTTAGTCTCTGTATGACACCAGAATATATCATCTGCTTCTTCCTAAATGTGAACTTGAAATCTGAGAAATTCTTTCAGGTCTTTCAGATAATTTCTATACAGTAAGCTCAAGTTTACCTAAGATACACCAGGAATAGGACATGAGGAACAGAAAAATGCTTGAGGTAGAAGAGTAGCAGATCTACCAAATCACTGTAGAATAAAGTGAACTAATAGAGAATAAACCATAAAATCATCTCATTTGGTACAGAAGAGCCATAATGGGAGAGAAGACTGTCTGGCTGAATGTTTCAGAGACATGCTGAGCATTTATATCTCCTACCATTTTCCCCTTTCAGATTCAGAAAAAAATGTGGAGTAATGGAATAATGATGATGAGTAGGATAAAGAAAAGGTGATAACAGTAAAATCAGTAGTGTTACTGTGTTACGAAAGTGTTCATTAGCACCTTTAGTATCCATTAGAGATTTACTAATGCCAGAGATTACACAGTAAGATTGTACACATTTTTCAACTCATTTGACAGGCATCACGTTAATAAATGAACAGTCAGGTCTAACAATTTGTCCATTAAAGAGTAAAATTATGTGATATTTCATGAATTGTGCAAAAATATAGATGTATTAAAAGTCTGTGAAGTGACCCTCCTAAAATGCTTCAATTGCCCAAACAGTTACTGAGTAATTTGCTGCAGGCTAAAGTCACTAAGTCATCCTTCAACTGTCTAATATGAAGAGACGATACACTCTACCAGAGTTTTATCTGGCTAACATGCATCTTTCTGTGACATCTTTAAGCCTTGAGAAGAAATGAAAAAGGTCAAAGTTTAAGAAGTTATAAGATTATTCTTTTCCTAAGAATGCAAACTAAAAAAATCTTAATTGAAGATAATAAGATTAAAATTATTAAAATATTAAAATTATTACAATAATAACGATTTTTTAAACCCACCTTTTCTCCATTTTTTGCATTCTTTGATAATTAGATAAACTGTTCATCAGAGAAGGAGAAGCAGAAAGTCCTCTGTAACAGTAGGAGCTACACACCTCATTAGGGGAACCAAAATTGGCAACTAACAGCTTCAACAGTGATTTTGTCCTGCTGAACCTTGCCATTTAGGCTGGAAATAATCTTACCCTTGCCTTTAGAGCTGCACTGACTGTCAATATCCTGGCAAAATATCAACTGTTGAGCCTGAGGGCAGTGGGGAAGGGATGGTGGGGAAAGGTGGTATTTTTTGCATTGTATATGGCTGAGCCAAGTTAGAGCTAAAGATTGCTGTTCCATGATATGAGCAAAAATCTAAGTGCTATATTCTGCAAACTGGAAAAGCAGAAAAACTCTGAAAAATATTTTATTCTAATTAAATACTAGATAGGATTAAGATATATTTCTCTGGATCAGGTATATTAAATGAGGTTAAATTTTGATATGTCAGTTCTGAGAAGGTGATAAAGCAATAGCCAGTTTTGCTCTCTCACCACGGGTAAGTTATTCAATGCTTGCTCTTTCTTTTACCTCTTTTTATCTCTTTCTAAGACCAGTGTTGGTCTTAGACATTATGAATTAGTGATTTGTTATTTAAAGTATTGATCCCATCTGGTTTTCAGTTATTCTCTCAGTAAACAACATTTTTTCCCTGACTTAACAACAAAAATGATAACTGAGTTGGTCAGGAAAAAAGTATATCTTTCATAAAATTCTTAAAATGAACAACAACAAGGTCTTTTCAAATTTTTATGAAAGGTTTTTTGTGAGATACCATAAGGGTTCATCTCTATCTGTATTGAAAGGAAGAAGTCAGGGAGTTGTGGTCAATGGGATGGAATATAGTTGGATGGCTGTGACTAGTGGAGTCCCTCAGGGGTCAGTACTGGGACCTGTACTATTCAGTATCTTCATCAACGACCTGGATGAGGGAACAGAGGGTACCCTCAGCAAGTTTGCTGATGACACAAAGCTGGGAGGAGTGGCTGACACACCAGAGGGTTGTGCTGCCATTCAATGAGACCTGGAAGGGCTGGAGAGTTGGGCGGGGAGAAACTTAATGAAGTACAACAAGGGCAAGTGTGGAGTCTTGCATCTGGGAAAGAACAACCCCATATATCAGTATAGGTTGGGTTCTGACCTGTTGGAGAGCAGAGAAGGGGAAAGGGACCTGGGGGTCCTGGTGGGCAGAAGCCAGCAATGTGCCCTTGTGGCCAAGAAGGCCAATGTCATCCTGGGGTGTATTAGTAGGTCGAGAGAGGTTCTCCTCCCCCTCTATTCTGCCATGGTGAGGCTGCATCTAGAGTACTAGAAGAAAGAAGGACAGGGAACTGCTTGAAAGGGTCCAGCGCTGAGCCACAAAGATGATTAAGGGAGTGGAACATCTCCCTTGTGAGGAGAGGCTGAGGGAGCTGGATCTCTTTAGCTTGGAAAAGAGGAGACTGAGGGGTGACTTCTTTAATGTTTATAAATGTGTAAAGGGTGAGTATCAGGAGGAGACAGGTTCTTCCCAGTTATATCTACTGATAGGACAAGGGGGAACAGGTGCAAGTTGGAACACAGGAGGTTCCAGGTGAACATAAGAAAGAACTTTTTCACTGTGAGAGTGACAGAGCACTGGGACAGGCTGCCCAGAAGGATTGTGGAGTCTGCTTCTTTGGAGACATTCAAAACCCGACTGGATGCATTCCCATGTGACCTGCTCTAGGTTGTTCTGCTCTGTCGGGGGGGGGTGTGTGTGGAATAGGTGATTTTTCAAGGTCCTTTCCAACCCCTAACATTCTGTGATTCTGTGTGATTCTGAAGTCACTGAGGGAAACACTGACAGTTACTCTACCAGAGCAAGTAGGGTGCCCTAAGGAAAGGGAGTAAACTTTGTTCTTGAAAGAATAGAGGTCATTAAGAACAAGCCTTCATGTTCCTTGGGGCCATTTCCAAGTGCTGCCAATCACCAAATACTTAAAAAAAAATACTGGATAACTACATTATTATTGAAGTAAAAGTAAGTTATTAATTTTTTCTAATATCTTATTATTCTATCTATTATTCATAGACAGTTCAGAGTGGTTATCCCAGCATACCACATCCTGATGAATGAGCAAAATATTCAGCCACCAGTGACTAATTTTCTGATGCTGCATTATCAGTCCGGAGTAAAACAGGTTAATATGTCAGGCAGAACACTGGAGGAGACTGTATCACCTCTTCCTTACCTTTCAGTGGAACAGAATTTTTGATCATTCATTGTCAGCACTGAGAATCACCTGTCAGCTCCCCACATTTCCACCCACCTTCCCCCAAAAATACTTTCAAGTTTACAAAGCAATTATGGAGTCAACATGGGATTCAGTTCTTCCCATAAAATGATGTAAGAAGCTATTATGCCTACTGTATTTTATGCTTCTGAGAGACGAATGTTGTACTGAAGTCTATCCACAGTTGAGGAAGTTTCAAAACAGACACTTTTGCATACCTAGGTAAAGGTATCTTATGAAAAAAAAACCAAACAAACAAAAACCACCCAAGAAAAAAACAACAAAACAACAACAAACAAAAAACCAAACAAACCAAACCATAAAGCAAAACAAATTGTGAGCTTTTGCAGCATGCTAAGTGCATAATTGTCATTACAATAATAATGGAGCTGCCATAAACTGGGAAGATGGATTGTAACAAAGCTGTGTAAGTGCAGAAATTGCTTCTATTTGGTAAACTTCAGTGTGCAAAAAAAATTTAAAAGCAAAGAAATGAAAATTTGCAGTAAATCTTTTAAGATCTTTATTATCGGCAGCAAGGGAACACCTAGGACAGGTAAGGTCATGGGCAGAGTCTGAGAAGAGGAGACAACCACTCCTCAGATGTTTGGCAACGTCATTTAATTATTTAGTTGTTCGCTGTGCTCTTTTTCGAGTATAAAAATAAAGTTCCATGAGTGGAGAAATCACAAGACACACCAAGCCTGCTAAAAGAGACCTAGAACAGAAGTACAAATAGAAGGAAAAGAATGCATCAGCTCCCACGGATTAGATGATGCATGAAGCAGTGCCGCGCACCTGTGATAGTGTCGCTCATAACAAGATCAATAGAGTTGTTTGCACAGCCGCCAGACAGGGTTTCCTTCTTCTTCCCACCAAAACAGTTGAGGATAGTAACATGAGAGATTTCTAATGTGGAAATATGCTAGAAACACTTCAGTTCAGTGCTATTTTAACACAATTCAACACGTAAGAGTTTAAGATGTTGTAAGAACAAACTTTGTTTATATATTCTCAAGACAACAATGTTTTGAACAGCTAGCTTTGCACCAGACATTTCAACATCAGGAAGAGGTTACAGACATACCTCTATACATCAGCTGTGGTCCCCACAGAGAAATGGGAGTAATGCATTTCCCACCGCTGGAAGAGCAGGATCATTTGAAGGAATCCAAAGATAATGAGATACCAAGACACCTGACAGAAATCTTAAAGTTGCTGGAAAATTCATTAATGACTGAGAGTGAGTAGGTTAGCACATGGGTGGGCAAAGCAGACTTTCTCCAGCTACAGAAAAGTGAGGTGGTAAGGCTTCACCTACTGGTTAGATGAACCATAAAAGTGAAAGACTGCAACATGAGATTCCTTGTCTAATTTCTCCCTGACATTGAACCAAATAATCCAAAAAATGTGTCTATACTGATCTTCAAAATTTGAAAGTACGTTTAAATTTTGGTATGCATGGTCTGCGTTGAGTTCCAAAATGTTTATGGAAGAACAAACTAATTCATCTTAATATTAGAAAATATTTTAGAACTAAAGGAAAGAAAATGTGAATATAATTGCAGAGTAGCATCTATTCTACACCAGTTGAAATGCTCAGGAACTTAAATCACCTAGTAATCAATCTAAACTATCATATTCCCAAGCATTATAAACAAATAAACAAACAAACAAAAAAAAGGAATATCATATTTCTCAGAAATCTGAGCAGACCTTTAATGTTAAAATGAGATTTTTAAGAACCGTTTTGGTTTTCTGCACACATTTTTCTTTTCACAAGGTTTGGAATTTCAGAACTCATACAAGAGTCTTTCAAATGATGAAAAAAGGATTCAATGGCATTTAAAATGCAAAAAAGAAAAAACAAAACCAAAACCAAAAACCAAAGAACAAACTAAAAAAACCCCACAATTATTTTAGATACATTGAAAGGTAGTTTTATAACATTTTGACAGGTCCTGGTAATAGAATGGAAGCAAGATCAAACATCATGCCACTCCAGAGCAAATGGCATTCATATCACCCTTGGACTTCCACCAATCACAAAAACTATAATCCTGTTACAGTGGGAAAAATCCCTCAGATGACGTAAATGTCTCCTACACAAGATCTTCATTAATTTTTAAGGGCAGTATACATTCTCAAGACACGATATTTAGAGTGAAAAACCTGAAGAAGAAACTCTCCAAAAAGGAAACTTGCATTCTTTAAAAGAAATGTTGTTCAATTTTATCAGCAAGCCATGTCATTTCATGTAAAAAATGGGAACTAATCAAGTACACGTTAAATGTGCAGGAAGTTCAAGAGCCTGAGCAGCAGCAAAGGTCCCAGCTGATATTTCTGAATTTCCACATACTAGCACAACTAGCTAGTTGCATTTAACTAGCACAAATTCTACTGCATTGAATACATGCCAGGCTGTGGCAGTCCTTGGCCATATTTCTGTGCAACAGGAGTATTTTCTTTCTTGTCTGGAACTGACTTCTTTCTCAACTCCAGACTGTGTGTGCATAGCCCAGGATTCTGAAGAGGGAATTATAAAAGCTACATAGCAACAAAAATCCCAGCCAGGAAGAAGGCAAACATTGATGAAGTCTTATCTAACACCAGACACCCTCTACTGAAAGGCTTCCTCCTTGTAACGAATGTTTGAGTTAGTGGGAGGCACCCTGCATTTTCAGAAGTAGTCTTAAAGTTACGCAAATAGCAAAGTGTCATTTATTTCACAGACTGTAGACTACTCCTGAAATTCCCAAGGCCCTATCAGAGTATTTCTAAATTGGACTGGGTTAGATGGTAAAACTGCTACAACAAAAGCACACTGCTCTGAGCCTTACCATGGAACCTTTATTTTTTCATAGGATTCAGAGAAAGAAAATGGATTTTTTGCAGGAAATATCTTACTTTGTATGCAGCAACAAAGTGTGAATTATTCAAGCTTACCTGGAAAAATTTCAACTCCATGTATCTGAGGGAATTACTGACTCCTCCACACAAGTCTAGGTGAAAGCGAAGACTCTAATGTAGACTATGTAAACTTCTAGTTCTCTTTTTTTAGTTCACACGAACACTAAGTTAAGTAGGCTTCTCTATTCCAATTTCATTCTTCACACAGCTAGAATGAAAAATGTAAGAGAAGCCCTAATTTATGAAGTTAAAGGATAAAAGCTATATTTATTCATTTATTCAGACATTTAGAATTTCAAATTAGCACTCAGTCACTTAACAGGGGATTTGAATGGCAGCCTTATATAGGTAAGTTGAAAAGTAGGACCATGAGAATTTTGATATTTCTTCTTTGACTTCATTTCAAGCCTTTGTCTATTTGTTCCCATAAATGCATTGTAACACAGCTTCACACAATATGGACAAAATGCATCTTCACTGAACTTAGTGGACTGTGTCCATTTATCTATCACCAGCTGCAGATCCGTCCCCTAACTCACTGTTTTTCTGAAGTGTTCTATTCAGTGAAGTGAGAATATAAAATTTATACCTTTGTGGTTAAAACCAAGCTTTGGACAATCAGCAAGGATAGAACTCATTCGAAAACACCTGTAAGTCATGGGAATGTAGTTCAGACCCTGTACATGTTTCTTCCAGAATATAAAACAGAATATTTGCCACTTTTTCTCTTAAGCTTCTCTGTAGCTAACATAGGACACAAAAAAATTAAGCTTGCCCTCAGACCCAGAAGTAATGTACCCAGCAGATACTAAAGGCACAGGCTATCAGTGTTAGAACAATAAATGTCAGATTTTTTTCCCAATATATGTTTTACTTGATTTTCTTCATTTGACGGTGACAGTAGGAAAGTTTGTTCAGCCACCAAATAGCAGAAGGAGACTTAAATGTGCTAACATTTTAAATTTTTTTTCATCAGTATTTCTAGTTCTTCAAAAGGATAAGTAAAAATAAAAGCATTTATTTCACCATATCTTCCTTTGCATTGTAGTTAAACTAACAATGTGAGTATATTACTTTTAAACATAAAGACCGGGAAAAAAAACACGAACACTTTATGTGCATGTTGAACAGAGTGATTTTTTAACAAGGAAGTGAGAAATACACCAGCAAGCTTAGTCCTTGTGTCCTGCTTAGGTGACAAGGAAGAGCACGTTCTTTGCACTGAATGTTGTAGAAGGGCAAGTTTCTAAGATGAGAACGGTCTAGGCTTACTCTTCTTGTCTTTTACATTCTTTGGGTAGGCTTTTGTCTTCTTCTTGGTCTTTCTGTTCTCACTGATGTCAGTGGATCCCACACCATCTGCCTTCTGGGAAGAGTCGGACAATGTTTCTAGGAGTATCCATACATTCTTACTGCTCGACTGCAAGTTCTGGACAGTTGGTTCATTGTGGTTAACATATGTTGTTAAGGTGCAGGTGTCATTCAGTTGTTCACAAGTCAAAACACAACTTTGCTCATCTAAACTGATGTCCTCCAGGGCATCATCCCTGATCTGAACTTTAGCATTGGCATAACATGCATTGAAGCTAGGATCCACTTTCAGTGAGATGCCAGTCAAAATCTGATTTTTCTGAGAGATCTTCAGGTGCTTTATAAGTAAAAACAAAAGAACTTAAGTTAATAAAGACTAAGGTCTTAATAAAGAACTGGTTGGTCTCAGTATTCTGATAGTAATGACCCAGGAGAAGAGCATTTACTTGTACTAGTGGAACTCAATGTTCATTCTCACAACACAGTCATGTTTCCAGTTCTAATCAAAAGGAAATACTAGCATCCATTCATATAAGGGTGGGCAACTGCTTGATAAGTACTGGTAACAGTAGCTGTATTCCTCACCTCAATTAATTTTATCTAAAAGACTTCAGATTGATCATTAGCTAGTGATTCTCCTATTTACTGAAATTAATAGTATTCTAACACCTCAAAATCTAATCCACAACTGGATTTCTGTCCTATCTCGTTTCGCACATACAAAAAGCAAAAAACAAACAGAAAAACCTCCTGCAGGCTCTGCAGTTCTCAGCCTAAGATTTAGACAGTGTGTACTGGGTAAACAAACAAAACAACTTCACAACCTATCCCACTTCTATTATGTCAAGGTATTTTCCTTTTCTTCCTTCCTGTGCAACAGAAGCAACACAGAAAAGTCAAATTACTTTGCAAGTTACCACTTACTGTTGCAGATTTATATTATCCTTTTCATTTTCATAATTTACTCAGTAGTTTTAAATGGACCAGAAACAGAACAGAAAAAACTATTATATGTCTAAGGGACTTATATGGCTCTGAAAGTGAAAAGATTTAACTTCATCATTATCTTTTATAATACATTATTATAGAAAACATCAGTAACTACATATGATAACTATTCAAAGTTTACATACTGCAAGACCTTTGAGATAATGCATATGGAGTGCAACTACCACCTCTGAAACCCAGGGTGAAATAGTGGCTTCTGTATGATAAGCAATGTTCTGTGTTAGTATGTCCTGAATCAGTAGATAGATGCTATAGAGAAAATTAAATACAAATTGAAATATACAGCTCTATTAAATAGACAGAAGTTGGTTTTATGGGTTTCCCAATGGAAGAAATAGCCTACTTCTTTCTCCATCTGGTAAGCGAGAATTGGGTTTATTGACTGTAATATTAGATGTAATATTAGCTAGCTTGGTGACAAACATTTTGTCCTTGGATTTCCGCATTGTATTTGTTTTGAGTTATATGCTTCGTCAACACTGAATTAAGAACACTATCTGTTATCTCCTTCTCCAGTACTCAACCTTACTAAGGTTTTAAATAATTATTAGATCCCATTGGACAGATTAATTTGTTTCATATTATGAGCACTAATGAAGAAATTTTACACACTTGTCTGAAATTTTCTGGAACTCTTCTGAGGTGAGTTTTTCCCCTGCTGTTGGGTTTTAGCAGCCAAAGTACACTGCTGAGAGAGATTAAACCTAGAAGAAATAACTGTTCTTTATATATATATATATATACACACACATATATACATGCACAAGTATGTGCATATATGTATATGTACACATGTATGTATATATTTACAGATTTGCACTCTTTCCCTGATCTGGGACTCTGAGTGAGGAGGAATCAGATCAACAGATGATATAAAGTGACCTGTGAACCCAGATGGATGAAGTCTGACTAAATTTGTAATATAAAATTCTGTAGGCCTCATTTTAACTTTTAAATAAACATAAACAATACAATTGTTCATAACTGTTTTACTGCTGACAATACAAATTTGAACAAAAATGTTAACAATACAAACATTGTCGTACATTTTTTCCCTCCAGAAACTAGTAACATGCAGTGAACAACTAAAACAAAAGGAAGAAAGATACAGCAGACTTATGGAAGGGTGATTCGAAGGAGCAGATAAACATGTGTTTTGTAAAAACTAAAACAAAATAATAGATTCTAGACCTGAATTGAACAGATTAGCCTGTCACATAAAAAAGCCCTGTTCCAAGATATATATACACATACGTGATATATATACGCATAAAGATCCATGAAATGAGATTGGCATAGAGTATTTTCATCTATTATAAATGTTTTACCTATAAATACACAAACTGACTCTACCTTGTCAGGCCCACCTCCATACTCGGAAACATAGAAATACCAGCTTTAAATACAAATTTCAAAATTCTAATATTCTTCTGTAACACATAGGTGGGCCCTAAACTTCACCTTATTGTTATATGACTGAGTCACAGCCCACAGACAAACCAAAATTGCCTTGTTTTAAAAGCTATTTCCTTTCTGAATGTCATCAAAGTTAGAAATACTGATAGGGAAATAAGCCATTTCTATGAAAGTATGCAGGGTTCTCAAGTCAACACCACATCCAATGCCTGTAGAATACCTGAGACCTCCAATTTTATTTATAGAGTCATAAAATTTTAAAAATTATTTTACACTATTAATATAAAAAAGAAAAAAATTACAAAACAACAAATAGTAACAAAAAAGGGTTTGCAAGTGGAAGCAATTAATGTTTATTAATTATGTTTATTCTTGTTTTACCATCCTCTGACCCTCCCAAGTTCAAAAAAGTCATATAAACTCTTTTACATAACTTATAACTGACTGATTTCCTTTCTGATATATACCTGAAATCTTCCTATTTCCTTAATTCTCAAAGCTGGTGAAATATTTGCAAAGGCTTGATCTATAATCAGTATATTATATTTTTAAGTACTTCTAGAACTGAACTCATAATTGGTACAAATAACATATATTAAGTAATATTCTTAATTTCCATTGCTTTCAGTAGAGCTACAGTTAATTCAACTTTAAATTGACCATGGAACAACAACAACAAATGGAAGATGATTATGATGATGATGATTAAAAAAAAAATTTAAAATTCTGGAACTCACCACATTGTAATCAGGAGTGATCTCCATGTCCAGTTCGGCTAGTAAATCAGCTTTATCAGATTCAATGCCCGTTTGAATTGCATCTGGTTTGGTAACTAGATTATAGTTGCAATATTCAGTCACCATTCCTGTTTTACTGGACTTGGTGACTACCTCGGTTTCACTGAGAGTAAGAATGATACTGAAAAGTAGGATGCATGACACAACAACCAAGCCAAAACTGAGGATCATTCCAGGCACCAGAGCAACCAGAAAAGACAGGAGATTGTTTACGATGTTCATGATTGTTAGTGTCCTGATGTTGTAAAAGCAGAACCATACCCTTCAGAGAGCTCTGCATGTTAATGCTGGCATTCTGGTAACCTGTCCTTAAGCCACAGGCAGCAGCTTCTGCCTGAGCATGTTGGAAGTTCTATCACATCACAATTGGTGACATAGGTACAGCATAGCAACCACGTCTGACGTGTCCTCGAACAGTTCCCAGCTCTTACATGTCATAACTTTCCAGTCTTCATATAGCCATATTATCATACTAACCAACTTCTTCATAAAATTTGAGTGTTTCCATCAATAATCAGGGGAGATACTAATTTTACCTAAACTTTAAGTAATTTCTATAGTTGGTCCCTATCCATCATATACATAATCATGCACCAGACATCAAAGATCACAGAATCACAAGATCATTGAGGTGGGCAGCGATCTCTGGTGATCTTCTAGCCCAGGCTTCAGGGCCATGTTCAGTCATGTTTTGATGGATAGAGACTGTGCTGTGAGGTGATAGCAACTGAAGAAATTCACATGTACTCACTCACACATTAAGTAGGATACCTCTTTAATCATCTTTCTCTGTCTCCTCTTATGCTTACAGCTACAGATCTGGACTAAGAGGGTCAATAGGATGTTTCTGTGCCTTTCTCTCTTCATGCATCCTGTGCCTGTCTTCAGTCACACCTTTTCCAGACACTTCAATCACATCTTTCCCAGGCGGTTTTCCAGCCTGCCCACTACACACTCTCATGCACACAGCACAGGCATCCTGCCAGGTCCATCCAAGATCATTTATACTCAGCTAAAAATAATGAGAATAACACAGTGGCTAGATAACAAGAATAACATGGATGACAGATTTATAGCTGTGTTGGTGTTTTTCAGCTTCTCTTATCATCCAGGTGGCTGAAGCCATAAGTCCTGCAGCTCCCACAGGAGACTCCATAGCCTTTCTGGGTAACCTGTTCCAGTGTTTGACCCCCCTTACAGTAAAAACATGGTTTCTTCTTTGTAGATGTCTTTCAGTTTGTGCTTATTACTTCTTGTCCTTCCACTTAATACCACTGTGAAGAGCCTGGCTCCCTCCTCTTTGCATCTTCCCATGGGATATTTACACATATAGATAATAGCCCCCCCGATCCTTTTTTTCTCCAGGCTGAACAGTTCCTCAGATGTCTGACTCACCTCACAGCAGAGATGCTCCACTCCCTGATGATATCAGTGATACCCCAAAAGTATCATAAACCTTAAAATTTGCACATCACACAAAGTAATTGAGCCAGATTAACCAAATTTCTGGAATTTAGTGTAAATTGGAAATATATTAAAAGTAGACTTGTTTTGACAAACTAGGCATTTCTTCAAAAGAAAGCTAATTTTAGTCTATTTAGTAGTCTTGTTTTTAATATAGACAATGAAAAATAAAGTACATAATAATATTGCTATTTATATTGCAATAATGCACGAAGATTCCACATAAATATTTATGAAGCTCTTATTTGTTATTTCTTGAGAATATTTTACTAACGATTTAGCAACAAGAAAAAACATTTCAGTTCTGTAGATACAACACTATATCTGTGAACTTGTGCTTGAAAACAGTGAATTTAGCTCATTAACATACTTTCCACTTCTTTCCACTTGCCAAGACAGCATATGTGAAAAAAATGAAGTCTAAAACAATTTTTATGTAAAAATTTTTTATAACCATTTTCATACACTGAGTATGAAATGCATACTCTTGGTTTGAGCCATTTCATTTGCTTGTTTTTAATTACCAGCTGATCTTTCTGGGTATAGATGTGGCCTCTGGAAGCATCATAGTAAAGGGAACTGGCACTGACTCAAGCATGCTGAGCCCAAGTTTTGTATTTAATTTGGAAAGATGTAGTTCTTTCAAAAAAATAGGAAGACTTTAATTTGAGAACATCTTTTTCCATAATACTACATCTAAAATGTAACTTTTGGCATTTGTCTAAACATTTAAGAAGACATTCTGCTTTGCCTAGAATGAAGAAGAAAATTCAAAACTGGAGGGTTTTTGGGTTTTCTAGTAGTAGGAGAAAAGAGCCAAAATCAACCTTAGAAATGTATGTGTCTTGTCTGTAGAAGACCTTTAAAAGTTTTACAATATCCTGTGAGTCCCAAGGCCTAAGCATTACCCATGATTACATTTTTCTAAATTCAAAGCCAGTGAAACTTGTGTCTGCTGTAGATTTTAACTTAAAGGCCACATCTGCATACAGTAAAAATGCTCTGGGCTTTCACCAAGACGTTGTTCTGTTTATCCCAGCAGGAGGAAATCTCTATATGTACAGCTGGTTGGTGCACATACAGGTGACTGTACCATATAGACTCTTTCTGTGTCCACATTAAACATGCTAGTGAATAAAGAGGAACAATAGAATATGAACTATGATACAGTCATGCCTGCAAGATCTATTGACCTATTATTTTGTTGTAGATACAGAGAATGAAAACTTGATCCCACAGACTTTATGAGGTCCAGGTGAGATGTCATCCAAATATCTGCTGAAAGAATGAGAATTCTTTCAACTCTTTCAAAACACAGTCTTGTGTTTTAAATAGCCATAACACCTACTTTGGAAGTTATCAGTGTCAACCACAGTGTAAGACTCTTTCACATCCTTTTGTCAGGACCCATAGATCCTAATTAGATCCAAAAGTATAGGCAAAGACTTGATTGATTGCATATTGAAATTAAATATGTAAACTAAAGATAATCACAGTTCAAGGGGTTTTTTATAGCAGAGTTAATTTCTTCAATTTATTTTATGTTCTTGGCAGTTCCCCAATATAGTCACCTTTTCTAGAGAAAAACTGAACCTTTGATTTTATTGGGTTTTCTTTGCCTTCTCATAAAATTATAAAAAGATTAGCAGCTTCTTACAAATTAACACCCACGTGTCCCAGTTTTACAGAGCATCAATAATCAGATCTAACCAGCACATTCTAGGAACTGAAACAGAGGGTGCATCTGTACTAGCATTTTAGAGAAGCTGAGGACTGCACTTTGGAAGAAAACCTTGTGCTTATCACCACCTACTGTACTTCAGTTGACATTGTGGAATGGACTGAAAGTGTCCTCACCATATTTCTTTTGTATAAAACTAAATTGAGAAATAGAATCCAGGAGTATACCAGACTAGAGATATTTCACATCACCCCTAAGATGATTGTAATACAGCTGACTAGTCCTTGGGGCCAACTGTTTCTCTGTATAGACCACTTCTATTAAGGTACACTGCTTGCTAATGGAGACATAGCCTTAAAGAACATGTATTTTCCCCTGTATACATTATTTTACCCCAGGGAGACATCTCTTATTCTCATCCCTCCCTTGAACTGAACTGTCACCTATTCTGCCTGAACTACAGCTTCTATTAAAGCACTTGACAGAGCCAAGTAAAAGTGTTTCTGATACTATAGCTCGTAAAAGTCTGCAAACCAATATCTCACTGGTGTGGATGCTTGGCTAGCTGGCTTTTGCAACTGCGTTTTATTAATAATTAAAAATTCAGGCAAAGATGCATTAAACATTTTTGCAAGATAAATTCTAATAATTTGATGTTAGATACAAAATTATTCTGTTCCACTGTAGAGTTTCATCTCAAAGAGTATCATATGTTTTCAACTTCATATCAAAAGGATAAATTAGGAATATCTACCTTCAGCATGGAATTTGTTTTAATTCAGCAAAAATGTATAAAAAATCTTAAAGGGAAAAATACTAAGGCATTTTCTTTGAACTCATGATGGAAAACAATTTTCTCATTACCTTTCCTGTAAAACATCTTGACATAAATAGGTATATACACACACTTATTTCAGAAAATCACATCCACTGCTCATTTATTTTTTACAATATTCTGGACCATAAATAATGCATAGTCTAATGAAATTCAAATAATGGATCTATCATGATGAAATTAATTATTGCAATCAGCATGGGTGTTTTACCTTTCTAGGGACAGCTGCCTTCTGGCAAAGCATGTAAGCACTATTATCATGCCTTGTTTTTCCCTTCATAAGGAATAGAACAACATAATATTGTTTTTACCTAGAGCAACTCCTGTCATGGTTGCTTGTGAGAAAAATATTGATTGTTTGAGAAAGATCCACATTTTTAGAGTGGAGTAAGTAGAAATTATGAAGAGGCTGCTACAATATTTTTCTAGGGAAAGTGTACATCTTCTACCTTGGAACTGAAAAGTAAACTATACCTCTGTGAAGATTAGCTCTAACATGAAGAATCTGAATGAACCGTTTTTATCTTAGGACTCAAATCCCCATTGTAAAGGTTCATTAAAAAAAGGTCATTTTGTATTCACGGGTTTCATGTCTTTCAGCAAGAGAAGAACATTCTCAAGCATTCCAAAGAAAAATTCACATCTACTTTTATAAAGAGGTTTTTCTTTATTTGTGATTTTCATTCTTTTCAAGACAACATTTCTTAAAGACATATTGTGAATGCATAATGTTTAAATATGTATATTTGTGAAGGTAGAGGATAAGGATGAAAAAATGCTTCATATTTTGTACATAATGGCAATCCATGTTCTCACTACAATAACCTGAACAGTTCAGTTTCTCTTCAGGTACCAAACAGCAAAGATTCACAAGTTCTTGGCTTTTCCCTAGAGAAGGGTAAGAATAAGTCATTGTTATTGTTATTTGCAAGTTATTTGCTTGTTATTTGCAAGTCTCTCTTCTTTCATAAGCCTTGAAGAGAGGTCAGTAGGAAACAATTCCTCCGTTCCATGTTTTTGTTCTGCAAAAAAAAAATGAATCCTGGTTCTGTTTCCCTTTTAAAAATTACCATACTGTAAACAATTACCACACTGATCACAAGTTAAATAGGTCTAAAAGCAACCATAACTTTAGTTTGATACTCTACAAGATTTGATACCTATTTCTTAGAAGTTCTGATTTGTTTACCTTCAACTTCAGATTTGTGTTGATTTTCAATGGCCAGGACATCACTCTAATTCTTTTCTTTACTTTGTTATCTAATCAATGTCATTTAAATAACCTGGGAGAACTGCTCTTCCATACCTCACAATAGAAAGACTGGCTGCATGTGTTGTTTTCAGATACCTAATTCCTTCATCTGTCTTCACGTTTAATTTTTGCTTTTTCCTGTTATTGTAAAATACTATTCAAAACATCATAAAATTTGCCAGTAATGTCTGCACATAATGAAGGCAGATGTGCTTTTTGATCAGGGTGGAGGTGAAGGGTAAAAAAAGCCAAATTCCCTTCCTTTCAGCTTGTAAATAATAAAAAGCATCAAAAAGCTTAAAAAAATCTTCCACCTACCTGCAGCTTCCCAGAAATGACCATAATCTGCTCATTGCCATATATTCTACTTATCTTAATGAGATGCCACCTTATTCTTGACCAAGGCCATGAAAAAGGATGTTGAAATGTCATCCCTCATAAACTCCAGGCAGTGAAACTGAAATGGAGTACGAATTTTAGGAAAGCTGCTTCTGCTGACTATTAGATCTATCTCCATTTAAATGACTTGTGTGTTGGAAAATTATTGCTACACTAAATGTGTCATATTCTTTCCACAACTCGCATAATACAGTTCAATATAATGAAATCATTTAAATCTACCTAGTTTAATTGTCCCTGCTTGTATTACATAATTGTTGGTGTGTAATCAATGGGATATGCTCACTTAACAAAGGCAAATTATTTCACTTGAGGTTCTTCTGAACTTATTTGCCTGAACTGCACCTCTTAGACAGTGCTATGAGCTACATTTAAGTGTGTAATATTGACATCTAAAACAACAAGCACTTTCAAAAATGGCTCTTTATTCTTAATAAAATATAGAGAAATAAAAATTTGTCTCAATTTATCACTTACAGTAATCTTAATGAAATGTTTAAACTCAAGAGAGAAGCCTGTTGGCTTGGTTGTGACTTGCACCAATGCTGATCTCCATGGTACAATTAAGATTAGCTCATCCTCACAAATACTTTCTGCTTCTAGAACACATTACAACAGAGATTCTCTTTCATTTGCACAGGGTCACTCCTGACCTTTTCAGAGGTAGGAGACCAAACCTATTTACACTTACATTGCTCATAACTGTTTATGTAATTGAATGCAAATTGCCAATAGCTTTTCACTTAACCAGGATATAATAGTAATAAAAATAAAATGTGGAATTCCTAAACTATAAGGAAATCCAGGAGAACTAGCAATAAACTCCAAGAAAGATAGAGATCATGCTGCACTACCTACAAGTACTTTAAACTTATATTTACTTTATTCATGTCATACAGAATGCCTTAATGCAGACTGAATCAGAGACAAATCTATTTCCATGATCTCCCAGGATTTACATAGGTATTAGCATGCCTCTGATTATGTGGCTGCTAGCAAGCTGACTTCAATCAGGCTAATATTTATAGAGAAAACTTCAATTAGGCATTTCATACAATGGTCAGTATGTAACTGGCATGAATGTACCTTCTGCTGAGGAGCTTGAATATTCATAAATAAGAATTGCAGTACTGCTGAGGGTAATAGATGAATCCTGTGTTTTACTGGTACCAAGGCTTATTGACTTGAACAGATCATGAAGATAACATTGTTTTAATAAACCGAAGCTGTCAAGGCAAAATAGAGGACAGTTCGTCTTGTAAAGCTATAGCCCCAACATTTTAGATAACGAACACAGACAAATTTAAGATGACAGAAAGATACCGTGATTGGAACAATTCATTTGCAATTACGCAAACAGAAATATACATACACACGTGTAGGTTTAATTGGAGTTTGATAGTTAAGCTTTTTGAAGCTTTATCACAATTATACACACAGACCCGATTTGTCACAATGCCCCAAGAGAAGAACATTTCAGTTATTGCCAAACTGGATATATGTTTATGTCATCTGACAGAGAGAAACTGAAAGTCAAATGTTGTTTCTTATTCCATAGAACTATGTTTGCTCCATATGAAGAATTGATTGACATAGAATTTGGGTTTAAAAAACAATATTGTTGCAAAGGGTTAAAGACATGGATTTCTCTTTGTTTCATAATTACATATACATACATATGTACACAGGTGTTTATGAAGCTATCTATATATAATTATTTATAATTATGTAATTACAAATGTGCATGTGTGTACCATACATGCATACATTTCCATACTCTTAAGAACATATTTTTTAATTCCTAAGAGCTGAAAATTAGTATATGAACCTTACACAAAAAAGCAACAGTTACAATCTTTAAAACTCAGTGGAATTACAACTGAAATCCTCTCACTATGACACGTTTTGCTCTGACAAAGGCTACAGGGGAAGTAGAGTAGAAAATGTGGGATTCTAGGTAAGAAAATGCTACCAGTTACAGCTACTATGAAAATTTCAATGAAAATGGCACCCAAATAATCAACAAGTGTGTATGGGATCCAACACTAAGCAGTTTGGGCATATCTATCAATTGTAGAAACTTTAATGTGGTTGGCTGCTAGCGAATATCACTACCAATGATAAATGCATTTAAAAGCTTTATTACAGATACAACAGAAAGAAAAAAAGAGGGAAATCATGTATAAGTTTTCCCTTTATCTGTAAACTTCTCTCTTCAGAACTCTTCTCTTGTTTATTAGGGTGATTTTCTTAGATAGCACTAAACAAAATAATGATCAGTCTTGTTCAAGGAAAAGGGAGTTGTTCAAGTCATGATGAGAGCACATCTTGAGTTTTTGTTAATGGCGTTTAATCCTGTCTTCCTAAAGATGAAACAAGACAAAAATAACCAAGGAGGGAGAAAAAGAACAGGAGACATAAAAAGCACAGTGTCTCTTTCTCTCTTTCTGGTATAGAGTCTTGTTAATAACATCTCTGCTGGATAATGAAATATTGGATATTTTGCATGTTCTTATACATTTCAGAAGACTTAATGAAAAGAATTATTTTCATTAATCTTTAACCATGAACAAGATTTTCTTACTGTTTTTCTTTCTAGCATCTGACAAAGTAGCTTCTACCATTTGCTTTTTGTGGCTTGTTCATTTTTCTAAAGAATTACTTTTTCAGAAAATAATGTAGTTGTAAAGATTATTCTCAGCAAAACTGTGATTTTTAATTAATCTTAACAGCCCTACAAACCAAATAATATTTGCCTATTTCCAACTTTGTTTTGATCACAAAACTCAACCTGGATTCAAAATTATGTATGGTCTCTGCAGTTGTCTATTTCCCTCCCCAAGGAGCCTTCCTTTACTATTTTCTTTCTATTCTACCACTTCCGAGAAGAGTCAATCTTATTGCAAATAGATTAGATTTTACATTGACCTTTGTGACTGAGAAAATACTTTGGCAATAGATGAGAAACACAGGAAGTAGTGTGGAATAATAGTCTAGGTCTTTTGTTCCTGAGAATATTAATTTCAGCACTCTGCACTAGCATTTTATAAGCACACAGGGCTTCAGACATGGCTCATTAGTACAGTCCAACCACTAGAAGTTCAAAGGTATCAACAGCTCAACACTGCTTTCCTACTAAGAACAAAGAGAAGTAAACATTACTCTAGTATTTGCTGTGGGAAGTCTTCATATTGATGAAGAATCCAAGCAGAAAACAAAACTAGGGTGTGAATTCACAACAGATTTAATTTCATCTGGGTTCAGCTTTAGCCAGCTGTCATTCATGCATGAGTTCACCTTTTATGTGCTCTAGGCCATTTTCCTAGCAAGTGTGGAGCAACACGTGATGCAGGCTAAGAATGATCATGTGTCACCCAGCTTGCACACTCTGCCCATCTCTGCTAGTGGCTGTATATGAATTCTGAAAAGGGACTGAGAGAATTGACACAAATTCCCCAACTGGGAGGGTGCACACTGGAAGTACAGTTCCTTGTCACTGTTCTTCATATGCAGAACCTGAAAAATATACTTTTTCCCCCCTCTGCCTGAATCTACAGCATTTTCTTCAAGCAGCACATCAGTAATTTCATGGGCAATAGTACTCTGGAATGACACTGATTAAAATTTAGTTGATATTAGACATCAATGTAAAAGTAAACAATCAGAAGGAAAAGAATTGATAGTTTAGGAAGCAAGTTAAACTGTGTGACTTGAATTTATAAAACCTTTCCTTTTATTACCTATATTAGCTATCTGACTTTTCCCTCCACTACCTCAAATCTTGAATGTGTGCTCCGTAAAAGATAATTGTTTGGTGGTCATAATTATTTTGGAAAGAACATTTTCTTCCTGAACATACCAGTTGAATTCCAGTAGATGCCTGGTATGGAGGTTATCTTTGCTCTGTCAGGCTGATGAGCCTGTCCTGCACACTCATCAGGGTAATGTCTCTGTTCCCAATATTTGCTTATTTACACCCATCACAACTGTTTGCCAGTGCAGTTGAGAAGCCTTTTCCAACCCAAAAGTCTGCTTTATAAAATGCTGTAATAACACCTAAGGACAACTTTCAGTTTCACTGATCTCACAGTAATATGGATAGAGCTTTAAAGGCATCATACCGAGTGGTATTTCTGAAGAAAGTGGTTTTACTCAACTTCTCCCACAGCTGTGAGTTACTGTGTAACTACAGTTTATGGAACACCATAGACAGGTATTAATCTGTGGTACTCTGTTTCTTCTGATCAACTTGCTAAACATCTGAATATCAAATAAGATGATGAAGGAGAGTAAGAGCTGATTTAATTTCAGTATAAGTACCATAGCACAATACTTGTCACATACCAAATGCATTTTGCTCATTATTTTTTTTTAATCTATTTCTTCAGGAGAATGTTATAAAAATATTGGAAAGCTGTTTTTCTAGATTTCTTAGCATCAAGGTGTTAAATCATGTTTAGAACTTGCTCTTTTCAAATGTCATGGGGAAAAAAAGAATTAAGATACTGAACTTAAAAACATTTACAGGCAAAGTATTTGCCCTACTAAAAAGCAAAATCTCTATTCTTGTTTTAAAGCAAATTTAAAAGACATTTTTATACCAACTAGTAGATTATACAAATCACAAATTCATCTTTTTGCAGTACTATTTCTTTATTCTACAGCTACCAATGAAGCATACACAATTTTATAGGTCTTTTTTTTTTTTTCTTTTTTTTTCCCCCCATTGCCACTTTGTAACTCAGGTTACACATACACAAAAAAGTTCTAAATAGGTAGCAATATAGAAGCAGTTATTTTTAAAAAATCAATGCTATAGTGTACAAAGTTCCATACCTCTCTGATGAAGATATTCCAAACGGAAGTGCTGAGACAGTCACATTGAGCAAATCACATTATTCACTACAGGACAGAGTCAACTGGCCAAATCCCTGATCAGATTTGAACAGTCTGTTCCCCCATCATCAGATTCTGTGAAGGAACAATATTTACTGGCCAGTTCCTGATTTTAACCCCATCAAGAGACAATGTCAAAGTTTTGACCATTTCACTAAGGGTCTGAAATGCTCTGTTGGTGAAAACATATTTATTTATAACACACAATTCGCACAAAGAATTAGTTTCTTTGCAAGAAACGTGTCTATTTAAAAAACCCCAAACAAGACTTTTATGGATTTCCTTTAATCTAGACTTTAATACAGGATTTACATCTTTTCTTTACTGCTTTTCCAGGTTTTTTTACTTAATAGTGTGTTTTAAAATTTTTCATTAGCACTTCACCATGGTCTACTCCTACAATAAATGGCTGCCAACAATTTGCCAGAAAATTTGAAATCAAAGTCAATGATTTGACTGCAGGCAATTCTTTAATGACATTCAGTTCTTTTCTACTGTCATTTACCAAATAACCATCCTTTTTTCTTGTTTCAGTCAGGCTTTAGTTTGAGCTAACAATGTCTAACAAGGTTTTCTTTTTACTTGTATAGTGCTTTTAAACATTCTTATTTTTCTTTTTCTTTTTCTTTTTTCATGGTACCTAATTGGCAGGAGAGGAAATTTATTGCCATAAGATCATTGGGAGTATTGTTTACCAATGCCATTGTCATTCTAGCAGGTATCATCTTCTAATCATTATTTTTAATCATTGAAAACAAGCAGACACACAGAAATATGCTTTTAAATGGTGTTTGTTCTTTTTTTTCTACCAGTTGTCTTTATCTGTATGCTGTCACATAAACACAAATGGGTCTGTGAGGAAGCAATTGGCCTTTGACTGACATTCGGATTCAGCAAAGATGCATCTGCATAATCAGAGAGAGAGACAATAGTTTTGCCCTCCTAAACGTTTGACAGGCAAGGGGAATTCACAGCTGAGGGGAACTAAATACAGCTTTTCTTATCTCAGTCAGAAACACTCTCTTCTAAATTGCCTGATTGAGCTTCACCATACCAGTATGTTTCAGGTAACTACATACCAAAATAAAATCTCAGTTATTGCAGCTGAAATTTGAAGACTTGCTTTGCAGTTTCAAGTGAGCATCAGAATGGGCATTATAGGGAGTGGCAGAGAAAACTGAAAAGCAAAAAAATCAAGAACAGACCAGGTTTCAAGCCCAGTATGCTGACCTGGGTGAAAGCATTTAAGATGGGCTGAAGAGAACACTTTCATCACTATTTTTCAGAGTCCTTCCTCTATTCTTGCTCTCTTTAATCCCTAGGATTCTCACATCTGCATAAATTAAACCTGAAAAAGAAATGTAGTTTTAGGAGCCTGCAGTATCATCAAGTCTCCTCTGACACTCTTTTCTTAAATAGGAGTGGCCAGTATTATCTGATGACATTTGATAAACAGGTCAGAGCAACAGAACCAGAGGTGAAAAATAAAAGGCACCTTTCTGCTGTGCTGAAATGATGTAGTCCTCTGACATTCTGTTTTTTGAAAATATATCTGGGAACAAGATTTGTGGAGCTACGCACATATATCATTGGTCTAGGAACTGATTTTGTACCAGCAGAAATTAAGTCTTGGTGATTTCAGACAGCTTCAAGATTAAGAAGATACAATTTGAGGTCACAATTTTGGGTTTCAGCACTAATGTCTGATGAATCCTGCTTCAAGAATATTAATCCTTTACAATGTCTGGTCCCTGATCGCCTTCCCAAGACCTGACAAACTTGAACCAGTGTAAGTTTATTTGAGACAGTTCTTTTTGCCACCTTTATAATCATAAGAGTAAAGCATTTTTGTTAAAGAAATTCTGTCTTAGTCTGCCAGCCACATGGTCAGCAGAATGCAAATAGAAATAAAGATAGAAAATAAATGTGTCTGGGGAAGTAAAAGGATACACAAGAGAGGAAGAGAAAAGAGAAAAGAAGGAATCCCTAGAATCATAGAATTATCAAGGTTGGAAAGGACCTTTGAGATCATCCCATCCAACCGCCTACCTACACCACTACTAACCCATATCACCCAGCGCTACATCCAGACGCCTCTTGAACACTTCCAGGGATGGTGACTCTATCACCTCCCTGGGCAACCTATTCCAATATCTAATCACCCTTACAGTGAAAAAAATTTTCCTAATGTCCAATCTGAATCTCCCCTGCTGCAATTTAAAGTCATTTCCTCTCAACACATTCTCCTCTTACACATTCAAATCTAGTGTTAAATTCATCTGTAGAAATACCTCTCGATTTATTTTGGTCAGAACATTTTTCAGAATGAGTTTGATGAAGGTCTACTGGTGGTATGATGAGATGGTGGGAGTAACAGCTAGAAAGGTAAAACTCACTGTCTTCTGTTCACCCATTCCTGTAGCATCATCATCAAGTGAAGGTGTACAAGAGGTAGAAAGCCTATTATTTTTTTCCTCACTTTGTCACAAGAATTTTGATACATGTGTATGCAGCTCTTCTTCCTGCTCATCTGATATAAACCTAAATACAAACCTCTAAATGGGCAGATTCAGCCCATCTTTAAACTGTTGCTGAATATTAACATGTATCTATTGAGCTAAGCTGGATCCTTGTTTCCTAGGTCAACTTGCCAAACTTCCACATCTTTCTGAACATCTAAGCATGTTTCTACCATTGAGTAACATGAACTGCTACACAGTATTATGCTGGAGTCCTCATAGCTCATGCCAGAGCCTCTCGAATATCTTTCCAACAGTAAACATGGGGGCAAATAAAAAAAGGAGACCTACACATTATAAAGCCAGATGGAAGATGGCAAGTTTCCCTGGAAAGAAAACAAACAATGGAGGAAAAGACAAGATTTTCACCTTCCACTAGATTGTTGAGATTAATGGAAGTCAGAATATGGAAATCTGGTTAGAGGTCAGCTAGGAGCTCAGTGGGTAGTACCTTTTGTTTAGATTGGTTTTATGGCTGAGAAAAAGGCATAGTGAACTACAAAAAAAAAGGATGCTGGTTCATTTGAGACTTTTTTTATAACTGCAGTTATAGGAGGTTTTATGAAATAACCATTTTGCATGTCTGTGAAAAGTTCGCTGGCAGATTTAATCAACTTAAGCACCTCAGAATGTAGCT
This sequence comes from Aegotheles bennettii, assembly GCA_013398125.1. Classification (NCBI taxonomy): domain Eukaryota; kingdom Metazoa; phylum Chordata; class Aves; order Caprimulgiformes; family Aegothelidae; genus Aegotheles; species Aegotheles bennettii. Next base: position 277,873 of record VZRW01010018.1, on the reverse strand, counting down.
CCGGGCCTGGGTTAAGTTGATGGGACACTTCACTTTCTGAAATGGTGTGTTTCAATCTTTATAGATCAAATTCCATTCAACCCTCTTGCAGCAGCTGTGCTAAACCTCAAAGGCCTTTTCTTAGCCGTGTCTATCATTTGGAGCTCCTGTTTTAAATTGTCTAGTCTACCTACATAGTTTAGTATTCCTCCGGATCGTAACACTGCTTAATATAATGTGATGTGATGCAAATGTCAGCATGAATCAGTGCTAAAAATAAATGACACTTTTTGGGGCAGCCTAGGAATTAGAAATAGTAAATAAATATTCTGCTGTCAACATGTCTCTGCATCAGGCTGATCAACAGTCTGGCCTTCCCCTGCTGGTGTACTCAGAACAGCAGTAATTTTGCTTTCACGTTTTAATACTAGCGAACTGTATTGAGGGGGTTAAGGCTTTGAAAGGGTAAATATTCAGCCTCATGAAAGGTGTTATCCTTGGATAAAACAGGATGAATACCATGTATCTACAGGGACAAATCAAAACAAAGTAGTCTGAAATACTATTTAGGCGATATAAATAGTATTCTTGTTGCCAAAGGAAAATTTAGTTAGTTACTTGACTTCATTGCAACTTTTTGTTAGCAGTAGCTTTACTTTAACTTGGCCATTCTTAACATAACTCAAGCAGTTAGGACAATTTAATTGTATGAAAACCATACATAAATTGACCAGAGGAATGTAGCTTACTGTCGGAAATTACCTCTAAACTTTGAGGTTTACTTGCACAATTTGTAATTCGTCACTGATTTAAATTAATGGTAGTAGACTGAGACTCAGTGAAAATGAGCTATATTGTGATCAACAACTACATTTTCAGACCGCAGCTCCTATTTATGAAGATGAATGACTGAATTTTAACCTCCTGTAATATGGAATGTATAGTTTCTACAAACATCCTTGGGTCCTGAAGGACTTCAAGATGGGAGATTGGTCTCAGTACAGTCATGCCATATTATATTTTTCCCATGACTGTTTCATAGTACAAAATAAAACGGTTCAAGTTTCAAAACATTTTCACAAAGTTTACTTCTCAAAGTAAATTTCAGGCATAGCTAGGTTTTTGTGCAGGATTGCCCACTGGGACCAGAGTCCAACAGACTCACCACAAGACACGGCTGAGCCCATCAGAGAAGCTGATGGCATCGCTGTGAAAACGTATTTTTGAAAGGGAAGAAAATGCCACACAGGCAGTGGAAGAGAGAACAGAAGAGTGAGAAACAGCACTGGGAACACCAAGGCCGGAAGAGAAGGAGGAGGTGATCCATGGCAGAGCAGATACTCTGAAGAACTACAGCTCTTGGAGAGCCCAAGTCAACACAGAGGAAAGGTGTGAAGACAAAGGAGCGACAGAGAAGAACCACTGTTTCCTGATGGTAACCACCCACTCCCACCCTCTTGCACCACTTGGTGTGGAAGTAGAGGAGTCTGAGGTGAAAGAGTGAGGATGAACCAGGGAAAGGGGGGAGGAAAAGTGTCACTTTAATGTTTGTCTTTTTGTTCCCCACCCCCCCCCATTAAATATTTGTTTCAATTTATGATAAATTCATTTCCCCAGGTCTAGTCTGTTTTGCCTATGATAGCAATTGACAAGATACTTCCTTGTTTTGATCTTGGCCCATGAGCTTTCTCACCCCTTTTCTGCCTATTTCTCCCTCCTCAACTGACTGAGGAGGGCAAAGTGAACAAGCAGATACTTGGGAGATCAGCTGCTGGCCAAGGCTAACCCACCACTGACACAATCTTTTTTTTTTTCAGTGGCAGTAGAAACAGAGGGGGGTGCATTTTACCTGCCATCCAAGAATAACCAGACATTTCACTGTCTCGGTTTAAGTGGTCAGGGCGAGCCACAACCCAGAGAAATTAATTTGTTTTTTGTTACTCCCCTCCACCCCCTCGGGGGAATACAGAAGGGGAATAAGGACTAGAGGCTTAAAGGGTGGAAGTTAAAACTGTAACAGATCTAATGAAATGGGAAGGGGGAGTAACAGGTGGAAGAAAGAACTATATATATATATAAATATATACAACCCGATTCTGATGATCGCCGATATAAGCTCCTGAAAGTCCCTCACGGCAAAGCCAATGGAGGAAAAAGGGTCCAAAGCTCTTCCCAGCACCCGATGGATTCGGATCCTGCAGAGCACATGGTGAGCTGATGACAAAGGCAGGGTTCTTTCTCTTTCCGGGACATCTCCACATAGTGATGAGAAGGAGAGCAGGAAGAAAAGGGGGCAATTTCCTGTTTTCTTGGCTTTTATAGAGTTTAGCAGGAAGTGGGAGGGAATACAGATTCCTCAGCTTTCTCCACCCCGGACCCTTTTTTACACAGGGTCTTAAACTCCACCCACCCCTTTGGGTCCTTGCAGCAATACCATAAAATTTGCCAGTCCCCTCAAACCATAATATTCACCACAGCAGAAAAAAAACATTTCAAAGTGGTTTAGTAGCATTTCCGCAATGCAGGTACCAGAAATATCATGTCAGGAAGGCTGTTCTGCAGATCAATAACAAAGGCTGGCCATGCTGCTATGACAAGAGCCAGTGCTTTTCAAAGCAATATCCTCACAGCTTGATTCACTTGTGTAGATGTCACCAGGCCTAAATTTCTGTGTTTTGTCTTGTTTCCTTGCTTCAGTCTTACAAAAACTTCTGACAAAGATATGGGAACAATCTCCACAATAGGATTGCAGCAATTCTCTAAAGTTCCAGTTTCCAGATGTGCAGAATGTTCTTCTCTCTACCTCAGAAAGAGCAAGATTGTTATCCTAGCACAGCCCAAAAAACAGGATAGTACACGTACCAAATTGCCTCTGGATGGCACTCTGGCTTAGAAACATCTTTTGCTGATCAGAGGGTAGTAGCCATCCTGGCTACTAAGTAGAAGCAGTCCGAAGCAGCTGCAATCCTTTTTGTCTCTGACGAACAAATCATCTACTTTTGGAATTAAAAAAAATTATTTGTTAAGAAAGTGTTTCAGTAGAATTTCTTAAACTATCTTGCCAAAGACAAGCCTCACAGCAGCTGAGATTCTTTCTCTTCAGATGTGTCTTTAATGAACTTCTTTAATTTCCCAAAGGTTTAAACAATCAAATCAGAAAAAAAATCTGTGATGTAATCAAGACTCTGCTTAAACCGCTTGGTAATATTGAGCAGGACTGTACACAAGATTATCCAATCCTCATAGTTTCAATAGCAAAGGAAGATTTGCCTAATATTTCTATCATATTTCCATATTTCATTTGTCTGTTTAATCTGTGAATTCCAGATTCACTCCAGTCTCCTACAAAGAGACTGCAATTCAATTTAAGTTCAAAGCAAACTCTGTAAGATCCAAAACAGTTCTCCCTGACTCCGTTACTTATCATTATCTGTTCAAGCCAAAGGCCTAATCTAGTTGATGCTTTCATTCAGGTGGATTGTGGCTTTCTAATTAGTTCTACAGATGTTCCTGCACCAGGTTTATGCTAAATTAGTGCCTAGAAAAGCAGTTCCAAACAAGAGCTGGTAATTTTGGATGACCCTAGCTCCCCACAGAGGTGCAAGGCATTTCTGAACAGCTAACAGTATACATCCTCCAAAGCTCTGCGGTTTGGAGGCAAAATATGAGGGAGAGTAAGTTGTCATTTCAAAGCTGATTCAACTAAATCACTTCCAACTTACCCCTGTTGTAACTTCTACAATGTGATCCATGAAGACAGATCCCTGGGCTCCCAGATTTTCAAAAACATTTGTGAAAATCTCTGGAAGAAGCCTACACTTCATGTAGAAATGTTTCTAAAAGACTCTAATACAACTGTTATCAGATATCTACACAGGAGGAGGAGTTATCAGGCTACAGTAGCTTCCTACTAAGGAGAAATCTCTGATAAATCAGTGATTTGTGCATTTCACATCTACCTCAGCCCTATATATCTATATACCTTATACCTATATAGTATAATAAGATCTCCACACACAACAATGTATAAAGTCATATTTCAGTGCCAAACATCCTGATTTACTCCCAGTCAGCAGTTCTACCTTGTCATGGTTTGAGACTTTTGTCCTGTATGAGGATCCGTCTCCGGAAGGATGTGGTTTTTTCTGTATTCCATATCAAAACATCCTGCTAGAAAGTGCATAAGTATGGGGGAACCAGGAAGTTCTGGGTTCTTCTTCTTCTTGGGGCTTTTGCTTCTTCTTCTTCCTTCTGGCCTCCGATCTTGGAAGAAGCGGCAGAGAGAGAGAGAGAGCGAGAGAGAGAGAGAAGAGGCCTTCCCCTTAAAGCGTTCTGTTCCGAGCCGCTTGCAGAAGTACCGGAGGAATGCGATGAAGTTTTGCTGACTTTCTGGCAGTTGAGAATTCTCTTGGAATTTCGGACTTTTGGTTTTGTATATATTTACTTTGCAATTACTCATTCCCCTTTCCTTGTACCCTTGTTTGTTATTCCCTTTTCCTATGTCTATTAAAGCTGTATATATGTACAGTTTTCTTTAAAAATCCCAACCAGTGTCGTTTTGGCTTTTTGGCTCCTTTTTCCTCCTTTCCATGGGGGGGGAGGGAAAAGCTAAACTCTGTCTCTGCTTTGCAATCCGTCAAACCGAGACATACCTCTAGAATGGATTATTATACACGGGGAACCTTGTGCAGATACTCATGACAGAAACTCCTAAAAATGGAAACAACTAATGTGGAATGCCATGTCAAAGGTATGTTATATATTGAGAAGAAGAGCTATTTGGACTATGGGCAGAATGATCTAATAACCTCTTCCACAGAATAAAGTGAGTTTATAGGTTACCACAAGTCATCAAAAATTAAAGTGTGTTCAGTCCATTTTGGCCAGCATTCTATTCATAGCAAGGAGGTATTGACCATTGAGATGCAAAGTTAAAAGTAAAATATTAAAATTACGGCTCAGAGCAAGAAAATTGTTCCTCCAGAACTGCATGGAAAACAGTTCAAAGAAAGATAACTGTAAGAGACACGAAATAGTAAGTGGAAACTCTAGGTAGCCTCCTGCCATTTTTTTTTTATTTCAATAGTATTCAAAACAAAAAAATAACAAAATTATGGTTAATGGTTTAATGGCTTTGGGTACTCTGCAAGGAAAGCTACTAAAAGTCAAAGTATTGTCTTTCTTCCTTGAAGACAACCACAAATAGGGATGTGGTATTCCATTCACAGTAAAACCTATTGCACAGTACCTCCACTAGATTTTAATAATAGGAAAAAATAAAAACTAATCAGAAAACCACAATTGAAACAGCAATGAAAACAGAGTTAAACTCTGCATTGCATGTCTATGTTAGTAGCTTTCACATATTTGTCATTTATATCTTACTCTACTTCAGTGGATTTAAGTAATTTTGAACTTCCTGGATATGAATTTTTTTCCATTCACTATTAATCATTTCCCTTTCTACATGGTGCTAAGCAATTACTTGATTAATTTCTGAAGTCCCTATTACTGTGTGGTGAACTGGTGAAGAAAACTTCATAGAAACAATATTTGCGTAGTGTTTTGAAAATGATCTGCTCCATTTTCATTCTGTTCGGCTATGTGAATCTGCTTCCTAATCTATGTCTGGTGTCTGAGCACTGTCTCCTTCTTATACACATGCAAATCTTCTTCCACAGTTTCACTGTGTCAATGAAATACAGCTGTTCTGGAAGGAAACTCCTTTAGGAGGAAGCACATCTAAAAGTTCTGAGAACAGCATCCATTAATGGAAAGATTACCAGGAAATTAACACTGGCATGAAGGTTATATACATTGATTATTTGCCATGCAAAAATAATTGAACCTTGAAATTTTCTAGGATTCTTTGCTGCATTTCCATTGTTGTAGTTGCTAATAAGACAAGAAAACATAGTTCACGCATTAAGTCAACTCTGTGATATACTTGTTAGTCTATAATTCTTCATATGTGACAGGTGAAACACAGAATGTAAAATAATCTGTGTTCATGGAAGAACTACAGCCTGCAGTTGGACTTACAAGAATACCTAAGGGAGCCAAAAGCCCACTGTTCTCTGTTTTGAGGAAGTGCTTTTCTGTGGTAGGCACGTTGCAGCATGAGCATTTTCTCTCAAATAGACCACTGATTAAGCTGGTAAGAGAATATTGTACTCATCCTCAGCTTTGAAGAGCTCTCAAGGAACATGAAGATTCTCAAATACAATTCAAAAAACCTAAAGAAAGATGCCTCTGAAAAAGAGCTTATTTAGTTTATCATGAAGAGGATTATATTATATGATGGAGTAAAATGCCAAGTTCCCTTCCAGGTATTGGCTACTCACAAGTTCATTAGACAAACATTACAAATACACTGACTGGTACTTTAAACCACAACATTCACAGATAAAATAAGCAGCAATGAAAAACAAACAAACAAACAAACAACAAAATCAAACAGTGAATAAACCTGACCTTTTTTCTACATTGCCAAGTTAAATAGTAGCACTCCCATTTTCTCAGTTTTAAGTCATGAACAGACACTCTTTTGAAAGCCTTATGTAGTCAGACTCATGGTTTTTTGAGTTCTGTATTCCTATATGAATGACATGAAATGTATGACTTTATGATATACAGTAGGTCATACCAGATAATATCCTGAAATCTCCTCAATACCCCCAGACAGCAACAAGAGCAACATCTCTATGTTCTGGAAAGCAATACCTAAAAGAACATAAACCTTTCAGCAACAGGTGTTGTTTCAGTCTCAAATGAAAGTCAGTCCTCATCAGTTGTTTACCCATGCTATTCATTGACTATGGATTTTATCTTCTTAAAGCATCCTTTGTAAACAACTTCTTTTTTCATTAAACTAAAAGTGATTTGTCCAGCTGTCCTAGACACAGTGAATATACCTTTAAGGCAGTGTCACCATAAGAAAGAAAAAAATTATCTTTTAAAGAAAATAAAAAAGAAAATACAGACTTTCTGGAAAAATAATATATGATCTTGCTACAGAGAAAGTTAAGGACTCCATCTTACAAACAGGTCATGTAATTAGTCTTTACTTCTGAACTGAACCAGAAAGAAAAAATGTACAACCTTCTTTCCTTTTCCTGCTTCAAGTCAGGCCAGAACTTTATTTCCTCAAGAAACTTCACAGCCTTGAAGTAGGAGATACTGGATATGGCTTCTGTTTTCTGAGTCCGAGTTTGTGGTTAGGCAGTCATTTAACTCCACCACTTTCAGAAGGAGCATACTCAGAACCTTGTTGATAAATTTAATTGTGCATGTACTATAAGTAAAGGAAAATATTTTTAAACAGTGAGACTTAGTAACTTTTTAAACAGAAGTTTTTACACAGTTGATCTTCTAGTGTATTCCCTGCTTATTAAGAAAAATCAGTATAAATTATAGGCTCTGAACATCTCCTTCCCCTCTTTATTGAAGGGATGATTCCTCACTTGTGTCATTGACAGAAAAACCTTCCTAGTACCAAAATCTGTTGCTACTGGTGTTTTCCAGTGAGTCCAACTCTTGGCTTATGTCACTTTCTTCAGATGACCCTTTCCATGGGCCTCTGTGCACTTTCACATAGTGCACAGAACTGTGGGAGTAGAGATCTCTCAGGTGACTGCATGAGTGGGCACCACTTCTCTGAGCAAAGTGAACAGCAGCTCTCCCGAACATTGCCACAGTGCTACAGTTTAACTAGCTTTAATGTAGAACAACCATCCTACTTCTAGTTCTGGTGTTTGTTATGTCAGCAGTGATTTGAGGGCCTTTGTGTTGTGTAAAACTACTAGCACCATCTATACTTGAAATTAGTGAGATTCTTGTCAAATACTGAGACTAAAACTGACAAATAATAAAAAGTCAATGGTTTTTTAATTCATATGACATTTCTAAACAAGACAGAAAGACAGACATGTTAAAAATAAATAAAATTAATCAACAATGACATTTTTGAGACTAGTTTATTTTTTTAATGAGGCAGCTCTGAAGATAAAATTTTGACCTTTTTCCTTCCTTCCTCCCTTCTTCCCCTCTTTGCTTTCCTCTCTTTTCTTTCTTTCCTCCCCCAGTAGTTGAGAGCAAATATTTAAAACATTTCCCAATAAATTTCTCTGCAAAATCCTTCACCTCTCCCCAGAGAACATCTCAACAGTTCAGCTGTCAGGTTTGGTTTATATCCTTTGCCCAACAATTTAAAGCAACTGCTCGCAGTCCCTTAAGGGATAGGAAACTTCTCCCATAAGTTGCAACCTTTGAATTGTGAAAAACTCGTTCTCTCCTTCTACAACCAATACTTAGTTAATATCTCTCTTAGCATAGCTTTCTCTTTTCTCCTTGTCAAAGTCTCAGAAAACCTTCCTACTCTATTTGTAAACTTTCACAGGCTTCTCCATTTAACCTTCCTGGTTATACTGCTTCAGCTTTTTCTCAGGTCCATGCAAAGAGACATAAAACTCATTTCTGTTTCTACTTTTCCTGTTGAGGAGCTCATAGATGGGAAGGAGAAGATGTAAACACCAGTCTCTACCTTTTTCAGTCACTCTTCATGGACTTTAAACAGAAAGAGTACGAAACTGTCTCATTCCCTCTTTCCTTCCCTTTCTGTAATAAAATTGTCCAACCTCATACAGTTCCTATGCTTTCTCAGCTTTCATGATGAAAACTACTACACCCAATATATTTTTGTGAGTAGTCCCTTACGCTAAAGCTTCGCTGGCTATATCTATCACAAAGGGATCAACAAAAAAAACCTGACTAAAATGTTCAGAATAGAGTTTTCTGGTAACAAAGATTCCACATTAGAGATATTTAAATATTTTGGATGATTTGGGCTTCATGTTAAATTAGGACAAGAAAAAAAGTTGTAGACTGTAATTCTTTTTTCCGTAATATTTAAGATTGTCAAGATGCAATTTACCTCAGACAATTTGAATCAGCTTCAGCCAGTATTTCCCTGATCCTAACATTCTTTGACACTAGTCCCTGTAGATATATTCTCCAGCAGCTAATCCTATTGTTCTCAAACTTTTATGTCTTTAAAACTAAAACATCTGGTGATGCATTGAAAGGTATAATGTCTACCACAGACATTTAAAGTTTTGTTTAGCTCCTTCACTGCTTGGATCTTTCTGCTTTCTAAGAAAATGCTCCTGCAGCAGGAAACTGAAGATACTATTCTTGGAAAGCTTCATCTGGGTAGCAAAAAGGAGCAAGGAGGTATCCTCAGTTTCCATCTCCCAATGAGGGTGTCTCCAGATAAAATGTTGCCTTTACAGGGCCTTTCCCCAGGGAACAATGACTATTAGAACGCAGCTTTGGTTTACCACACAGAAGACTATCATTTCTCTGCTGGACTATGAATCATGAACTAGTGGTTTATTTTTAGTCTAAATTATCAACCAATTATTATTTCTCAGGCAAGCAATAATGCCTTTCATGAGGGAAAGCCTTGAAAGGGAATATTTTCAATAGAGAACACAAAGACCCTGGAAATACAAAGCAAAGAAAGGTTAATCTTAGCTTGGTGCAAGCTTTCTCCCTTCTCTAAGCAGCTCAGAGCCTCAAGTGGTTGGAAAGGCCTCGAATACAGAAATTTTCATTTACCCCTCTGCTATAATCCATTTAAAATGCACAGTTGTGAAGCCAGCTGATTGATATTTTAAGGGCAGCAGTCTGAAAGTCAAATGATGACAGGCAAGAAAAGACAGAAAGAGAAGCAGCAGTGCTGATAAAACTGAGGCAAACTCATGAGGAAAACAACAAAAAAACCCAATAGGAAAACAGTAAAATACATAATTTGGGGTTAGCTGATGGCACTGGCCAGGAGATATTCTGCTGAATTAATTCTAGGACGGAGTGTACCATCATCAAGTTTGCTGATGATACCAAACTGGGTGGAGTGGTTGATACGCCAGAAGGCTGAGCTGTCATTCAGTGGGTCCTGGACAGGCTGGAGTGTTGGGCAAAAAAGGAACTGCATGAAGTTCAACAAGGGCAATTATAGAGTCCTGTACCTGGGGAGGAATAATTCCAGTCACCAGTACAGGTTAGGGGTTGACCTGCTAGAAAGCAGCTCTGGGAAGAAGGACCTGGGAGTCCTGCCAGGGAGCAGCTCTGGATGTCCTAGTAGATGACAAGTTGACCATGAGCTGGCAATGTGCCCTTGTAGCCGAGAAAGCCAATATATACTGGGGTGCATTAAGAAGAGTGTGGCCAGCAGGTTGAAAGACCCTTTGCTCTGCCTTGGTGAGGCCACATCTGGAGTACTGTCTTCAGTTGTGGGTTTCCCAGTTCAAGAAAGACAAGAAACTACTGGAGGGAGTACAGCAGAGGGCTACAAATATGATGAGGGCACTGAAGCATCTCTTATGAGGAAAGGCTGAGAGACCTGGGACTGTTTAGCCTGAAGAGGAGAAGACTGGGAGGGGGTCTTATCAACACTTATAAATATCTAATAGGTGGGTGTCAAGAGGAAGGGACCAGACTCTTCTCAGTGGTGCCCAGTGACAGGACAAGGGGCAAGGGACATGAACTGGAACACAGGAAGTTCCACCTAAACATGAGAAAAAACCTCTTTACATTGAAGGTATCAGAGCACTGGAACAGGGTGCCTAGGGAGGTTGTGGAATTTCCTTCTCTGGAGATATTCAAAACCCACCTGGACACAATCCTGTGTCACCTGCTCTGGGTGAATGTGCTTTTGCAGGTGGATTGGACTAGATGATCTCCAGAGGTCCCTTCCAACTCCTACCATTCTCTGATTCTGTGAAATGAGGTTATCTGGTATTTTTCACCAAGCAGAAAGAATATAGATATCCTCTTAAATATTTATTTCTGGTTCCTTCTGAAGTACTTCACCAACCAGCCCTGAAAAACGCTGATATGGACTGTGGGGTTGGTGTAGAGTGGAGACACAGTAGGCTCCTTCCTCCCTGTGAGCCATCAGTGTTTGAGCAGAAGGCACCACTGCCTTTCTCCCAGAAGGCAGGAGACCGGAGCAATGTCGGGAAGTCTGCCTGTTGGGTTTTAAAGCTTCCCGTTTCCCCACTGCATTAAGAGATGCTGGAAAGTAGAGCAGCTGATCATTAAGGTTATGTGTGCAAGGCAGGCCAGATGTGCCTGCAGCCCATCAACAGCCTCAGGCACGACATCTGGGGAGCTGCCCAGAGCATGCTGATGATCCACATGGGCCTCCTGCCCACAGAAATCACCAGAAAAGCAGCAGATTTTTTTGGGGCCCTGTCATAGTCTCCCTTGCCTGTTTGATCCCAATACCAAGTCAGGATGCAACTGCCCTGCTCTGGGAAAGAAGAAGTACTAGCATAGCTGTACCAAGGATCACTGCGCTCAGGAAAGCACATCTCAGCAGAGCATGGCATAGCACTTTTCATAATGTCGAGAGGTCCTCAGGAACCCACATCAGTTCCTCTTACCCCTCCAAACTTCCTTTTAAACTCAACCTTTTTTCCCTTCATTGTCATGCTTTGCCAAGCAAGGATTGAAGAAAATCATGCAGCTGTCTTTATAGTCTGTTACAAAACAAGTATTTCAGGTTGATATTTTCATTTTAGTGGTAGCTCATAACTTCTTGATCCAGTCCTCCCTGTTTCTCTATCTTTGAACATTATTTGGGTGCCTGAAGCTGTTCATTTGCTTGGCTGATAGCTCAAAATGCTATGCAAGCATCACTTTATAGTTTGATGGTTTTTTTGAGTATTTGTTCAGCTCATGCAGCTGAGTTTCCCGAAGGGGAAAGTGGTGGTGGGGAGGGGCAAAGGAGACAAGAAAGAAGAAAATCATGAAAATCTCTAATGCAAGTGAGAGATGGGAAGCAATGGTAACACCAAATGCTAGACATTTCTGGGATATGGAACTGAAGGGATTGTTGAGAAGTGAGAAAAACATTTACAGAGTCAAAATACAAAGTGTGTGTGTGGGGGAATTTTTAACTAAGGATTAGAAATTGAATTGTAGTAGGTGCCCCTAATCTCTCAGGCGTTGTGTTTCAGCCATATAGGCTATTCTGTAATAGTGCATCTCTTTTAAATTCATTAATTATTGTATAGCTTCTAGTTGTTTACTCCCTACCTGGCATTAAAACTTCTTTAGAAAAAGGGAGCTGTTTCAGTGAACACAAACAATCTATGCTAGTTCTACACAGAACATCATTCTCTAAAACAGGTTTGTAACAGAATAAACAGGCAGAAGTGTATGGGCAAATATTCATTCAGCATTTCAAACCTGTTTTAAAATCTAAAGGAGGTAGCTAAGAATAATTCTGTTACATGTTCCCTCCAGTGCAGTTAAAATCAAAAATGCCAGTCTCTCAGTGGAAATCACAGTGATGCTCTTGATCAAGTTCTGAGAATAATGTCTGGCAGAGTGGCTCCTGTCCTCTTTCCTAAGGCAGCAATATGATGGTACTGGCTCCATACTAACAGAGACATTAAAAAGTTTGCTCCTGGAGAGAAGTAAACTGAAATGCTTCAGGACTCAAAGGCTGCAGAGCATGCAGAAAGCTGATAGATCTTAAAGATAATCATACAAAGGGATTCATAATTCCCACTGACTGAATCACATACTAGGTGGTCCATATAGTCAAATACCATTTATTTCTACATACATTCACAACATCCAAGTTTCTGTAAGTTCATGACTGCTGCCTGTATCACAGGACACTGGCTGATAACAAGTGCACCATTAATGGTTGTTTGTACGCTTCTGAGCTTCTGACTCTGCAGCCCAGTTATTAACTACTAATCCCCAGCAGTCCAGAGGACAAGTCAGTTTTGATGTATAACTCCCCTTAATGTGATTTTTTGAATACTGTGGTGATAACACATGCACATTTATCTTCATTGTTGCTGCTGGGAAATCTGAAGGTTTTCTGTAATGAGATTTTCCTGTTTAGTTAAATAATCATATTAGGATTTTAAAAACACTCTGTGTTATCAAAAGGCAGCAACAAATCTCTAACCTAACAAATGGTACATGGATGAAGATATTTTAGCAAATATTTCAAGGTCCTTCTGCACATTGCTGGATAATTTCAAATACAAGAAATCAAACCCAGTTCTCAGTATAGATGATTCGACTGTTAAGTCATCAACATATGTACTCAACACAACTGACTACATGGATTAAGCAGCAGCTACTGATGAGAACAGTGCATAATGTTCATTGACAGTCTGGAAAATGACAATGTAATTTCACTGTGAGTTTACTATGTGCTGAGAAGACTGTAATTCCAAAACCAATACTTCTTTGATACAAAACACTGGTGATACCTCTCACTTATGTCAGAACATACAGCTCTTATTTATAAAATAAATTTGCTCATGCAGTTGCAGCTGTAAATTGGTGTGATTCTATTGATTTCAGAGGAGCAATGCTGCCTTACACTGAGACTCTGGTCCTGTCAACTTTTAAATAAAATTAGATCAGCCATCTTGCTACACAGACTAAACTTTGCTATTAATTTTATTTATTCTCTCACAGATTTTTTTCCCCACTCATTCAGACCGCCAGTAGTGTTGAGCTGCACTTGTGACTACATCTTAAGTTACTGCAAATATGAAGGTCTTAGGAGTCTTCCACTACTGCCTGTAGGACAAATTACAAATAAAACCAGTATTAAGAAAGTGTGCTTTGTTATCAGCAACAGACCCAAAACAGGCAACAGATAAGCAGGATAAAATTGCTTTTGTGTATTAGCATTAATAACAACAGGAAGATATCACTGTGCTTAGCATCACAGCTCTTTCCAGAGAGTTTTCATATTCAGTGGATACCAGCCAGGCAGCTCTGCTCCTAGTTACTTCTTGAGGTGAACCCTGACCACTATGTTCTTCTGAAGATCTGTCTTCACTAATGACTGCTTTATTTACCCTTTAATACTTGCATCAAAAATATTTTTATTAGTAGGGAAGTTCCAGGCACACAACTATCACTTGTCTCCTTAATCAGCATAGTTCCCACTAAAGAGATGAACACATTTTCCTTGTCAGACCTCAAGGTCAACAATGGCATTTGTTCTAGTGCTCTGACAGCTCCTTCTTTATAAGAAAAGCTGAGTACTTTGCATTAACTAATTCAATGTTAATTTTAACAGCTCCATGAATAACATTATTGACATCTTATGGATAGAAACTGAGGCACGGGGAAACTACTTATCTCCAATAAAAGAGAAAATACTTGAGTCACGCAGATTCAGTGGTAGAATAATAAAAGGAGAATCTCAAAAGTCAAAGTCTTACAGCTCATATCTAACCTTTGAGTCATGCTCTGAGCATAGCCTCCAGTATCAATCTTAAGCTAGGGCTGCTCTACGGTAAATAACAGCTAGGAGCAGGGAAATAAGGTCAGTATTGAGGTATCAGTGTCACTATTTGTTTACCCATTGCTGGTAGGAGGCTTAGTAAAGTATCTGAACTTTAGCCAGGTTATCCACCTTAACATGCCATAGGGAAAATGCACTCAAGAAGTCAAACAGCTTTGGAGACACTGCTGCTGAGAAGTCACTAACCTCAACAGCAGGGCCGTATAAGAACATCCCAAACAAAAATAATTCTCAAGGACGTTTTGTTCTTTTCTTTTTTCTTTTTTTTTTTTTTTTTTTACATCCTTAAGAATGCCAGGAAAGATCTGCTGCTTATTTACCATTTCTTGTCAGATGACTTCACACCAGACAGAAGTCTCTGAAGGGTTCTTCAGGCAGCAGGAGGCTGATATACTGCATTGTCAGACTGCTGGTGGTATGCAGGGAGAAAAGGTCTCATTTCTTATGTCACCATCACTTTCACAGTGATCACCTCTCACCTTCCACAGTTCTTATCTGTGAATGTGTGAATTAACCCAGGACTAAACAGAAAATGAAAAAAATGAAGGTGCAGAAGCGGGTAAAAGGATGGAAGGTACCGTGGAAGTTCAGGAAGACACAGTGATTTCTAATGCAAGGAAAAGAATAAGGTATCAGATTTGATGAGGAAAGTTATGAGAAAATGGTAGCTGATAGTTCTAAACAAGGAGGAGTGGAAAAACCTGAGGTGGTGTTTCTCACAGGAAGGAATACATAAGAAAACAGAGAGCAGCAGCTAACCTGACACAATCCAGCAGGGACTGGTAACTGATTATGAAAATTTTCAGTTACCAATATGTACCTAACATTAGCTAGTCAGGTCTGAAAGCTGGTACCATATGCTGGCTGCTCACTGGCCTGTGTGGAATGACTTCAGTGCTCATGGTGTCCTTCCCAAAAGAGAGGTGAGAGCATCACAGAAGTCAGCCTTACCAAGGGAAGCTCCGTTGGCTCTCTCAGGGCATGTGGAATGGGTTACTCCTTCAAAACAATCCACTGTGCAGGACCTTAGGGCATGAGAGGGAGTGCAGAGACAGTTTTACCTAGTACTTTGGGAAGTGGCAGTAATCTCTTTTTGACTAGGATTGTTAAGTATCCACAAGTTTCATTTGGACACTTGAACCTCCTAATCCACATTTTGAAAGAGCTCTTCCATTTATACTGCAGATATTATTAGTAAATAATAATATTGAATATTACTAATACATACTTATTTATAATGAATTTTGTTTACTAATTATTACAAAGTAAAATCTAATATTAGGTATTACTAAGATAAATTAGTTAGGACCTCTTAAAAATCTACTGCCTTATTCTGGTTCTGCACTGGCATTTAGTAACTTCAGCCAGCCAGGCTTTGCCCACCTCAAGTCTTAGCAGTCTCAGTTTAGTAGAAAATAATATATTATGGCCTGTCAATGAGAAATTAAATCATTTCAGCTCCTTGCAAGCATGTATTGCTGAAATTAACCCTATTGACAGTAACAATGAAAAATGTTTACCTTAAAAATATAGATGACAGATTTCACTTTGAAGTCTGTACATAAAGGCTTTGCCTAATTCCCTCATTCATCAGCTACTTCAATACCATGGAAGCTAGAGGTTTGATTCTTTTGAGCTAAAAAGCCATTCAAAACATGCTTTTGATGCATGAGCATTCAAAATATGCTCTCAGAGTTTTGGTGTTATGAAATACCACAGTTCATTTTACTATTTATACAATGGAGAGGACATTAGCAATGTAAAAGATAAATAGATTCTATTATACCTTAAGTAACCTCAATAAATTAAGTATCATCTGGCAAGACATAACACCAGACATAGTT
The DNA here is from genome assembly GCA_013398125.1 of Aegotheles bennettii. Taxonomy (NCBI): domain Eukaryota; kingdom Metazoa; phylum Chordata; class Aves; order Caprimulgiformes; family Aegothelidae; genus Aegotheles; species Aegotheles bennettii. Next base: position 261,697 of record VZRW01010018.1, on the reverse strand, counting down.
AGCAGGGAAAAAAGAACACACAATGCTAAAGGAAATGTATGTGTTGCTGGAATCCCTGACTTTAAATTAGAAAAGGATGTATAAGAGGCTGCAGAAATCTGTGGCATTTTCCAGAACTCCAGGATGCTTAAAGCCTCTTTGACTCATTTCCCAGAGTTATGTTAATTGCATCCCTCTTTCATCACGTTTCCACACACTGTTTAGAATGAATTAAAAACATTTCCTGGGACTGACCACACAAGGAAGCTGATGCTTACAGGCAGATCCTCCAGTGGGCCAGGAAGGCAAGAGAACAAAACATATTTGAGGAAAATAATGAGGAATTATTTTCCCCTGGATATTTGCTTTCAGGATTAGCCAAGCACCAGTGCTGGCAGAAGTGAGGGGGTTATGGGGGAGAGCAAGACCACTCCTCTTGGCAGTAAAAAGCAAGAGATCTTTTATTAGTTCACTGCTATAAAACTGGTCCCAACCAAAATGGCTGATAAAGTGAAATTTTAGCTCCAGAGTTTTACTTCTATGAGATGACTGATATTCTATTTACAGTATTATTTCAGGAAGAAAAGAGAGGGAAAGAGGAGAGGAAAGGAGGGGGGAAAGAAAAATTTTAAAGCAAGGCATTGCTGTCGGTCAGAGCAGTGTACAAGACTATTTTTACCAGAATGAATATTATCATGGTCCTAAAGAAAAAAGAATGTATGGCACGTAGAAAATAAATAACATCAGAAAGTAAGTAGCCAGGCACTATTTATTTTTTCACAGTGTAACCAATCAACTTCACAGAAGATACAGTAAAAACGATGCATTACAATTGCTTTACAAGTTCAGTGTTGAAATTCTCTTGATTCTTATCAGTTTAAGAGACATCAGAGCACAAACATCTAATCTGTTATTTTTGCACAGAACACATGGCATTGTATTCAATGGTGTTTTTTTAATTTATTTTTATTTTTTAAAAGTATGGCTTTCAGAGTTTTACATTTAGAAGATTACAGACTACATCTCAGAAACATCTGCATGAACCATGCACCAGGGTGCAAGCACATTTCCATTCAACGCACACGGACTAGTGCAACATTTATATGAAAATTCAATAGACATTAACATCCACAGTACAGTCATAAGCTATAAAACCTATCCTTCAAACTACTGTCAGTCTTCTCCTGACAAGAGGTTTCTGAAATATTTTTTTTTTCCTAGGAGTCCTTATAACCCATCTCTCTCCCATAATCTTCAGAAATTCTGTTTTCAAAGCCTTGAGCAGTCAAGCACTTTCTGATAATGAGGGCTACAAGCACCTCCTTTCTGAGCTTGTTAGCATTATTCCTGTCATCAGCCTCAAAGTCTCATCAGTCCTCAAAATCAGTTTTTAGCTGCTGATGTACCATTCTGCACGAGGTATGCCATTGTAAAAAAAAAAAAAAAAAAAACAAAAACAAACCAAAGGGTGAAATCCCTCCATTGGCTTTCATCTCCCCAGACATCAAGAAAATAATAACAAAAAAAAACATAAAAGAAAAAATCCCACAGGCAAGGGAGAACAAAAGGCTAGAAGATTCTAGCCTTGAACCATATTTGAACTTCCTACAATATTCTATAGCAATCTACATTTTACATTTATTTAAAGCACTACCAGTGATGCCCAGTTACATACTTTTGCAGTGCTTTAAACTGCAATCTTAAAGGATGATTTTTAGAAAGGGCTAAACATTCACTATCTGAAAAGCTGGTCTTTTTCATATGTTTTAAACTGCACATGGAAAATGAGGCATCCAAAAACTAAGGGTATACTAAAAAGTGCAAAACTCTGAATCAGTCTTTTATCATGGTAGCAATAGACTTCTCAAAATAAAGATCAGAATCTATCTACTCTGCAAATGCAATCACAGCAACTTCCTCAGCACTGAAGAAAGTTGCTCCTACCTTTACCTATAAATCAACTTTTCAATAGAGGGAATTTTCCTGTTTAACTTCAGTGATATCAATGCCTAGCTTTAATGAAAACACTTGTGTTCTCCCTTTCTTCTTTAGTAAAAAGGAGTTAAACTAAAAGTGAACCCACAAGATTCAACAAATGGAGCCACAATTATTTAAGTTCTGAACCACTTCTACATTCTAACTGTGCAAATCTAAATGGTTTTTTTTAGGACCTTTTTGGTCACATTTAGAACATAAATCTTATGGGGAGAAAAAAGGCTTGTTAAAATGACAATCAGAGCTTGACATATATGTAAAAATTTTCATATATTGCTTTCCAGACTACATATGGATATATATACATACATCTTTGCCATTGCCAAAATAATTTCTACCACACTCACAAAGTCTCAGCTGTATGGGATTTAGCCAAGAGCATCACCTCTGAAGTCTTCTTGTTCAGCCATGCTAGTTAATAATGTTGTCAAATATTAAAATTATTCTATCAATGTTTCACTCTAACCCAGCAGACAGACTTTATCAAAATGAAGAAGCAAATAACAATAAATTTAATACCTGTAAATGCTTTAGTTCTGGCATTGCACACAAAAGATTATAGTATTTTAAGAGAGGCTGAAGAAGCCATGGCTTAATCACATTAAAAGCCTATGAGGATACTTTGATGTTTCTAGGTAATTTAATATAATAATGAATGAGTGCATATCAAGACTATTGGAAAAGTACCAAATAACTGAGTAGAACTGTAAATATCAGCACACTTATAATATTAGCCCAAATGAGGAGGTTTCTGGAAGGAAAACTGAAATGGAAGAATACATTTGTATCATATATATAAACCTTAGAAGCAGCATGAAAGTTGAACAATTTATCATTATGTTCCATACTTTTTTCAGTAAATTATCCACAAGGGCTTTAATAAATAATTTTAAAAGGAACATTGATGCACAATATTGCAGCACTGTTCACTGGTGTCAAAAAAAATATCAAATTAAATGCATAGTATTCACTTAGGTAGTTAAAAATATATGCATTTTTAAAAAACAGAATGAAAAAAAAAGATGCCCTAGTAAGGAGCAAATTGTGAATCACTGAAACAATACGTGAACTAGAGATGCTGAGACAGACTTGCATTAAAAGTGTAATTGAATAATGAAATACTGAGACACGTAATAAATAAAAAAGTGTGATTTTTAAAGGATATTTCTATTAATTTAATTTTTAGACCATACACTGTCATTGTTTATAAAACTTCAATGAAGGGGAATACAAATTATAGAGGTATTATGTATTTAATTGGAAACAGCAATTAAGAGCAGAAGTTATTTTTTCCAAGATAGGAATCACCATCAGATTGCCAGATTCTGATCCCTCAGTTTTATGTAAAGAAGTATTCATATTCTGCAGCAATTTAAATTGTAAGCAAAGGTATCATAATGCAACCCTTCACATTCACACAAAAATTCTAAGCATTCACAGTGGACAACAGTGAGAAAATACAAAAGTTACTATGAACACGCACAAACCATTAAGATTTTTTTCAGTGATTAAAGCATAAACAGACTGAATATTTACACTAGGCCTATGAATATGCAAATGTCTACGTTTACCTACCTTGGAAAATCTGAGCCATACTGCAAGTGCCTTCATTGTTCCTGCTCAGTGGCAGAGGGACAAACATGACTTTACCTGCTTAAAATGACCATAACCTCTTTTCTGCAGATTTTACAAGCCAGAAGATTCCTATTTATTGTCTTCCTAAAGAAGAAAAACTATTCAAGGGAAAATAGACTTCTGCAGTGAAATAATCACAGAATCAACTAGGTTGGAAACAAACTTCAAGATCATCAAGTCCAACCATTTTCTCAGGACTGACAAGTCTACCACTAAACCATGTCACTGAGGGCCTCATCTATACATTTTTTGAACACTTCCATGGGTGTCCAGCCCATTCCAATGCCTAACAACCCTTTTGATGAAGAAATTTTTCCTAATATCCAGTCCAAACCTTGTCTGGCACAGCTTGAGGCCATTACCTCTTGTCCTATCACTTGCTACATGGGAGAAGAGATCAGCCACCTCCTCGCTCCATCATCCTTTCAAGTAGTTGTAGAGAGCGATAAGGTCCCTTCCTGGGAATCATGAATCATCCCAACTTTGCACTCACAGTAGCTGGTTTTGGTTTCTGTTTTTAAACATCAAATTGGCAAAAGTAATGTATATTTTGTAGGGGCAGTACTGGTCATTGCTGTTAACAGTCTGCAAACTTTTCAAGTCTAAATGACAAAGCAATCTTAATGTTATCTTACAGAGCCAGTCTTGCCTCATCAGCTGGATCAAATGAAAATCACTCTTCCAAAACTTAGTGGCAAGACATCTCAAACCCGTAACGCCCTGACAGGGAAACTTCAAGGGGAAACCTTTTCTTTGAATTCAGCAAGGCTCAAACCATGATGATAAAGATCATTCTGTGAAGCTAGAATCACACAAAAGAATTGCTTCCAACCTGAAAAACATTTTAGTCTCAGGTAGGCACGCAGAGATGTATAGAGAAGCAGTAACTACAAAGAGTTTACAAAAGAGAAGCCTTATTCCTGCAAGCAGAATTCTGTCTCTCTTTGATCCTGTCAGCTATTGGGACTCAGGTCCTGTTGTCAGTAGCAAAATGGTCCTCATTTACACATGCCACACACCTACTCTTCTGAAACTCTTTTCTTGACTAAAAAAAGGAGCTGAGAGAAAGAGCAAGGTAGAACAGTTTACAGGTCTTCTGTCTTACACCCCCTGTGGCTCTCCTCACACAGCTCAAGTAATGTTGATCTACCATAAGCAAAATTTGCAGGCAAAGCAAGATTTCTCACTGTGAAGGGGAATGAGGTTGCCCAGGCATTTTATAGGGTTTTTTTTTCCTTAAAGTGCCATGAGGCTTTAACAAATTTCTTAGCAGTAACATATTGCTTGTGGGCAACAAGAAAACAAGAAAAACACTAGATCCTTTAGCCTATTACCGTTTTAGCTAATCTATCTCCATGGGCTGCCTGAGGTTTCCTCTAAAGCATTTGCAATGCTCTGGATTTCTCAGTGAGATTTACTAGTAAACAACATCAAAGGTTTAGTATTCACTGCCTTTTCACTAGTATCATAACAGATCCAAAAGATGACTCAGAACCCACGATACTGAGTCCTGTGACAAGATTTAGACACACCAGGAATACCTCAGTGCCTCATATCAGAACAGCCAACTCAATGAAACTGCTCCTGTGCAAAGATTAACATCAAGTGCAGGGATGCTCTTCCATCATTCTGGATGTCACAGCATGCATCTGTCTTCTGAAGGGAAGTATGTACTGTGTTTCAAATTATAGTCTAACAGGCAGAAATCACCCTTCCTTTTAACCAGAAACTGTTAGCAACCTCCATGGAGTACACCGGCTATGCTAGTCCACACCTGCCACGATCATAATCCACCTTTTCCATCCCTGAAGGAGAGAAGGACTCAATGACTGAATGCAGCCTGGCTCAGGTTTCCATTTCCTAATATTTTAGCCCTCAAGGAGACTAAGAGTGGTGTAGACAGCTGGGTACTGGCTCTTTTCCAGTGTCTATTGTATTAATTAATACCAAATAATTTTAAAAATAGTTTTATCATTAATAATAAAAGAAGAAAAAAGATAAACTTTTTCTGATTTAACCTGAGTCCTGATTTTCTGTCGGACATTTCATCAGAATGATCACTCAAGTTAAGTGTCTATTGCTCATTTAGTCTGTAATTGATGTATAGGAAATGCACAGTTTGTTTTCTTTTTTTTTTTTTTTTTAAGAATAATTTAAAACAAGATTTAATTATGTTGCAGTGAAATCAAGAGCTTTATCACAGACACCAGGGAAAAAACTATTAACTAAATATAAGTCACTCAGATTCACGACACTGGATTCTGGAATCACTTCCCCCCATCACTTTTTTTTTTCCTCATCTTTCCCCTTCCTCCACACCAGCTTTCAGTGCAGATTCTCACCAAAATGAAATATGCCCACCATAAGAAGCCATCTCTCTGCCTCCAGCTGCAAGCTCCCGTCACCTGTCTTGGACCAGAACTAATTGTCATAGTCTTTCATGTTCAGTCAGATGATTCCAACCGTCTGGTTGAAACACTAACTTACAAAAGAGTAAGATAAATACACAGGGTGTTTTGAAAAGATGGACCCAATTTCAAGCATCTTGCAATTTTCCTCTGAAGTACGTGATCACCCTATGCTCTTCCCCTTACATAAATAGCCTGTTTCCTCAAATTGTCAGGACCAACAACGAATGCTGTTCAGCATTTGTGGATCAATGTCAAAATGCTGTTGAAATGCATGCTGCACCACAATTATGGATTCAGTCTTGCTGAATTGCAGAATGCAAAACGCCTTGTGTTGTGGAGCTTCCACCTTGCAAATGACTGAGGCTGGGGGCTGTGCATGCATGGGGGGAGGCATCCAGCAGTAATCACTTGAAACTCTATGCCCTGCCCTTTCAGGTGGTAAGAGCTTCATTCATGGGAAGTTCGTGGTTGCAGAGATATACTGACTTCAAATTGGGTCCATCTTTTTGAAACACCCTGTATATTTCCAGGTTTTGATTCACCTGGCAACATGGCTTTACAACTGCTATTGCTGGCCCCAATTAAGCAAAAGCAAGAAATGACTGAAAAAGGAAGGACAGATTTATTCCTTCCATCGACCTAAACCACTTGGGTAGCAAACTCATGGCATGAACCAATGCAGAGGCCTTTTCTAAAGCTCAGAGAATATTCTACCTTTCCCTATGAGTCAGTACCCCCCACAGCACATTCATCGGAGCATGCAGACATTCACTGAGCTTTTTCAGAAACGGAAGCACAATTCTTTTTAATTCCTGGCCTTGTGTTCTTTAGCTGAGGAATTCTAGGTTAGTTTCTATTTTCAATATCTATTATAATTACTACAAAATACAGTGTTATTTCACAAACATAAAAGATCACATTTAATGTATAACTGAGAGCAACTACAATTAATTAAAATAATTATATTAACTATTTAAAAAAAAAATTAGATATTAGATTTGCACTAATTCTCAGGTATTTCGAAACAGTAAACTGAGATGATGACTGATGCAATTAAACAAAATATATCTCACATCAGGCAGATAGATGTTTAAATCCAGAGTCCTCCTGTTGGGCTTTCAATTGAAAGATCAAAGGCATTCCCAAATTACAAAGCACAGTTCATGTATCAATTTTAAACAAATCTTTTATTACCATAGAAAATAAACAACAGGAAATTATAAAAACCATGTTGGAAGTGATTCTCCTTCAAAGTCTTACACAATCCTATGTCCCTGAATGTCAGAAAACCGGATAAGGTTAAAGCCTTTGAAGCACATCAACATGTGAATATGCTCATGCTTTGGTTGTACTGCCACTACATAAAACAGATGCATTCAGACATATGGGAGGCATGGACTGAAGATCAGTGAAGTACAATCATAGACAAAACCTTACCAAAACATAACACACTGAGCTGTACTCACTACTAAAACAGACAAGTGGTGAATACTCACACGGGAATATCAAGGAAAATTCTTTTTTTCTGAAAAATACATTTCAGGAGATGGCTAAGACAGGTGCAGTATAAAACAATTTCCCCAGACTTTCACCTCTCTGCATTTCTGGAAATTTCTCCTCTTAGATCCTTCTCTTTCAGTGAGAAAACTTCTTACTTAAGAGGCTCTGGCTCACAACCTCAATGTTCAATCATCTGAGCTACTGAACACTCATTATTGAAATCAGTGCAAATTAGGCATGTGTTAATGGCATCAATTCAGGATAGCATCACTATTTATGACAGTACATAAGCACAAGGTTTTCCAAATTCTGGTCTAATTACAGTACTGATCAGGAATAGATTTAAGCATGTGCCGAAAAAGTAATGGTCAGAATAATACAGCTCCAAATACTGTGATACCAGCTACCAGTAAACGAACTTTTACCCAGGTAGGTTTGAAAAATGATTGCAGCATCTAAGTCCAAGTAATTATAGTCTGTTTCTTGCCATTTTTTTGGGGTATCACTTAGATCTCTTGGAACCAAGTGTTTACATGCAGATTAGAAAGAAAACACATAAGACTAAAATAAAATATTTATTACATGCCGTGTTACAGTTCACTGCATTCCCATTTCTATTTGCACTCACAGTACTATGGGAAACTAAAATTATTTCATCAGAAACAAATGAAGTACACAGAAAAGTTTGTCAACAGACAGAAGCAAGTGTATCCATAAGCCAAACATCCATAACATTCAATAGCTTTAATACTTCATTACATTGTTTCATAGAAATTAGAGATGAAAGACTTCTTATCCATCCCTTGCCAATTCAGGATGTTTTCGGTTATCCAATTCAGTCACTGGAGGCTGATTGGCAACTGACAACCACATGAATAGAAAAAGCTAACTAGATGTGCCAGAGGAGAGCAGACTGTGAAATTTGTATTTCTCCTTGTGAAGTGCCAAGTTCTTTCAAGTTCCTTGTGTTTAAAGGTGAATTAATGAGACTCAGAAGCTCATAAAATCTGGGCCTTGTATTGTATACTGAGTAGACTGCTTTTCAAGTATACATCCAACACACTGCTGCAGAAGCCACCTTCATCCCTCCTACAGAGGAATGTGTATAGTGTGCTGTCAAAAAAGCATCAAACAGCACTATGGAATTAAAACTGACACATTTCCATTGTATCAAACACTTTCTGAAAATGAGACTCTAAAGAAAGAATACTTTACAGTAGATCAGTGTTGTTAATGATGCTGTATTTCTACGCTCAGTCTGGCAGTCAGAAGTTGGTGCTCATAAAGGCCAAGCATCAAATAATGTCAGCCAACTTCAACAGCAGGCTTTCAGATTCTCTCAACCACTTCCATATTTCATCAACTAAACACTGAAATAAAGTTTGAATTAAAATGAGTTCATCTCTGTCATACTTTCTTCCAGAATCACTGCACATAGTCTTGCATTCTCTATTAAAATTTGGGGCTGAACACTGCAGTAGCATTTAATCTGAAATGTGTCTTGCGTATCATATCTTATTATATCTGGTACCAACTAGAATATAAAAATACATTAATCATTTCTGAGAAATTCAGAGGAGGGAGCACATTCAACAGAAATATTGGGGTGGAGGGGTCCTTCACATATCATTTTCTATTATTAGCCATTAATCATGTCTTTATCTCCAATACTGAACATCCTTACCTACAGCCAAATGCTAATCCCATTAATCCTCTTTAAAGATCTGTAAAGTCTTTTGTGTAATTTTGACTTTTACTTAATGCATATCTTAATTTTACAGTGATTTTTGCAAGCTCACTTGAGACCAGTTTTCTTTTTGAGAAAGGAGGAAAATCTGCACTTTTCCATAATGAAGACAATGGATTTAAAAGTAGAAATGAGATACTCTTGCCAGCCAGCAAGAGAAGGAGAAGTCAATCCAGAGAGGCTATTACTGAAGAATTGCTACCAAAGTGAACTAAAGCTCTGACCATGGAAAGGTTGGAAAACGGGTCCTATGAATTTTGGGGGTGCACATCCCATCTTGGAGAAGGATCTGGAATACATAAGGATTATTTTTACTTCTCTCCCACCTGCCACAGGGCTTTTCCATTAGAAAGAAACAAGTACCAAAGATGTAATTACACAGCAAACCATAACACAGTTCAGTAAATTCACAACATTTGGCTTTGGCTCAGTGAGTAGCATACGCAGTAACAAGCAGAAGCTATAAAATCATACTGTATGCAAAGTGGAGCAGGTCACACACTACACTCTTAGGGCTGGAGATTTAACACAGTTTTGAATACAGTGACTATAGCACTGTTACTGGTTTTCCAAACTCTGATGATACCAATTCTACTGAATGATGAGTTGTGACTTTTTCTCTGGTCCTGAGTATGTATCAGACAAAGGAGAGGGCAATGGGGAGGAGGTGAAGAGCATTATACTTAATGGCCAGAATATCAGTTAGGCAACATCAGTCTTGTTTCCATGAAAATAAGCAAGCAATGGCAGCTGGGTAGGAATTTTTGAAAGTTGTAGTCCTCTTGGAATTTTTGGAAGTTGTAGCCCTCTTGGAGAACTTCAAGGAACTCACAAGAGTGAAGTAAAGCCAGATGAAGCACAGACATAAAAATAATCAAAGGCTGAAAACCAAAAGACTGTATCAATGGTCAGGATAAGACAAGCTCAGAATTACCCTTGGGCTTTTTGTGATAGTTCCATTTCTTCCTGCTCTAACCTCTGCATTCTGTAAAAATCTGAATGTGATTAATTATGACTTAATAACTCTTTTTCACATACTGCAGAGAACAAATGGTTGAAAACAGAAATGTTCCATTTTTACTTTTTTAAATCAGGGATTAATAAAATCATCACCTTATGGATGAAATGGACGAGAATAACTAATCCCATTTTATTAAGTCTTTTTTTGTAAACATGTAAGACATGCTACAAAGTTCATCTGTATTATCATTCAGGATTAAAACTGAAAGCTTATGTAGGACTGTACAGTTAAATAACATAGTCTCTTGAGTCTACATTTTTGTTAGGGCTGGACAAAAATATGTGTGTGTTCAGGCAAGTTAGATCATAGGGGTATTTATTTTTACTTTTTCTCTTCAAAATACCAATACCAGTTCTATAGTTGATCACAAGAGGGAGACTACATCACCATATTTACTCTCATTTCAAATTTTCAAAGCATCCAAATAGCGTATTTTGGACCAGTTCTAATCTTTGACTGCTCACTGAAAATTGTTAATGACTTTTCAAATAGCATTTTTTCTGAGTTTGTCAAACCTCTGAAATTTAAAGATAAAGATAGCCAATCCAGTAAACAAGATTGAACAATGCAAAGGCAGTTGGAAAGAAGATTCGAGAATAGGAGTCAATTTTTGCAATACGGATATGTATTCTTCCTTCTCTCCAAGATCCTGTGCGGCAGTCTTCAAAACAACAGAAAAAGCTAGCACAGTCTTTCCCTTCTAGGCACTCATATCCATAATCATCATCACGTTCAGGTAGATGATTAATGTTATTAATTGGAATTAGTGTTGATCCAGGTCGAACAGCAATTGCAGGTGGTTTCTTAAGAAAAACAAAAAAGAAAAATATCGTTTTGTGGATTTTTTTATCCTCACATTAAATAATTCTGTAGGTTTTCCATAACCACCTTCAGTACAATATACAGAAAATCTAATATTAAATAAAACAGTTTGGGGAGCTTTGCAAATTATGAACTGCTGAATGCAATTAGCTCACACAGGCAAAAGATCAAGAAAGATTTTCACCTGCCACAGTAAAAACTGGGTTGTACTGGGATTTGGGAATAGTGAATAATTAGTTACACAGGCAGGGTTAGCCGATCCCATCTATACAACACAAATGAACATTTTGAAGTCAGCCACAGCATGACAGCTGCATAAGAGGGAAGTCCAGAAGCAGGCTATAAGCATCACTACCAAGGGAACAATGGTTCTCCCATCATTTGGAGTCTTTAGAATGAGACTGAATGAGTTTCTGGAAGCTACATTTTCACACTCAAAAAAGGCTAATGGATTATTAGTTATTTCTCCCTCTCTTAAACTTCACATCACTGGTGAAGTTAAAGAGACTGAGACAGATAAGGCCAGGCTCCATCATCTAACACTCTGATGTCAAATTCCTTAACAATATGCCCTGCCTTTAGAAACCAAGACATGAGACTCCTTAGGAGAACACCGTTCAAGTCAGCTCTCAATTCCTACTTTTACCCTCAACCTTACTCAACCCTCTTGCAATCTGGTAAAAACTCAGTGTCATAGATGTTACAGCTCATAAATAATTTTCATAGGAAAAAATCTGTATACCTTATTGTCTAGTACATATAATGTTTGCTATTCCCTTTCTTGCTACTTCTGCCTTTTCACCTTCCTTTTACTTGCAATACCACAGCCCTTCTTCACCCTTTTTATTACTTTGTTTCCAAGAAGTCCTTCACTCTTCACCCTTGGTTTCTGAGCATTTCAAAGACATTCTCTTTCTCTATCTGTCTTTTTTTTTTCTCCTTCTGTATCTCACAGCCTTTTTAAACTACTCCACAATCATCCTTCTTTCAATCCCCCGCACCTTTGGCATCTCTTCTAAAATCTTCACACTGATGATAGGGGTTACATTGACTCTTATGTTGTCTTCTCTCTTTTCTACCATCTCCATATTTTGTCATGTAAGGACTAAATACAGCAGGAAAGGATAGTCAGAATAACTGGGTACTGAAATGTAGGGAATAATCTCTCTTAAACAATTATACATGATAAGCAATGAAAAAATACCAAAAAAAATGTGAAAAGCAGGAAGCCACATCATTTAGATTCTTGTTATGTCTTAGAGTCCTGTTGTCCCACTTCCAGGGAATTTCTTTAGCCAGCACACAGATCTCTATACATTGTTAAGAGGGCACTCTATTGCTGCAGGGAAATTTCACGCAGTGTCCCAAGGGGTGATGTTAAACAGTGCAGTATCCATGTATGCATGTTTTCAAATAGCTTTATTTAGTAAGTGTCTTTACCAGAGGAAGTTTCATGCAGACTGATGTCTCAACACTTTTTAGACATGACGACCTAGGGAGCTAATTATCATCCTAGAGGACCTCATTCTTTTCAGTTATAATAAAATACTGACAATACTACCAAAAAGCAGTTACATGCTTCTACCCTAATCTGAGGCATTACAAACAGGGCTTTTTTTACAAAACATAAAAAGTAATTTTTTTTTTAACATACTAAATCATTATTTTGTAAAAGATATATAGGGAAAGATGCTTGTTTCCGTTTCACATCTACTCTGGCTTTATAAGAATTTTCTGACTTTGGCTTTGCCAATGTAAGATTCATGGCATGCTTCTTTTCTACTAGTGGGGTAAAACAGGAATCCCCAGCTCGGAAACACCATGGGAGGAGGACAAAATAACAGTTCTGCTTTTCACAGCTCATGTCACCAGTGCAGACTGAAACTGGCTACTGAATTACAGGTTTGAAGAGGTGGCCTGAGAGAGGGAGAAAGACAGTGTCATCTTGTAGGTCTAACTACCTACAGGGAATACATAAAATGTGTGTAAAAAAGAGACAACGTGAGGGAAAAGGGGAAAAAAGACCAACACCTCAAAAGAAAATGACCTGATATCAATTGACAGAGACTTAAAAAAAACCCAAATGAAACATGCAGATAGGGTAGTACATGATGATTGTCCATGTACATGCCTACTGATATTGTAGATAAAACTCCACATATAGTGAGAAGCATTTATAATACATTCTGATAGGACCAAACACAAATTATTCTGCATTAACGGTAATACCTGTACAAAAGAAAGTCATCATCTGTAGAGACTGTTGTACAGATAATGCATTCACTTGAGGTGAAATGATGGTCAGAACAAGATCCACAACTAATTAAGTTTAATCTTTCCTGCCCAAACTCATTATCTTTACTATTGTGGATTTACATAAGCCAATACATCACTCACTACCTTTCTTGAATGATGTCAGCACATATTTTGTAAGATAAAACAGCTGTAATCATTTGTAAAATCTCACCATTCTTTCGTAAGATCATTTATTGCACCTTATTGGTATCAGTTTCTGAAATATTTAGCCTTTATTGCATTTTGCAATAGAAATAGAAAATCTATGCAAGACAAGTTTTCCAAGGAAAAAACACCTGTAAATGAGAACTTTTCAGAAGGAAGTAAATTGACTGTTTTAATTAAATTGGTTTTTTGGACTTACATATCTTCTTAGATACATATCTAATGGACTTCCCATTAATTAATCAGATGGTTTCTTTAATTGTTCTATTTGGAAGAAGGAATTGTATACCTTTTAATAAAACATCAGCAAAAAAACCATACTTATCAAGTTAGAATTCTTGCACCTAAGTGTATTAAATTTAATCCTCCCCTTTTTTAGAGTAATCTCTTACCTAGTATGGTTTTATAGCCATAATATGCTGAAACATGTTTAGAGGTTTCTATGTGAAAAGATGGTTGTTTTTCAACTACTTAGAAAGAAAAAGCATGCTTTACAACCACAGTAAAACACAACTGAACAGTGTTTTGAGTATTATATTGCTAGGTTTAATCTTAGTCCAAACTCCAGCTATTTATTCAATAAGTGTCATAGTTTCTAGCTCACCATTACTCTACATTTTAAATTGCCATACGCACTGAAAATCTCAAAGCATTTGGCAGATCCTTGCACAAATGGCTGATGTGTGAACAGATTCTGGAAAGCCGCATTACTCCATTCCATAAAGTATACTTGCAAACCACTTCAATGGCTTTCAATATGCCAGCAATTGATCTTTAATATATCCCTGGTTTAAATAAGTAGTTTTTCCTCCCCTCTTCCTTTTCTCCCTGTTGTGCACACTGAGAGCACACCTATTTCAGCTCCCTGTTCCCTGAGTGTTAGTGAGACCTCATTGCAACAACCTAAAATTGAATCTGCTACGCTAGCACTGGGAAGTCCCCCAGATTCTGCAGTCTCTGTTATCTTTAACCCTCACCACTCAGATTTGGCCCTAGCCAAAGCCTGTTTTCCATCCTTTCAATTCTGCCACATTTGCATCTACCACTAACAGGAAGGAGGTTTGAAGTTTCCATTTCCCAGTTCTTTTGGCTGTGCTGGATTCCCTGAGGATCACAATGATGTCCAACCAAGGCAGCACAGGGCAGTATTAACCCATCACTACTAGCCATGTCTTAAATACACAGCTGATCCACTTGGATCAGCTCACCATATGAAACATAAGGGCTCTCATAAGCCATAGCACCCTGCAGTGTCACAGAATCACAGAATTCTTACAGCTGGAGGAGACCTTCAAGATCATCCAGTCCAACCGTCTACCCAGCACCACCATAACAACCCTGTGCTTCCTGAATACCTCCAGGGACGGTGACTCCACTGCTTCCCTAGGCAACTCATTCCAATGTCTAGTCACTCTAACAGTGAAAATTTTTTTTCTAATATCCAATCTGAATCTCCCCTGTTGTAACTTTAGATCATTTGCCCTTGTCCTCTCACTGTAGGCTTGGCAGAATAGACCAACCTCCACCTCACTACAACCCCCTTTCAGGTAGTTATAGAGAGCGATGAGGTCCCCCCTGAGACTCCTCCAGACGGAACACCCCCAGCTCCGTAAGACAGCCTCCCACAGCAGTGCAACTTAAACTGGGTGTGCCAGTGCTGACTGACACCAGTTGTAGAATGGATATGGTTCATAACGGGATTTTTGCATTTCCATATCTGGGCTTCTGTAATTTCATTTCAATTCCTGTTCAATCTTACACAGATGGTATTCAGTCTTCACCCAGAAAAGATGACTGATATTATGATACAGCTATGCTCCAGCTTCCTCTGATGAAATGATCTGGAAGGGGGCTTTATAACATTGCCCTTCCTCTTATTTTCTCCAAAATATAACTACAATCAAGCCTCAGATATTAAGACTAGTGTTTGAATGAATAAGGTATTTAACACCTTTACCTCAATCTTTGATTATTTTCAAGATTAGTTTTAAATATTTGTGCTAGCTTCCAACAACAGATTCTTTGGAAGTTCCAGTATTCTTACTACGTAAACAGAAAGCTTCTTAAAACTGAGTTATACTTGTTCCCAGGATATGTGGGGATTCACATCATACAAACATCAACTTGTAAAAGTAGAAGGTTCATTTTACCAGAAAGAAACATCTGCATACATTAAAAAAAAAAAAGAAAAAAGAAAAAAGAAAAAGAGAGTAGAATTTCTGAAGTGGAAGGGAGTCAGAGTACTGACCAATAATAAGCACTTTTTCTTTTGCAAAGCTACTGAGGCAAGACCCAAGTTACATGATGCAGACCCAAACAAATTCTCCTACTTTCAGTTCATTTACATTATCTCTACTGTTACAGTCTTATCTGTGGTTCTGTGCCAAGTGCTGTCTTCAGAAGCCACTGTGCCCAAACAGAACTGTATCCATGGGCAGACACTCCATGGCAACTCTAAAAGCACCAAAGTCTTGGGCATGGCACGGAAGCACGGAATAGTAGAACCATAAAATCATAGAATCATTAAGGTTGGAAGAGACCTTCAAGACCATCCAACTACCTACTTACATCACCACTAAACCATATCACCAAGCATCACATCCAGACGCATCTTGAACACCTCCACGGACAGTGACTCCACCACCTCCCTGGACAACCTATTTCAATACCCAATCACCCTTACAGTGAAAATTTTTTCCTAATGTTCAATCTGAATCTCCCCTCCTGCAATTTAAGGCCGTTTCCTCTCGTCCTTTCACTATGGGCACAGCAGAAGAGATCAACCCCCACCTCACTACAACCTCCTTTGAGATAGTTGTAGAGAGCAATGAGGTCCCACTGAGCCTCTTCTTCTCCAGACTGAACAACCCCAGCTCCCTCAGGCGTTCCCCACAAGACATATTTTCCAGTCCCTTCACCAGCTTTGTTGCCCTTCTCTGGACACACTCCAGCACCTCAATGTCTTTTTTGAAGTGAGGGGCCCAAAACCAAACACAGCACTCGAGGTGCAGCCTCACCAGTGCTGAGTACAGCATGACAATCACTGCCCTAGTCCTGCTGGCCACACTATTCTTGATGCAGGCCAAGAGGCCATTGGCTTTCTTGGCCACCTGGGCACACTGCTGGCTCATATCCAGCCGGCTGTCAACCAGCACCCCCAAGTCCCTTTCTGCTGAGCAGCTTTTCAGCCACTCTTCCCCGAGCCTGTATTGGTGCCTGGGGTTGTTGTGGCCCAACTGCAGGACCCGGCACTTGGCCTTATTGAACCTCATCCCGTTGGCCTCTGCCTATCAATCCAGCCTGTCTAGATCTCTATGCAGAGCCTTCCATCCCTCAAGCAGATGAACACTGCCACCTAACTTTGTGTCATCTGCAAACTTACTGAGGGTACACTTGATCCCCTCATCTAGATCATCAATAAAGATATTAAACAGAAATGGCCCCAACACCCAGCACTGGTGAACACCACTAGTGACCAGCCATCAACTGGATTTAGCTCCATTGACCACAACTCTCTAGGGCTGTCCTTCCAGACAGTTTTTCACCCAGCGAATAGTATACGCATCCAAGCCATGGGAAGTCAGTTTTCTTAGGAGAATGCTGTGGGTGACAGTGTCAAATGCTTTAGTATATCAAACCATGCTCTAGCTTAGGCTTCTGTGTTCTCATACACATATGAGTGGGATGATCTAAAACCTTTGTTCATTAGCAGTAGTTTAAAAAAAGAATACAAGCCCCCAACTGTGGTAAAAAATATAAAATAATAAGTGTGTTAATGATGTTGAACATTAGCTCTTCTACTTAAGAACCAGTTTGTCAAAATTAGTGCTACAATAAAGAGCATTCTGTATTTTTTTTTCCTTCTTGTTTGGCTAAACTTACTGATGGCCTAGGTTTTGTCTTCTTTTCTTTTCCTCTGTCCCCTTTTCTGTTGCTGGTAAAGTAATGCAAGGCGCCATATTCCATCAATGCAGCAAACACAAAAATGAAGCAAACTGAAACAAAAAGGTCCATTGCTGTCACGTAGGAAACCTTTGGGAGTGACTTCCTAGCAATTGTGCTCAAAGTTGTCATGGTCAGCACTGTTGTAATGCCTGTTTGAGAAAGAAAGAAAAAAAGACAGGAAGAGGGAAGCATATAAGTATTGTAGTATTGTCACAAAAAAATCCTCAAATTAGCCCTTAGCTCATTCATGAGGCATACAAGAACTGAGCCACAGCAGGGTTCACTGCTGATCACACCTACACACATTGGTGCTACTGCAAGAAGCCATCCCTATGGATCCTGCAGCCACTGTGGGATCGTACAGAAGGCAGTACATTTCACCTTCAGTTTAAATCCCTCACATTTTCAACACACACTGAATAAACAATTACACTGAGAAAGTTTGTGTGATTTTATAAATCTGTTACAGAATGCATAAATAAAGCAAATACAAGAGACAAACAGGTACAAAGAAGCATACAAATTTTATAAACACAAAAAAGGTCCTTTGGCTCTTGAAAGATTAAAATGTACAAAAGCATACACAAAGAAATCATTTATCAATGATTTCAGACTTTCAGAAAATATGAGGTAAAAGAATATGTTTTCAATTGTTTGCTTCTGACATGTAGCAGATCAAACTAGATGACCTTCCTGTCCTTCTGGCCTCATTCTGTAAGTTACTAGGTATTTTTTCCAATACTGTGTCTTAAGTAATAGGAAACATTTCCCTTGATTCACTTACATACAAGTTAATTAAAAGAACAAGCTGGCCTTAATAGTAATGTGTTCAGAATCTCAGCTATACCACTCTTCACTGGTTTCTCCTTATACTTGATACTTCAGGGAGATGCAAAGCCCTTTTCATAGTAGTCCAAAATTAAAATGTGACCTTTTCTTTGGAGAGCAATACTTGAACACACAAGTAATTTGCTGTTTATGTGCACAAGCTTATAGCAAAAAATGTGCTACACCAGACTAAGGCTGTCTATAGCTTTTAAATCAAAGCATGGAAATCAGGGGTCACTATGGACTGATCCTGCAGCAGGAAAGCAGTGGTGATTTCAAAATAGATTTCCCAATGGAATTTCATGCCTAAAAGGGCAAACAGATAACCACAGAGTTTTTCAAAAGTGTTTTGCTCTCACTAGTTGCTCTTGAAAATTAATTAGATGTTTCTCTGCATAATTAAATAGCTAAATACCTTTAATCATCTCAAATCTTCTGCTTTTGGAAACCACAATCTGCCAGGATCTTTCAACATATACAGAAGAAAAAGGCCCAAGCCTTTTAAGTGTACCAGACCCCAACACGGCCCTCATTCCCAGAGGGGACAAAAAGAGATGTGGACTTTCCCAGTCCTCTCCATTATGTGAAAGGAATACAGGCGGCTGTCACAGGGAGCAAACCTTCCTTAGCATCACGACTGTTTGCCACAATGGACCTTGCCTAGTTTTTTATTTCTTGCTTTATTTCTCAGTCTTTTTCTATAAAACTACATCTATTTGACTGTTATTCTCTTTCTTCTTCGCCAGAACATCTGCATGTGAGAAAAGTCATCCCACAGCCTGTTAATTGTTGGCTTCTGCATGTTCACACAAAAGGAGCTCAGAATTAACTGCAGGGAGCTGTAAATACAGTATTGCAAACGTTTGTAGTACATCTCAAGTAGATGAAGGTTAGTACTGCTGAAGTGGGAGTATGAAAACTGAAGCTTAATCATGAGATCAAAGGCAAATTTGCTAGGTTTGTGGCATACAAAAAGTACTCTAAAAAGAACAAAGTGGACACAGAACTAGCAGGATACCAGTACAACAGTTTTTCCTGCGTCTTTCCAGATGGTACCCACAATGATGTCCAATGATTAGTCAGTCAAAGAAATCTTACAATTTCTAAATTAAGACTTGAAGCTATCAAGAGATAGTTTCACATTTATTCAAGATTTTAGGCTCTCTTCACTAAACTTTGCAGTACTTTTAAACAGCATAAAGTTAAGACTTGGATTTTCTTCCCTTACCTTTTCATTAGGCTACTGAGCCATGCTCATTTTTGCTTACTTTCTTTCTTGACTCATTAATCTTGCAGGCTTGACTGCACAGTGATCCAGTTCCAGTAGCAAAGGCAGGGAGTTAAAGCTTGGACTCACCCTTCTGGTAGGAAACGCTCCTATAACGTGGAATGGTGTGTTCACAATCCCATAAACTGATGAGGAAAATTAACTCACATCCCTCACTTCCTAAGGCACACGCTCAGCTCTTGATCTTTCCCAAAAATAGGTCATACTGCCATCACCAGCGTGCTACTGCCGTCTGCCAGTATGCGTCCTGTGCACTTCATGCAGCCCTGTCTATAGTGCTCTGTGTGGGGACTACAACTCTTCTCCAAGGCAGTACATGAATCCTAAACAGTCAAATGTAGGAGACTGACACCATGCTAAACAGGTCAGCCAAGATGACACAAACACACAATTATCTCTGTAGCAGAACTTGCAAGACACTTCAGTACTGTCTGTAGTAAAAGCAGGACAGTGAGTCAGTTTTTGCACTTATATGCTGAACTGCTTGAAGTGTAACTTTGGTAGAAAAACTTCTGTCCTATCCTGGGCTTAAAAGAACAACGGAATCAGTTCTATCATTAAAAAAAACAACAAATAAAATGAAAAAAAACCCAACAACTCAACAAACAAACAAAAAATCTTCACGGTTTTTGCCTGTGTAGTAATGGTATCCTTTGTTCCATGATGCTAAGTGAACTTTAATCGTACTTGTCAGACTAATGGCTGCCATATTGCCATCCCTGGAGATGAGAAAGAGAAACAATATAAAGGACAAGAAATTCTATTTATTTGAACAACATCAGATCCACAAGGCTTGGACCAGGATTTCCAGATTTCCATTCTCAACACTCCCTCCTTCAGCCCCGCTGTGCAACCACAGCAGGATCCTCCTACTCTTAATCTTGCAGTTCAAGAGAAAGGCTGACCAATGGTCACAATCTGAAGGGGAATAAACTGTGGTTAATTTACTCTCTGCTGCAGATTTGTATTCCTGGGGAGTACCAGACCCTTCAAGGTTGAAAAAAGACATTCTTACCAAGAGAAGTCCTTGCAGGAACTGCATCCTTATTGATCCAAAATGACACCCATGAAAGAACAACTGTGAGTATACAAGGAATGTATGTCTGAATAGTAAAATATCCCATACGTCTGCTGAGATCAAAGAAGATTGTCATAATAATATAGTCACCTATAAATTAAAAAAAAAAAAAAAGAAAAAATACTTACATGACAATGACAATGGTTTTCAATTGTATCTTCATCTGTTAGTCTTGTTCGGCATAGATACTACATGAAATAAAACTTAACACTTTGCCTTACCAGACAAGGTATGAGAAATTTCAGTTGTGTTTCGTAACCCTACGAATGCAAACTGATACAATCTCCAATATTTTGGATCTGCCACTTCAACAGAGGTTTTCTTCCATTTGTATTCAATTTCATTTCTGGGATATCCATCTAGAATAAAACAGAGCAAATGAAGCGTTCAGTCACAGTATATACCAAAGCATGTTTTGTTATCTCTGAAGTTGTTTATGAACTAAACCAGGGCTACACATAAAGTGCATCAGAGAGAAAGCCAATCTATAGTCCACCTGATAAACTTAAAATTTAACCACAAAATATCTAGCCTCAGTTTTAAGCCTAGCTAAATGTGTGATCAATCAAAAACTCTGTCTACACAAGTATTTAGGAAATATCTATATAATATTCTGGAACCCAGATATGAAAAACTGACTCAGAATCATCACTATGAATAATCCACAAATGTAATATACATTATCATTAAAAGACCACAAAGAGCTTAAAAGGACAGACACTTTTTAGTGCATAATTGTACAAAATTCCTATTGATTTTTATTAAAAAATTCTTTATGTATTATTCCCAGGATGATTTTTTGTGACCTGATTCACTGTCCAGTACTTCAGCTTTAAGGAAGTGCAACTTTCTCAATTTTCATGTGCCTTGCATGTTGCCCCACATTATCTTGACAAAAGGCAGAAATTAAATTAAGCAAGACTCGCTTGTGTGGCACAACTATTTAATCGATGGAGCTACCAAAGCTCATTTACCTGGAAGCACTCAAAAAGGAAGTATTAAATGAAAACATTAGTTTAAAAAGAATCAGTGAAGTTTGATTTCATTGCCTATTAGGTTTCACATTTAGGAATAAGTCATTTAGCTGTGTTTCGGTTTCTTTTCCCAGTAATAGCACAATTCCCTTGGGAACCTTTTTTTTTTTTTTAATATAGTTTATATTAAAGACATGAAGCCTGAAAGTTGTGGTTTATGCTCACATAAATAAGTCCCACTAAAAGGAGAAGGACGTTTACAGCATTTACAGGAACAGGTTGAAGAAGACAGATCTTATTTTTCCTTTTAAGTAAATCACATGGAACTAATTTAAAGCTACTAAGTCTGGCAGGCATAAAAAATAAAGTTCTTCCAGGGCAATAGATTACATTAACTTGAAGGGGCATTGTATCAGACTCCTAAGGAATAAGATTATTTTTAAAGTTGCACCTAAATAAAATGTGTGTAATTCAATTCATTCATTACTGCATTTAAGAATGCATTCAATAATGCATTAAATCTAATCAAAACATAAACAGATCAGTTTTTTCCTTCACTAAAAGACTTTAAAAAGTAGACACTTGCTTTCTTGCTGCCGGAATTTAAGGAAATTTAAAGCCTGTATGTAAAGAGAAAAAAGAAACAAAAAGTATTTTACCACCTACAGCTTGAAAACTCCAGTGGACAGGAGTGTTCATCCATAGGGAAGTTATGAAGCTGAAGATAACATTCAGCATTAATTGTCAGCCTAATTAGAAAAGGAAGGGGGAAAAAAAGAAAAAAGATTATATTAAAAAATCCAGACACTTCAGACTAGATAGTAAAGAACATGCACAGAAATCAATTTTGTCAATTAATGGATGTTACGCATAGCCAACTGTGTATCTGCAAAAAACATCCAGCATCACCGCCAAGAACAAAAACTATCATCATATGCAAACTGAGGACTTGTGTTGTTTCAACTGGCATTTCAAAAATTCCAATTGATTTGGGGGGATCTCTCAGGTCTCTACCAGAAAAAGGGGATAAAAGGAAGGAACTGACGGCAAAGCAAGGAGGGGAGCTTTTGATAGCAAATAAAGTTTCTGAAGAATGCATTTGTCAAGTCAAATTGCATTTGGCATCATTTTATTGGTTGGCTATATACATGAGAGAGAAAGTGGGGACACTCTTGCGCTTGCCCTATACTCTGACGAAGACAGTAGCATGGATAGGAAAGAGCAGACTTGATATTTCTACTCATTTAATGTCTAAGGCATTCAAGTAATTCATGCAGCAAATATACATTTTAGAAGTAGTTTAGGATGGACTTGTAGTGGTATCAACTGAATCACTTGCTTCTTTTGAAAATACTCCAACAGATTTCCAAATGCAACCAATGCAAAACCCAGTTCTGCTAACTTTCCCTAGGAAGCTAGAGTATGTAGCTAGTCTCCACACACTGCCAGGAAGCTCTGTAAGCCTGAGAACAAAGTATTTATTCTATATGAAGTGTCACTAGAACCTTTCTAGAAATTTGTCCTGGACAATAGAGAGGTTTATAAGGTAAAGTGTATTTCTTGCCATATACTAGAGGTGGAGGGAGGAAGAGAAAACCCACACATATGGAATGACACATAAAACACATCCCTCTGAAGATGCTTTTCAAATTTGCCAACTATGGTATATGCATTTATTGCCTTTATTTTCCATTTTCAGCCTCTGGATAGTAAAACACTTAGTGAAAAAGAAAACAAAACCAGACTTTTACTGAAAGCAACACAACTAGACCTGGAATCACTGATGGGTGCAATGGACAGGCCAAGGACTATGCTCAGAGGGGACTCAGTAAGCCTGACTAACAGAATCACCATGTCTGCTCCTTGAATTACCAACAGCGAAAGAGTGGTGGTACAGGGGAGCCCATGAACCTAGATCACTGTCAGATGCTATTATTTTTCCTTCAATAACCAACATATGAACCTCTCAATGTTATTCCACCTTAGGCCAAATTCAGGCTATATCCTCATCTATACAGATGTTTGCACGCTGCAGTGCTGCGCGGATACCTGTTCTGCTGTTACCTGTTACTGGCTCATTGCACTTCACAGCTCCTACTCTATCACAATAATTCTAACCCATTGCTCTGGGAGGGCTCACATGGTTATTTTGGTTGTGTTTGTTCCTTTGTGTTATTTAGACCCTGTTTAAAATAAATTATACATTGAAACTGAATAGACAATGGAAGAGTAAAGTCCAAGTTTGACTCTAGAATTGTTAGCTACAAAAAGAAAAACTAGTATGTCAATCGAAGAGGCTTTCTGGAGATTTTCATAAACACTAGCATAATGTACTGTTTAAAAAGTGCTCTTCAAAGGTATTTGTGTGCTCTCAAATGAAGCATACTAAGAAAAAATTCAGTTAAGAGAATCCTTTTAAAACATTCTAATTCTTCTTAGTTCTGAGACAGAAGATTTTTATAAATTGTCCATACAACACAATTAGCCCACATATCAAAATGGCATAAATGACTGAAAAGAAAGCAATTAAAAGGTGCTACTTACTGTTTAAAATAAATAAACAAACAAACTAACTCTTAAGAGCAGAATCAGATTTATGGCATCCTCTGCATGGACTGCTTCTTGATCAGCTCCTAACTTATTGCAAGATTTTTTTAGGCACACTTAAAAAATAAAACTGAGAGATGAGCCTAAAATGCTTTCTGTAGACTATAGCCTTTCAAGGACTGTTTGAAAAACGACTCAAAAATCAGTACAGCTAGCCTAGATGGTAAACTTAAAACCTGCCCAAGTATCTCCCATTGGCCAAGAAGAATTATCACCAACATGTTTGTCTGTGCCTAATTTGGAGGAACAGATTTGTTGATTTTAATAGCTCACAAGGGTAAATATATTCAGAAGTATATGCAGGACTGGGGCCTTAGCTTTAATCAAACTTCATATTATTTTTATTAAGCATTCCGTAGATTACTTAAAGAATATAGTTTGGTGGAAATTAGATATTGAACTATTTAGAATAGAAAGTCTGCAAAACAATTTATTACTAGATCTGCAATATGTTAGTGGTAGACCACTATGCTATATAATATCTTTTTTTTTTAATCTTGCTGTAGTTAAATGAAATTAAAATTGCTAGCTTCTTCAACTGGTTTTACCCAATTATCTAGGCAATATATTTCAATACTACTAAATTCAGTTTTTAATGACCAAATCTTTCTTTTTTCTCCTTTTGTAAACTCCTTGCAAATTCCTGTGGTCCACAACAAAAGAGATGGCAAGGATTTGATTCATATTCATTATTTTCATATTCCTGTTCATAACAGTTCTATATTTTTTCTACCCAGTTAATAAAAACCCACCTTAGAGTGTATAATACTCTTCCATCACTCCAGATTCGAAGCAAACGATTTGGAGTTGTAATCCAGTGAGCATCAGATTTCCTTGAGTTCCGGAAGAAAGTGTCTGGAATCCAAATTTTTCCAACCATATTGCTATTAAGCATAAGCACCTTCATTGAGCTGTTAAATTTTAGACGACTGTCATACCAAGTCTGGGCAAAAATTATATCTATAGTGTATTCCTAAAAACAGAGAAACAACCACATCTATGTATATGTTTACCAGAGTCTGCAAGCCAACAATTTTTAATTCAGATATAAATCCGCGGCCACTTCTATTCTCTTTTGTATAACCATTTGCATAGAACACAGCAGCCTGAGAAACACCAAACAGAGAAATTACAGGCACACAGCTATCTGTCCCTACCTCCTCTCCCCTGACACATCTTGATTATTTAAGGAAGAGCGGAGCTATTACAGGAGCTTACTATAACTTGGAGGTCCCTACATAGTGCAACCATTTCTGGGGCCCTAAACAGAAATTTAAGGGCAACCCTAATACTTGAGTCCTATACTATGTTAAGACAGAGATTCTACATCTCTTAAGAAGCAAACCAAATCAACTTTCTATATTTTCCCCCAAACTTTACAACATGCAATGTAAGATCCTTGAAGAAATTT
Source organism: Aegotheles bennettii (assembly GCA_013398125.1). Taxonomy (NCBI): domain Eukaryota; kingdom Metazoa; phylum Chordata; class Aves; order Caprimulgiformes; family Aegothelidae; genus Aegotheles; species Aegotheles bennettii. The sequence goes on along the minus strand of VZRW01010018.1, from coordinate 235,996 downwards.
TAGATTTTGAGAAATTCATGAATGTGTAGGAAGTAAACATCACAGTTTGCAGAACTACCTGTTAACATCTACCTCATATATCTTCCTACATACACACAAAAGTATACATAGTCATAATTAGGAAGGGAATTTATCTTTACTTATTAAAGCCTCAAGAAAACTCCTCTTTCTGACAGAAAGCCAAATTCCTCAGTAGACTTATGGCCAGAAAAAAAGGTGAAAAATAAAAGAATAAATAAACAAATAAACAAATGAACAAACTAACAAACGAATGAATGAAAGAAAGGAAAACCCACTGGCTTTTAATGACACAATTCCTGACAGAGTAAAACTTGAGGGAGGTAAAGATTACAGATGCAATGAAATGCTGTTTTTCAAATCCAGCCAGTTGTTTCTGCACACCAGACAAAGGCACAAAGTAGCAGCCTCTCCTCTCTCAGATTCGTCACAGCTCCAGACCACGACTCTGACCTTATGAGCAACAGTTTCTCTGCACGATGGCAGATGTGATCTTTCCTTTTCCTGCACAGCTGCCCTGTGAGGGCTCCAATGAGAAACTCAGCAGCTCCTCTGAAGGGAAAAATAGCTGGAGATGAGACTTAGAGATTTGATCTTGGTTGTTCACCTCCCAGTTAGAGGATGAGTGAGCAGGGGGGAGAGGAAAGGAGACAGTGGTTCAAACTCTTGAGCCAAAGGGGTCACTACTACTTTACTTGGTCAGTAAAAACGAACAGTGCAGACAGTTAATTCTAGTTGTAAATCAAATAAAGGGGAAGGCTTTGCTGGTTGGAGTGGGTTTTTTTGTTCATTTAACTTTTAAATTATCACAGCGGCCAACTGTACAATTTACAGACTCCTCACTCATTTCTGCAATTGATACCACCTATCTCCCAGGAAAGTGTAAAATTTGGCACTTCATCCTTGAGAAGCACCAAGGACTACCTGAATCTCTCTCAATTTTCCCACCTCTCCAGGTGGGAGAAGAACAGGTTCAGGAAATAGATATGCAAGAGGGAGGCTTGTCCTTGCTCTGGGATGTATGGCAGATGCATTACCACCTGGACTGTGGCTACTCAGTGACTCTCAAAGGTTATTCATAGCTAGTGTATGAGGCAAACAATAGAGAGACACAGGGAACAAAAGGACTAATCAAAATGCATTTGCACTTTGCCCTAAAACTCTGCTTATTTCTTGAGAGGCACTGCCAGTAGGGTAAGATTCTGCAGGTCAGAACAAGTTCTTGATTATTTTATTTCTGTAAACTACATTCCAGAAACCTGTGAAAACCCAGGGACAGATTAACCTTAAAATTCAGCTTTCTGTGCTCATCTACAATGGTTACAACTGGAAGGGAAATTTGCCTTGCTGCAGTGTAAATGAAAGCCGGAGGCAGTGCACCAGAAAAGTGTTTTAATGGGCTTAAATGAAACAGAATGAACAAAGATTTATGTGTTGCCTTTACAGTACAAAGAGGAGGAAAAAAAGAAGTCAGTGAGTGAAATCAACAGACACCCAAATGTATGAAAAGAGCAGACTGTCTGAGTTTGAAGGCACTACTCTAAGCAGCCACTTCACAGGAGCACTGCATTGCCTGAGAAACAGAAATTTATCAAAGTGTCATTACAGTAAAATCCACCCAGAGCAAGAAAACTTAGGTTGCCACAGAATACCAACCACCCTAACAAATTAAGATAAAAAAAGAAGAGAAGCTCACAGATTATTTTGAGCACCAAAAGCAAAGGAACAGCCTCAGTGGACCCAGATGCTTGTGTTCTCTTACCTTTCAGTATTAAATGTACAAGTTTTTATCACACCCATGTATTGCAGGAGTTGTTTAAAACTTTTTTGGGAAAAAAAAAGAAACTTTGTTAAAATCCTCCATAATATATTTATCACTGCTCAAAAAGGATCTAATACATAATAGTTTAATATCACAAAACTAGCAATCACTTGTTTCCAAGCATCTTGCTGAGTGTGTAGCAAGAGATCCAATCGCTGTCCTCCTGTCACATACCTGCAGAGGGTGTTCCTCCATTTGTAAGCTGACACTTCAGCATCCAGACATCTCCCTCTCCCTCAGTAGTCAGCCAACCAAAGGAATAATCCTACTACTCATCCCACCTGAAAGATGGGGACTTGCAGCCTCGTGGTGGATGGCAGCAGCAGTTCATCCCCCCTCTTCAGCAGTGATCCAGAGTCAGTGCTCTCTGATTTCTCCCAAGAACATTTATTCCAATTCTACCACCCACCATGGTGGACATTACTACCTACTTCTTCAACATATCTATTTGTCTTATGCCTCCCTGAGACCCCTCTGCCTTTGAGGATCCATAACACATCCTGAGGCTGCATATATTCTTCATGTAATGCATCTCACACAGGATCACATTTTCAACCCATTATATCCATACCTTCTTTCACTCAAGTGAACTTTAGCACAATGTCCAAGCACATACATATACTCACATTGCAGAGGTGCAAGGCATGTGAAATGAGACTCAAATGTATATTAGCCTCCTTTCTGAACACAAGTTTCCTAGAAGATGCCAGATGGCACAGGTCTAAATAGATCCCAAGCAGTCGCCAAACACAGGCAAACATGTAGGATGATCAGACAACTAAGAGTCTGACAGCATGCAGCTGTGATAGTATAAATACTTGAGAGCAATAACCTGAAAGGGAAGCTATACTAGGAGCATTATCAAGAAAGTGGGATGCTTTCTGAAAATCTAGTTTTGAAATGGGCCTGCAATTTTCATGTTTTATGAATTCATACACTGAATTCCCTTAAATTTGCATCTCCTGAAAAGTATTTCATATTTCCTTTTAAGAAGGGGAAATCTGGGTCCCTAAATTTTATAGAAAATGAAGTAGAAAAATCACTATACTGTCTGTTTTGGGGGCACTTTGTTTCCAAAACGAAATGAATAAAAGCCCTATCTTTGTTTAAACGCTGTATGAGAAAGCCCAACAGCAGCCAGATTTATACAATATTATTCTAGTGAAACAAATCTTTCTGAACAATTTTGTTTTTCTTGTTTTCTTACAAAAAGTTAAAATTAACTCTTGTAACTACTTCTATCAGTCTTTCATAAAACTCACCATTCAATGCCACTGTGTAACCACAAAAATCAGTTTACTTCTCTCTCTTTCAAATGAAACTAATGATAAAATAGCCATGTAGAATGAAATGGAATCAATCTATGGTTGCATTAATCACAGCCATAGCAAAATGCATGCTTATTCATATTAGCCTCACAGGGTTCAATAATCGTGGCACATGTTAGCTCTTATTTGGCGTTTGATTATATCACTGAACTCTCTTTGCACAGCTGGCATGGAGTGCCCACCTGCCTAATTATTTACAGGTAGCCACAATCCTTCTCCACCTCTTTCCTCTCTGAAAGATCATAACAAAATCCAAAGGCTGGGAACACAGTGACTAATTAGAGATTACCATTAAAGGGCCAGGCAGTGAACAAATTGTGAATATTGACAAGCAGGTGTATAGTCTGAGATAAAAACAACTTAATAAATAAAAGCAATTACTTCAAATAAAGTAGGAACAGCCACTGTATGGGAATAAATTGAATTTTCAACACCAGTTTCATTGTCATGCACAGTTCAATTATAGTCACACATGAAGATGGGATGGTGGATTGGGTTTCTTTGTTGGAAAACTGTGAAAGAAAGGGAGGCAGATACCATTCTACACAACTGTTTCTCAGTGCAAATCAAATTACACAAATTCCAACATAATATCAAGAAAAAAATCTCACAAAGCAGAAAAAGCATTTTTCTTGGAAATTTTGTCTGACTGTCTCACAACTGATTTGATATTCCACAGTAGCAAGTGTGGAGAAGTCAAGCAATGAGTAGCTAAATTGCTGGCTGGATTATGTTTACTGCAACACAGTAACACAGAACAGGTAAAAAGTGGCTTAGTTTTCTGGGACTAAACACAAAAGCAATGAAAAGCTCCAAAAGCAAACTCAAAATTGAAAAATTGCGTTAGTGAACTACAGGCCTGCAATACAGTCCATTACCAATGAATTTCAGAGAAAAAATAATAAAAGCATACTCCTGTCATTTCACGTTTGCTCAGAAACCCACCGAAGCTTTTCTCCCAGTTTCAAAATTTCACCTGAAGGGCACCTGGAGTCTTCTGAAGTGCAACAAGCTAATTCAGAAATCTTTTTCATAGGGAGCTTCTGAACTCAGGTCAATTACCAAGTGTGACACAACTTCATCTTATTCAGTTGTCTGAGCTTCAAGATATTTTCACCACATTCCTTCATTCTATCTAGCTTTGTAATTCCTTAAACTGGAACTCAATGTGAGAAAGGCAGGGAATTTTTTAGACAAAAAAAAGGGAAACTAGAGAAAGCATTTTGTCAACCTATATGTTTCAACATTAAGAGATGTGATTTAATATCAAAGACTCAATTTAGTACACTGATTAAGAGGTTTAAACAACAAAGAAAGTCATAGACAAAAATGACAAACACATGTTTTCCTAAGAGGCAAGCACCAAATAAAGCATCAATCATTGCCCAATTTATCTTGATCTTCCCAGTGTGCTGCCAATAAACACTCGTAACCTTTTTCCCTCACCCAAATATCTCTGGACATCAGTAAGGGGCTATTAAGTAATTTATTAAAATACTTATTTTTTATGCATAACTATTCTTTAAAAAAATGTCTAAAGTGTGATTCCTCTCCCTGGTTGGTTACTTTAAAATCCCTTTAAAAAAGATTTTTGAGCTGCTTCAGGGCCAACAATGGTTTCAGATGATCATGATCCCCATGGCTGGGACCAAAGCAAAAGTAAAATTTCTTAGTTTAGTAAACCATTCTACTTTGCTCACTAGAGCAACCTAAACCTAGTGACCTTAGGGTAGAATCTAAAAGATCCAAAAAATCACAATGATTCTGACATGTACCTGTAATATTACATTAATGATACTGCAGCTGTGGAAGAGGTGGGGCTGCAGAAAATACTCTGAACAGAAGTGAACAGCATTTGCTCCCAGAGACTTTTGACCAGTCAGGTTGTTATAACTGTACAGATAATCACACTGGAGGATGCTATGAGAACATAAGCACAGGATAGGTGAAAATATGGCAAATCCTATCTATAGAAGGTGAGGGAGTACAGCAAGACCTACATAGTCACAATATCACTCTTCACATCATAATTTGGCATCTGTGCTCATCCAGTCCTTGTTTTGAACATGCAAAGTGACAGATGCAAACAGAAATATGAACAAAAGGCAAGATTTATTTCAATGCTTTGTAGATTAGAAACTGTAATTAAAATCTTCCCAATAGTCAAAAGATTAGCTAGAAAAGTAACTAAAGCACTTTAACAAAATCTCTGCTTTTATTTGATCAGCTTAGATCTTGGCCATTTGAAGAGAGCATAAGGAGAGGAAGTAGATGATACACATGTATAATCTATATACATTCCTACAGGGAAAATCATACAAAAGTTTGTTTTGCTTTTCAACTGAAACTTGAATATTTCAGCTGCTGCCACTCATTAATGAACATTAAACTACAGAAAGAACCAGAGAAGACAACTCAGAACAAAAAAAAATAATCTATCATAAATGCCCACACATGTATTAAAAACCCAGGAGTGAATACTGATATGGACTAAGGGTTCATCTTTGAGGTTGTCAGTAGTGATTTACCAGCTCTATTAACTGCACTTGCTAAATTCAGCAACCTGCAACCTACCTTCCTGCAACTAGTGAGACTCAAGTAGTCAAAATTGGTAGTCAAAGCTGCACATTACTCAAGCATACATGTTTTTCTACAGTTCCTTTTTATAAATAAACTATAAAGTCATAAACACAATATTTCACCATTCAGTACAGTGCAACCTTTTTTAAAGCAAGACTAATTGCACTGCTACTATTTGGTCTTTTCTTTCCATGTTTTTTCCTGCCATGCTTCAAAATCCCAGCACTGATGGCAAGAGGACTTATCTGGGTTTGGTTTGTCTTCTGCAACTTCTGTGAGGTACATGATCCTACATGAAACACAGCACTCCTATTAGTTTAGCTTTCTGGTTGATGAGTCAGTCATGCAACTCCAAATATCAATTATCTGCTGCTCTGAAGACATAAGAGTACAGACAACTGTTACGAACTTCCTAAAAGAGCCTCTATTCACTTAGTGGCCCCAAGGGCACAACCCTCTGTGGGGATAACCCTCTACAATAGAGACACTACTGTTACTCAATCTCATGCAGCACTTACTGTCTGCCAGTGAATGATAAACTACAAAACAGTAAAAACAAGAAGTGTTTTAGATGTGTATTATCCACGGTGGTTGAAATAACCATCCAGAATGTATAGACTTGATGAAATGTAAAATCATACAACAACAGAATAAAAATAATGAAGGTGAAGATCAACAGGCAGGGAAGTTACATTCACTTACTAGCAAAAGCACGCTGCATTTCTTAATAGTTGTTTTGTCAGTGATTCCACCCCTACTGACAAGGGAGTAGGGCAATACTCTTTTCAGGAGTGGGTCTGCTTCCTTAGTAAACAACTTGGAGGTGCTGCTGCAGGAAAGGGCACCCAGACCATTTCCCTGCTTTGTAAAGTGAACTTCCCACCGTATGCACCATGAGGAGAAATGTCCTCTTCCTGTAGCTGCCCAGCTTTTAACAGAGGATGAGGTTTTGCAGTGTCAGCACAGATCTTGGCACCAGACACTGTAGGAGCCAGTGAACGACAGCAGCTTTCCTCGGGAGCACAGCAGCAAAGGAGTCAATGAAGACCTGTCTGGTAGGAGCCACCGCCAAAGAAAGCTTCTATTGCAACAAGCTCTTACAAGCTATTGTAACAATCAAAGCATATTTCCCGAAACCCAGTTCAAATCTAGGCGAGCAGAAGTATTGCCACAACTGGAATGCAGCATCACAAATTTCCATATAGACAGACAGATTAGGAATTAATAATGAAGAACAGGTGTGTAGTGTTCTTCAAAATATTTAACATCTATTTGACACAAAGATAAGAGGTACAAGACAAAGAACTAAAAGTAGTTTGTCTCAGCTGCAGACACAAGGGAGACAACCACAGCAGAAGCAGACAGAAAGTATTTGGAGAGGATATTAAGGCATCGGAAGTAACAATAAACTGTACAACAGAGGAGCCAAGCAGTCTGTGAAGTTTCAGGGGAAATGCAGGAGTAAAGTGCTGTTTGGGTTAGCTTTAGCACTAGTCAACACCTTTCCCTTCTCAGTGAAGTGCTATACGGTACTTATATTAACAATATTATTAGTTTAGATCATGTCAGATGACAACTGAATCGTGCAGGCACTCAATACTGCTGATACAGGACACACATCCTCTGTGAGTAGCTGATGGTTTGAATTTAACATAAAAGACAAGATTTGGAAAAACAACAGGGGGATAAGTAACATGAAACAAGAACTCAGTACCAGCCAGAACTACAGGTATTTAGCACAAAAAAAAGCTTAGTTGTTCGTGATATTTTGTAGCCTCCACAGAAAGAAGAAAAAAAAAGTACAGATAAGAAGGAAAGTTTAAAAAGGAATATGATGAGAAACAATGAAGCAGCTTTGCAGACATTTATAGCAAGTTTCTTTCAAGCATAAAGGGCAACTTGGGAGAAAGTGGTATGAAAAGTTGAAAGGATGGGAGCAGAAACTAGTGAGATCAGAGATAGGAAATGGCCTCTTGGGGAAAAAAAAACACATCTAAAAATGGCTGGGGATAAGCTTTGAAGTGCCTCAAAAGTAAAAGGAAATTGTTTATGTGTGAGGTCCAATGAAAGAGGAGCCAGAGGAAGAACCTAAGCAAGAAATGATTCAGTAGAAATTTTCTCTGTAGGACATCTCTAAATCTATGAATGGAGTAAGGCTGCAACTGGAAAGGTTACAAAAGTACATTAGCATAACAATGGGAGTCTGGACAAGAGATTTCATGTGATGGATTAAAAAATTAATAAAGACAACACCCATTTGCACTCAGAATTTGCAAGACTACAACTGAGACCCTACTCCCAGTTTTAAAATCCATCATATAGAAAATCTTTATATTTCAGGACTCAATGACATACAGAGTAGTGATTATCCACAGCAACTGAGAGTACAGAAGAGGTGAAAAGTGGGAAGATTTAAAGCTATGATTTAGCTATATTGAGCTAACTAAACACTTGTGAACAGATATGAGGGACACAAGGCAATATTCTAGATTGGACAAAAGGAGACACACAGAATAGCAGGCAACTGGCACAGAAAGGTTGCTGGGTTTGTGCTTGAAACTACCAAGAATTTATGAAGTACATTCACATCAACACTTAAATAGATAAAGTACTGGGAACACAACCTCACAACACACTGACAGACTGACCACATATAAAATGGAAGAATATTTTCAGAATTTTCTTCTAGCTCCAACCATGTCTATAGCTCAGCATTTCTGGTATTTCTTTAACAAATCAGCCTTATGCAAATACAGAGCACTAACATCTGAAATCTCAGATACTTCAAAGGCAATTTGGTTAATGTTCTGGCTGTGGATGCTAAGAATCTGAGATGATATAAGTGGATTTTTAACCAGTATGCTGGCACACTCTACAGAAGTCAGGAGAGTTAAGTCAAAGTAAATTTTTATTATTATTATTAATACTGAAACCATGCCAAATGCAGCTTATGTGACATAACAGCACTATACAAAACCAGTATTCCCTAAAGCACAAATCAGTCTAACATAAGATTTAAGAATAAGCCACAGTACAAAAAGACTGCAGCCACAGATAACAGCACTGCTAAATGGCACACAGAAATCAGGCCATATTTTACAGCAAAGAGCACAGATTTTTCTACTGTCTTGTGTAGAATGTAGAATCTAAACTACCTGTCATGACTTCATATCTATTAAGGACCAGCTGGTAAACTGCAGCTGAAAATGGGACAAGTACTGAATGCTGTTTCAAGTAGGGGCTGAAAAGATGCTTGTGCTGTGGTTTGGTTTCAGCAAGCTACTGCAACATTTGTCTGTCACACAATGGCTGCCTTTTCCCTCACCCTTCACCATTCCCTTCAAAATGATCACAGAAATCAGGAGCAACTCAAACTACTATGCTGAGTCAGTATGAGCAGAATATTGCCTGTACTTGGCCAATTCCCCTGAAACTGAACAGGGCAGGCTTAGAGGTACTTGTAGGCTGGAAAACCAGCTGCCTGCAAGAGCCAGACTAATCAATTTAAGCTAATTTTTTTCAGCAAAAAACAGAGAACCTTCATGAAATTGTATTTGTGAAGTATTACTCGAGTTCCTAGAGCTGGTAAAATGAAAAATACTAACAGACATATGTTTTTTGACACTTAAATATATTTCATAACAAAGAAAAAAAAAGCTCAAGCTTACTGAAGGAATATTTGAAGGAATATTTATTCAGCTGCTGTAAATGAACAGTGTCCAGTGTCCATGTCTCAAGCATTCATCTGAGTAACAGTCAATTAACTCAGATCATTTGCAGTGCTGACAGTCACCAGAATGATTGGGATCTATCTTTTCTGATCAAAATAAAAGAATAAGTTGGGATAAAAAAAAATTATTCCAGCTTATTCCAAAGAAGATGCTGTACAATAAGAAACAGGTTATATTCAAAGACTTGTTGGTACTTCTGTCCTGACTTATGAGTAAATATTCCTGCTATTTGAAAAAGAATGGAACCAGTTTGCATAAAATGCACACACTTGACTCTTCAAAAATTTGTAGTGCTTGCACAGTATCACCAAGGGCAAATCATGCCTGACAAATTTGGTGGTCTTCTACGATGAGGTTACAGAGTTTGTGGATAAGGGAAGTGCAACTGATATCACCTACCTGGACCTATGCAAAGTGTTTGATACTGTCCCACACGATATCCTTGTCTCTAGAGAGTCAGGGATGGATGGATGGATGGACGGACAGACGGACTTGATGGATGGATCACTTGGTTGATAAGGAATTGCCTGGATGATCACACTCAAAGAGTTGTGCTAAATGGCTCAATGTCCAAGTGGAAAGGATTGACAAGTGGCATCCTCAGAGGTCAGTGTTGGGACTGGTGCCCTTTAACATCTTTGTTGGCAACATGGACAGTGGGATTAAGTGCAACCTCAGCAAGTTTGCTGATGTCACCAAGCTGTGTAGTGCAGTCAACACACTGGAGGGAAGGGATGCCATCCAGAGGGACTTTGACAGGCTTGAGAGGTGGACCCATGTAAACCGTGTGATGTTCAAAAAGGCCAAGTGCAAGGTCCTGCACATGGGTTGTGGCAATATCATGCACAGATACAGGCTGGGTGAAAAATGCTTCAAGAACAGTCCTAAGGAGAAGGACTTGGGGGTGTTGGTTCATGATAAGATCAACATGAGCCAGCAGTGTGCACTTGCAGCCTGGAAAGCCAATTGTATTCTGGGCTGCATCCAAAGAAGCATGACCAGCAGGTCAAGGGAGGTGATTCTCCCCCTCTGCTTCGCTCTTTGAGACCCCATAGCATCATAGAATGGTTTGGGTTGGAAGGCACCTTAAAGATGACCCAATTCCAACCCCCTGCCATTGGCAGGGACACCTCCCACTAACCAGGTCGCTCTAAGCCCGATTCAACCCGACCTTAAACACTTCCAGGGAGGTGGCATCCACAGCCTTCCTGGGTAACCAACTTCAGTGTTCCATCTGGAGTACTGTGTCCAGTTCTAGAGTCCCCAACATAAGAAGGACATGGAGTTGTTGGAACGAGTCCAGAGGAGGGCCACAAAGACGATCAGAGGGCTAGAGCACCTCTTTTATGAAGAGAGGTTGTTCAATCTGAAGAAGAGAAGGCTCTGGGAAAACCTTAGAGCAGCCTTTCAGTACTTGAAGGGGGCCTACAGGAAAGCTGGAGAGGGATTTTTTAAAAGGGCATGTAGTGATAGGACAAGGAGAAACAGGTTCAAGCTGAAAGGGGGTAGATTTAGACTGGGTATTAGGATGAAATTCTTCACTGTGAGGGTGATGAGACACTGCAACAGCTTGCTCAGAGAACTGTGACTGCCCTCTCCCTGGCAGTGTTCAAGGCCAGGTTGGATGGGGCTTGGAGCAACCTGATCTGGTGGGAGGTGTTCCTGCCTATGGCAGGGGGGTTGGAACTATATGATCTTTAAGGTCTCTTCCAACTCAAACCATTCTGTGATTCTATGCTTCTATAACTTACACAACCCTAGGAAACCTCACAAAGTCTCAAATATGGGAAGAAGGGCATCCGTCATGCTGTTCCTTTTAGTCTGTTATCATCAATGGTTCTTCTCAAAACAGTCATCTTCAAACATGAAAGCAATTCCAACCTCAAGGAAAAGTTTCAAATGCAGTTCACAATCCACAACAAGCCCTATCAAGCAGTGTTCACACAGTCTGGAAATATCATTATACGCTGCAGCATTTGAATAACACTGTGATTTATTATGTTTATGTTTCTTGTATGGAACTATGTTCACTTAGACACAGAACATTGTAACAGACAGACAGACAGACAGGGAGAGAGAGAGTTCATATCTTTCCTTTTATACACTCCTTACTTTGGATTTTTTCCTATTGTGTTTTTAAAATCCTTAAGTCAACATGTCGACAGTTTACACATATAAACTGAAGTACATGCCTAGGTATCTGTAGGATCAGGGCCTTACTAATTCTAGTATCTATTTCTGTCTCTTTCTAAGCTTCATCATTCCTTTACACTAGTTACTATTCATTCAGTAACAAAACATTTAATATCATTCAAAGTCAGAGTTAAAATATGTTCGTCTACAGAATAATGCATATAAGAGTGTGCAACTTTGGGTTCTGGATTTCAGGGTAGCTTCAGTTAATGTATCTTTGGGTCACAATTATTTATATTCTAGTACACTCAATGTAAATTACCTGGCACTGTAAAGTAAGAGTACAAAACCTTCAAACCTTGAATACAAAATTAGTGACTAGTAAAGTAAGTGCAGTGACACACCTGACCACAAAGCATCCTCCACAAGTACAATAACACTGAGCAATCTGTACTAGGATACTGATCACATTGATGCTTGAATACCTTAAAAAAAAATCTGCTGCTAGCTACTGCAACTTGAGAATGAAATGGAATTTAGAAGTCAAAGGATACTTAAAATTCACCATCAGCACATTCCACACAAAGTCCTAAACAGTACAATATGACAGGGAAAATTGTATCCTAACAGTGTTCAGGCTGTGCAGTCTGTGTACCAAAGTAGCACCATTGTGTGTTCTATGAATATCTGATTTGCTCAGTGGTTTAGCTATCTTGTTAAAAATAAGAGTGTTAGTCTTCAAAGTATGGCCTTCAGCTTGTGGTCACAGTGCCCTTCAATGGATAACTAGCAAAGATCATGCAGCAAAAGCTTAATCATCTGCAGAAGAGACAGAAAATGAAAACTGAACTGCTTCAATGAAGTGCAGTCCTAGAAATTTATCCTGGAATTTTCAGTCTGGACTTTCTAATACTGAGTTCCAGTAATAAATACAAAAGATGAATAGAGAGCATCATCTGCATCCACAGCAAGGGAAGAAAAAAGTGTGTAGCCCTCAAACACATTAAAATGACAATGATATCATAATGTCTCAAAATGTTAAATCATGACTTCAAAACACATGAAAAAGCAAAGGAATTTTAAAACATACATATTAATGTATGTATACACAGACAGATATAGACAGACAGGTAGATCATTTTCTTTCAGCTAGTTTTCAGTCTATTTATCAGTCATGATGTCTATGCATCTCTGTAGAAACAATCTGCCTCTTTCTAAACCTTTCCCCATTTTTGTTACTGGAGTATTGCTCCACTATTTAATATATGAAACTTGATTAAACAGACATTAAGGACAGGGAAAGTACAAACTTTTCTCTTTGCTCTTCACTTTTGAAACAAGGATGCATGCAACACTGCTTCTTACTTAAGGAACTGCCTCTGTATTCCTCCCAAAAAATTTCTCCCATTTGGGGTGGCAGTCATGAGAGTTTTGATCAAATAGAAATTACAAGATCAGGTATTCTCTTAGTTAAAGGAAGGTAAAAATGTCTTGGAGAGCTGCCATGCCTTTCCCAACCCACTTAATTGCACACTTGCATGGTCTTGTCAAACCACAAAAGTTGTGGCACTGGCATGGTTCTCCCCTGGACCCCTTGGGGCACCAGTAGCACAAAATGTTGTGTATTTCTGAACACATAGGGTTTGAGGGATGAATATAGGGCAAAGAAAACTAATGGGGCCCATGGGCAACATGGATCAACATGTATTTCTACACAGGGACAATATATCAGACAGACTGCTACTTGTACCACCAAAGAGAGTGACTTTTTTTCATCTTGGCCCTAGTTTGGAAGGAAAGAGAAAAGCAGTAAGAGCCTAGTACATCTACAGTAAGTGCCTAAATGAATGAACCTCCACATAGAGGAAAACCAGGCTTTAAGCATTCACTGCATGTCTAAATTCTGCTAAGAAATCCCTAGACCACTGCAGAGCTATAAAGGATCAAGACTTTGGCTGTAAAAATGCACTTAGCCACATTTTACATGATTGTTGCACGATGCATACCACGGGTTAGCTCTAAAAGACAGATTCAAAAATCTTTAAACTTAATGAGTACTAGAAGCTTAAATACTCTGATGATCCAGATGCTTGCTAAAAATGTTTACTCAGGTTGTGGATGCCAAGAGATCACATGCTGTAGAAAAACATCTCTTAAGCACGGAGTGTCTATACTGTCTAAAATTTTGTGTAGGTCTTTGTTAAATAGTGAGAGCCAAAATACAACAACCTTCAAAAACAAATTCTAATGAACGTCATACATACACTTAAAGCCTTCCTTTTATGAAAGTGAAACTCCATTAGATAGTAAGAGGCAAACAGACTGAATTATAAAAATAAATCTGTTTCCTCTCATAATATGTGTCTTCTGAAGCTTTCAGACAAACATACTCCCTTGATATGCTGCTTCAGCATCATTGTTAGAAAAAATGCTCTCTACAGAATGCCATACTGTACCCAAACTAAATAGTTAAAGACATCATTTGCCAGAGTGAATTAATGTATCTGGCAAACGAGTAATCCAATGAAGAATCACAGATATGTATTCTCACATTTAGTGATCAAATGAAGGGCTAAGGACAGCTCTTGAAATGGAAGCAATTTTTATATTATTGGTTAACAATCTCAAACAATATTGACTCCAGGGAAAGTGCCTCCCTAATGAAACCAACAGCTCACATAAAGAAAGCTTACTGGGTCAAATCTGTAATTATTTTTTTTGCTGAGAATGTTGTTTCCCAGATTAAAAATGTCTTTTTTGTCTTAATCAAATTATTTGCATATATGTGGTTTTATTTATTTTCACAAACATTTGATTTTCGTAGTGATGTTATATGCTCATACGATCCAGGCTCCTGGAGACCAAGCCTAGTGAAAGCAATTGCTCTTTTATGAAGGTCATAGTGCCTTTAGACTATAATTTAAATTACCACGTAGTTCTCTGCCCATTTTTTAAAACAATAGAATAGTTTTTAAAGTTCCATGTCTTAATGATATTTACCTTATACCCTTTGGTAGCATGCTTCATTGGTATCTTTTTTTTTTTTTTTAACAGAGATAAGGAGGTTAGAGTGATAAACATTCAGCTGATATACATTATAACTATTAGTATCCTGCTCTCTAATGAAGTAATACGACTTTTCAATACAGTGCTATCCTTACCTTGCACCAGTATGACTGGCTTTTATTAGCGCATGACAAGAGCATCACCACCCAGCTCCATGACAGCTCTAGCAGATGCAGGGAGATCTGTCAAGAAGTGACATGAAATTGTCCCATGGCTGATACTGTCACTCCTGCAAGTGCAGCACATGATAACGCTGCCTCCCAGGCTCTGGCTGAGCAAGCAGAAGGCAGCTGTGGGCACAGGAGAGGCCATGGTATGTAGCAGCAGGGAGATTGCCCAGGGGCTGCAGAGACAAGAAGAGGGCGTGGGAGATGGGGCAGGGCTATCCTGCAAAGCCAGCTGCACACTGGTTCTTTAAAACTGGAAAACTGAAGCTGTAAGCACTTCTCATGTTCAGTTTCAGTGTATGCAATACCTACTGGCTACAGGCTGAAGGACTCATATTGGTTACTGGAAAAGGAAGTCTGTACCATTTGCTATTATCGTCCTTACAAGCAGCTGCCTGTCCACACATTTTGTTCCCACAATAAGTTCCTTCAGAAGAGGATAGAGTGGAGAGAAGCAAAACAGAAGGACTGCAGTAGGAAGACAAATAAAATCAAAAGCACCACTTTACCAGACATGAAAAGTGAAAAGTTTCCCCCATCGCATAACTCTTCTGCTCTTTCATGCATTTCTTTACATACAGCCTGGCCTGAGATGTGGACTTCCCTGCTACAGCCCTAATAGTAAAGACAAAAATAAGGCAATGACAACCCTAAGCTTGTTAGACCATTATGCTGGAATGAATATCCTTTGACACAGATCTGCATCTATTTTTGGCACCTTTATACATAGCATCCATAGAATTATGTATATATTCAGGGTTTTTTCCTGTGAGGGTGGTAAGACACTGGCACAGGTTGCCCAGAGAAGCTGTGGCTGCCCCCTCCCTGGAAGTGTTCAAGGCCAGGACGGATGGGATGCTGAGCAATCTGGCCTAGTGGGAGGTGTCCATGCCTATGGCATCAGGGTTGGAACTATATGATCTAAATGAACTAGATGAGCTAGATAGTCCCTTCCAACTCAAACCATTCTATCCACAGTTTTCTTGCTTCCCTTCTCATCACTGGAAGTCATAGAATCACAGAATCATTGATGTTGGAAGAGACCTTCAAGACCATCCAGTCCAACTGCCTACTTACATCACCACTAAACCATATCACCAAGCGTCACATCCAGACGCATCTTGAACACCTCCACGGACAGTGACTCCACCACCTCCCTGGACAACCTATTTCAATACCCAATCACCCTTACAGTGAAAAATTTTTTCCTAATGTTCAATCTGAATCTCCCCTCCTGCAATTTAAGGCCGTTTCCTCTCGTCCTTTCACTATGGGCACAGCAGAAGAGATCAAGCCCCCTCTCACTACAACCTCCTTTGAGATAGTTGTAGAGAGCAATGAGGTCCCACTGAGCCTCTTCTTCTCCAGACTGAACAACCCCAGCT